>ML786274.1:50265-61094 GCA_009831015.1 Picea engelmannii
GATCAAATCTCAAAATTGCATATCGCGATTTCGGGGTTTTCGTTGTCGAGTGAACTTTGCATATAGAAATCCCGATCCCCGAATCTTCGATGGCTTATCTCCCTCGCAACTTCTGTTTGATCTGACGGCCCTCGTTCTTTCAGGAAATTTGAAAGAGATCCTGTGGTTGTGGATCTCTGTCTTCCTTCTCTTCTGCAAATTCCTATATCTTGAGCTTTGCCTTTGCTGCGCGCGTTTTCTTCAACGTTGTTCCTCCTGAGCTTGCCATCAATGACAATCATACGCTACTTGGTAAACATTTGCCAACAATTAAAACCTTCAAGACACTTGTAAACTACTGAACATATATATGGATTCCCATTCTCAAAGATTACCTTGTTATGTTCCAACCAAACATGTCAATTGATTAGGGAGGGAATAGTAGGGTACTCATGCTTCTACTTTAACCAATTTTCATAACAATCAGTTAAAGTATTTCCCTCCCAAACTTTCCTTATGTTTATCCCACTTAGAATTATGTACCAAACCTACTGAGTAAATGTGCAATTGACCAATATATGTGTTAATGTCTCTCATTCCTTTGTACAAATATGATAGATGCTATGCCCTTCCCAACCTTTTTATTGTAAATTATCCCATGTAAGTATTTTTTTTTCCACACATAACTAATTAAAAAATTTTAATTTTAGAGTTAAATCCCAATTCCAACATGTTCTCCTCCACCCACTAATAAGTCGCTACCAAATTGTTGTAGCTAAAGAATAATAGACATTTTTGGCATTTAGTAGGCTTGAATTATCACCCCTAATCCACTTTAACTCATCTAATATGTCCTTTAGTAGGACACCCGATCCAATTAACTCCCTGCAAAATAAATCCCTTTCCTTTTCCAAATATCCAGAGATTCCCAGTTCGTCACTCTCTTTCCATTGCAAGGAGAAATTGCCTGGCTCATAATTTCCTTTGGTGAGTGGAGTTATTGAGACATAAAATAAGTATTCCCTAGGCCCAAGATCTTATCTTTACCTATTAATAAATAATTCCTAGACACTGGGATCGAACTCAACCATTGTGTAATTATATGAACAAATTTTAAAATATTTTTCTAGGTCTGTGAAGCAGAAGAAAATATAAAAGAATCTAATCTCAGCCAAGTTGCTACAGAGAAATAAGGGAGGTATTTATCTTTTATGACTCTATGTAAAATACCATCCTTCATCAACACACACCACAAAGTATTTTCCACAAGAGCTCTATTGAAAAGATATTTTTTCCGAATCCCCCAACCACCAAATAACTTTGGTTTTCCAATTTTCTCCCATCTACAAAGATGTATATATTGTTTTTCACTACAACCCTTCCAAGGAAGATAAACATTGATTGTCTAATCTTATTGATAACAGATATGGGAATAACAACAAAAACCATCCAATAAACTCGTTGACTTTCAAGTACAACTTTTAATAGGATAAGGTGCCCACCCAGAGAAATCCACCTATTACACCAATGTCCAATTATTTTTTCAATTTTTGCAAGGAACCATCTCCAATATTTAGCCTTGTACCTTCCTGACTTTAGAAAGTAGCCACGATATCTAAACACTTTGCAGATGTTAGCAAATTTGTAAGCAAATGCTTCTTTAAATTTTTCTAAAGACTCCCCTTGAGTACCAACATAATGAAAGGTGGACTTTGTCAGATTTACCAGCAGAAAATTTTTAGAATATTATCAATCTCCTTCCATTATTGTAGTGAAGCCATGGTCACAATAAGTATGTCATCCACAAATAGAAGATGGAGGATCCTTAATATTCTCGATACTTTCACTCCCATCAGCTTTCCTTAAACTTGGCCTTTCTTTAGGAGAAAACTAAGACCTTCCATTACTAAAATAAGAAACAATGGAGATAATGGGAAACCTTGTATCAACCCTATGCCACTCTAGAAAAAAGAGATAGTATCCACATTTAACATAACTGCAAATGTCGAACTAATAACATAGATCATAATCCAATTGGTGGTGAGTAGACCAAAACTTGTTTGAATTAATATCAATCTTAGATAATCCCAATTAATAAATTCATAAGCCTTCTTTAGGTCAATCTTTAAAACCAAAGCGTTCAAGTTTTTCATCTTAATTCTATGCAGGAATTCCTAGGCCGTACTAATAGCATCTTGAATCTGTCTTTCCTTTAGAAACCCCATTTTACCTTGAGACAAAGTTCGAGAGAGAATGGGTTTAATCCTATTTCCAATAATCTTTGATAGAAGCTTGTAGCACAAATTACATAAAGATATAGGTCTAAAGTCACCAAAAGTAGTAGGTTTATTGAATTTTGGTATGAGGTCCAGAAAAGTCAAATTTAAGGCTCTTACCACTTCACCTCTAGTCCTGGAATCCTCAATCACCTCTAATGAATCATCCCCTACCAACTCAAAGACATGTATGAAGAAATCGACCGTCCAACCGTCATGTCCCAAAATTTTGTCTTTTGAAAAAGCTTTCAAAATCTCTCATAATTCCTCCTTGGTACATGGTCTTTCAAGGCGCAAAGTGTCCTCCTCATTGACCAGACAATGGAAAAGTATGGATGATAAAACCTGATCATTTATAGTTGTGTCCCGGCTCCTCAAAAAATATTTTGAAATGTCTAGTTGCCTCTGTTTTAAGAGCCTCTTGTCCAAAATGGAACTTCCCATTTTCATCCATAACTTCCCAAATATGTTTGTGGTTCCTTCTAGAACTGACAAATTGATGAAATTGTTTTGTGTTTTGATCTCCACTTTTAATCCAAATTGCTCTACTACGTTGTCTCCAGAGTTCCTCTTCTGCCACTAGTAGTTTATTTATGTCTTGCTCTAAACATTTTATGTGTCATTGCTCTTCAAAACTTCTCACACCCCCGAGAACCATTTGATATGAGGCCTTCATATCTTCCTCCATCTTTTCTAATTTTAAAAAGTTCTTCAATCTTTGTTATTTTTCCCATAATTTTGTTCATGTTTTTAAGATTTTCAATTTCCACACTAAACTTCGTTGAACCCCATATTCTTGCAAAAATTGTTGATCTAGCTAGACTTCATGAACTATACGAGAGAATTCATCTTCTCTTAACCACATCGAGTTTAATTTGAATGGATAAGTTGTAGAATGTAAGGTGTTTTCAAGCTGCAACATCATGAGAGCATGATCCGATACATATGGATATGCCACCCAAGACCTATAAATACCAACATTGTTTAAGAGGTGTTCCGACAGAAAATCCCGATCCAATCTTTTTGTGATACACTCTGCTCCTGATCTCCCATTTTGCCAAGTTGGAACTACTTCATTTAGGACAATATCGACAAGCCTATTTCCATGGAATAAATCTTTAAAATAGCTTGCCAAAGGATCTACATGAGCAAAGTCTCCCACCTCACCACCATTAATTGTAAAATTGAAATCCTCTGCTACTATCATATTATTACGGGCTAGAATACCCCTCTCATCCACCTTGTCCCAAAATCATCTTCTTTCTGAACATGGTCCATATACATTTAAAAGAGAAAGTGTCCTTTTAATTTTATAACATGTATTTGTCATAAAAATGTCACCACAACTTAAGTAAGGATCTAGATCAAACTTATTTGGATCCCAGGTCACCAAAAGTTCCCGAGACTTTCCAATGGAGATACCAACACATGCTAACCAAGGAGGTCGGAGTGCATTCATAAAAGATCTAGCCTTCTTTTCATCAACCAAGGTTTCTTGGAGAAAAATAATATCAAGATTTCTTGCACAAAAATAATATCAAGATTTCTTGCACAAAAATAATATCCAGATTTTTCCTAATATTGTTATAATTAACTACCAGTTTTCAATTTTACCTTTTTAAATTTTTTACAATGAATACACTGTTTTCATTAAAAGGTCAACACATTAAGTTATTGATTACCATTATTATAATTTTTAATTTAATATTTTCTTTATAATTTTAAACATAAATAAAAAGTCACTATGGTAAATTATTTCAATATTTAATCAATTTGAAATGCTTTAAAATATTTTTAATTATATACATTAACATTAATCGTTCTACATTAACTTTGTAGGAATTTATGTTATTATTTAATTAATATTATATATATTATAATTGATTAAGATATTTAGTGATAATGTAACTAAAAGATATTTTTTATTTATAAAATTAAATGATTTTAATAATATATAAAGTGATTGATGATGATGATGATTATTATTAACGTCCACTAAGACCTAATTGGTCTATCAGACCTTAAGAGGGTAAGTGATTAATTGTGATTATTTAGAATTTTGTTTCTGTGCTCGAAAAGAATTAAGAGAAGCTTTCCAAGATCACCATACTTTTGTTGAGTTAGGAGGTTAGGAATGTTGGTAGTGTGATCAATATTTTGAAAATGAGATCTAATATGGGTATAGGCTGGACAATCTAAGAGAAAGTTCTTTTCATCTTCAACCTTCTTAGTGTCACAAAGGTGACACACTCTTTCATCCCATGGCATTTTAGGAATTGACCAACGCCCAGTTTGACTATGGAGCTCGTGCGAATTTGTTCTTATCTTAGCAATTCTTATTTTTTTCTTTACACTTGGAAAAACAAATAGATAATTTTGATTTTCTATATTAGGGTTGATTACATCTTTATAATACCTTAATTTTTTTTTTTCCTCTATCTCTTTATCACACCACATTTTTTCCTTAAATTTTCATTTCACATTTTTTTTAATAATATCTTTATTCTGCAAAATGGTTTTGTCCATGATTCCCTAATAGTTTATCCAAGATTGTGCGTCTTTATGCCATCCTCCCTTGATTCGATGGGGGTTATGACTTGATTTTGAGTCAATTTTATGTAGCCTCTTGTCTTCCATGTTGTTTAACTTGTTCTTATACGTTAGGTATCTAGTCATAGCCATGCTCTCAATGGGGGAGAGGCTTGTTTCTACGAGGAGGATGGGATAGGCCGTATTTTCTTTAATTTTGAGATTATAGGTTATAAAATTATTTTGTATTTACTCTATGTTTCTCCAGGATTCACGAGAGATACTACAACCCGAGGCTTCACATCCATAAAGAATAACAGGTGTAACAAGAGTCTCAAAGAGGATTTTCTTCTTATCCCAACTCCAAAGATTAGATGACTTACAATTGTTTTCAAGCCCATAATAAGCTTTCCATCCCCCAATAATTCTTTTCTCAATGCTATAATTCCAATTGAGCTTACGGTGAATATCAATTCCAAGATATTTGTATGAAGTCACTCCATCCAAGTTATTGTTTTCATATACAAAGATATCATAAGGGATCTTATTGGATTTAATAATCATGACCTTAGTGTTATCAGTATTAACAGTCATACCCATATTGGAGCAAAAATCCTTGAGGATTCTTAATTGGTTTTCAAGATCATGGGGACTCCTTTCCATAAGAACAATATCATTGGCATAAAGAAGAATATTTATGACTATACCAATGAGAGTAGGGCCGACACAACCTGCTTTTTCCAAGCATTTTTCTAACTTATCAATGTACATGCCAAAAAGGGTAGGGGACAAGAGACAACCTTGTTTGAATATGATATTGCAGTTAATCTCTTTTGACCAACCCTCAGTGTTTTTAAACTTACAAATAATGTTCTCATACATCCTTATCGCAACAACCCTCAACTCGAGAGGCACTTTTATCTCTTCCAACCTATTCCAAAGGTTTTTCCCATGAACCATGTCAAAATCTTTTCTAAAGTCAACAAAACAACAAAAAAGATTGGTTTTAGTATTGCGGAACTCCTCTGCAATGATCCTAAAGGTAACAATATGGTCCATAGTTGAATGATATCTCCTAAACCCGTCCTGGCCTCTAACTGTTTTACCGTGACTTTCTAGCCAAGTGTTAATCTTCTTTTCCAAAATAATTCCATAAAGCTTGGCTAAAATTGGGCTAATCATAATGGTGCTATAATTAGAGAGAATGTTTTTATCCCCATTTTTAAAAATAGGAACAATGAGGCTTTGCATCCAGGGTTTAGGGAAGCCCTGCTTGACAACTAAATTGAAGAGGTTGTGTATTTGAGGGATAAGGATTGGCCCTCCGATTTAAAAAATTTCAGCTTGGTAGCCTTCAATGTACTTAGCTTTCACATTTGCGAGCCTCTTAACCTCAAAGTCTATGTCATCTAAAGAAAAAATGTATTCCTTCGTAGGGAAAATAGGAATGGTGTCCATGGCATTAGGGAAATCGTAAAGACTTTTAAGATAGGAATTCCAATCCGTTAAGGGAATCCTATTATTTTCTTTAGTATTGCATGTTATAATTTGTATCCAGAACTTCTTAGGATCCAACTTGTTTAGTTGTGAAAGTTTCTCTTTCCTTTTATTGATATAGTATCTTATTTTCCTTTTAATTAGGGATTTGTACTTATTGATCTTATCAAGTTTTAAGGGCTCATTAGAAGCATCCCTAATGGCCTTCCTAGCAATTTTACATTCTTTATCATACCAAGGGTTGGTTGTTCTATTATTCTTTTTATGGGACACCTCGAAAGAGAACTTGTTAATAGAGGTGGAAAGGGTAGTTGTAAAACTATGATAGAGTTCTTCAATGTTGTCCTTATAAGTTAGCAGGCTTAATTTACTATTTAAATCCTTTAAGAAAATGTCAACTTTACTTTTGTCAAAGCACAAATTCCTTTGATTATTACAATTCTCTTCAATGGTTCTCCTATGCATGGAAAATTTTAGAGTTAGGGTTAAAGGTTTATGATCAGAGTCAGGCTCATGGTCATTTAAAAGGTCAAAAGTTGTTATTTGGTTGGAAACAGGGATATCAAATATCACATAATCTATAACGCTACTACATAGCCCATGAACACTGGTCATTTGGTTGGAGTTTGGCCACTTCATCACTCCATTGCAAATTATTAGGTCTTGAGAGTTGAAGAGCTTGACCAACTCAGTTCCAAACAAATTCTCAGTTAGGTCTTCACAACTTCTTTTGTAGCTATTAGATAAAACAAGGTCCTCATCTAGCCATAAAGGATTATGGTTGGAGTCATCACTTAAAAGAGTAGTTTGTTTAGTTGCAATATTATGATTTTTCTAATATAACAAGCTATGCCTCCTATCCCTCTACGGTGGGATTTTTTGTTTCATGACGACCACAAGACATATCCTTCCATGTTAGGGACCTTAGACTCCTCATGCTCCCAAGTTTCAGCTAGACAGATAATATCAATATCACTCGGGATCCAACTTATCATAGGACCTTTGCACCATGGAAATCCATGACAATTCTAAAAAAGGATCCCAAGTGTCCGAAATTCCTATTTATTATTATCCTTTTGGTATCTATCCCTAAAAATAGCTTTTCGATTTCTAATTATTGCCCATTTTCCTTCTTTCCTAGCTTCTTTTACCTTTTGAACTTCCTTCCTTAATTCAGCTTGGTCTTCGAGAATGAGGTCTTCATTTATAAATATTTGTGACCCTTTTAAGCTCGGAGATTTACTAAGTATGCTATATTTATGGTCATTACAACTTACTTTGACACGGATCAACCTATCGTTGTGATCAATTATTTTTCCTAGCCTCTTTGCTTCTATGAGGTATGTTGTATCAATTTGTGATTTATTTTTTAATTCTTCTTTTACTATTGCTAGCGTATCCTTTTCTTGTTGTTCTTTTATACCAAAAATTATGAGGTTCAAGGCTCTTTTGTTACGCTCATGGTCCAATTCAATTAGCTTATTCATTTCCTCTTTGATGGGTTTGATATCCAATTTTTTTTCCATATTACTGAGGGTCAAATTGTTGATTAGTTTTTCTTCTAGCTCTTTAATCCTATCTCTCAAGTTGTGATTTTCTTCAACCCCTCCTTCTTGGGTTGATTTCTTATGTTTTTCCATTTCTTGAATTCTATCCTTCATTGTGTGCAATTCACTCTTGAACGCTAAGAATCTATCCTCTATTTGAGTTTTAATGGTATCTTTAATTTTTTTATCAATCATTGCCTCTAGCTCTATTTGAAGTTTTACGTCTCTTCCTTCACTCATTTTTTCTAATGTTTCAAACTCTATTTGGATTTTGGCATCTCTCTCTTCTCTTTTTTTTTTTCTACTGATTCCATATAATCGTAAAGAACCCCTAGGGTGATTTTGGGGGGGAACCCCTTCTTAGGCTGAGTTTTTGGAATAGGTGGTGGAGTGCTCATATTGAAAATAAGAGGAAAAAGATATAACAATTATTATTATGGATTAACTTTATCTGTCAAATCAACTTTTACTTCTCAAACTTAAAATAAAAATAAAAATAAAATCTCTTTAAGTAAAATTAAAACTGAATCAAAGTAAAAAGTGAATCACCTCATTTCAGATGTCCAAATGCTCAATCCTTTGAAGAAGCCAAAAATAATTTTTGAAAACTGCAAAGAAGTCCGAGATTATTCTGGGTAAAAAAGGTAAAAACTAGAGATTATTCCCCTTCAAAACCCTAGATATATAATCTTAGAAATAAAATATCTCCTAAAAAAAATAGCAATAATAAATAAATAAATAGAGAGGTATTATTCTCGTTCAAAACCCTAGATATATAATCTTAGAAATAAAATATCTCCAAAAAAAAAATGATAAATATTATTTCTGTTCAAAACCCCCACAAAGATACAACAATTTCAAAACCGCCGAGAACTAGTATATTGACCACGGAGAAATATTAATTTCAAAACCTTAGAAATATAGTATTCTCCCAAATATTTATAATTACTCATTAATGGTTATTCATTAACCTATCATAATTTATTTTATACTTTTGGTTTAATTTTAAAAATTTGTAGGATAAAATTATTATTAATCAAACTTTATTTTATACTTCTAGTTTAATATTAAACATTCTATAACATTACTATTTTAAGATTGATATTTTAAAAACAAACATTAATTACCTATATTAATTATTTAAAATTTTTAAGATGAAAATTAAATTGATATTTTAAAAACAAACATTAATTACTTATATTAATTATTTAAAGATTTTAAGATGAAAATTAAAGGAAAATATATTTCAAATAACTTTAATTATAGATATTTTTTTTTCCTAAAGACTTAATGGTTAAAGACAAATATGTCTTCCCAATATCTTTAATTGAACATATTAATTCTTCATCATATATTGCATCATATATTGGGTTTAAAAGACTTTTAGATTTTAAATTTAAGGTTTAAGTTGTTTATAAGACTATGTCAAAAGAGTATAAGGAGATAGAACTATGAAATATATTGGGTTTAAAAGACTTTTAGATTTTAAATTTAAGGTTTAAGTTGTTTATAAGATTATGAGTATAAGGAGATAGAATTATTAAGTTTGATTTTTTTTGGAGATGTATGTTATATATATATATATATATAATTATTTTTTATAGTTGGAGAATAATATATCTTTTTAATATCCCCCGGATGGGGTGTTATCGGCGGCCACAGGGCACATGGAGGAGGCTGGCACAAGCCCATCGAGCACGAGGCCACGTGATGGGCTCGTGCCGGATCCCATCACCACCCTCCAGAATTAACTCGATGCAGCAGACATTAAAGGTCTGTACTCGCACAATTAGTGCGCTCCCTCTCCTTTCGGATATCCATAACATAGCTCTCGCGTCAATGGCGTTCTCACTTGTTTGTTCGACCTCCAACCTCTGGTCCAAGGGTGGTGAGCGTTCCCCTGTGTGCTCCTGGGAAAACCTCACTCGCTTCCTGTGGCTCCTCGCCTGTACTCACACTCTCCACGCTTCCTACAAGCTGCTTCACCTCGTATATAATCCTGTCAGCATGCCTCGCGAGCGAGGGAGGCCGCGCAAAGGCTCTCCCTTGAGGCCTCGAAGACCTTCCCTCTCGCCTCCTAGTCCACAGCCACAGTCTAGCACTTTGGTTCCTTGGATAGCTATTCCCCCTCAGCCTATCAACCCTGTTCCTGAAGAGCCGATACCTGGCCCCCGCCCTCAAGCAAACTCGCCCCGAAGTTCCACAGAGAATCCCCCTCCTCCCCGCAGACCAAGCAATTATGCACATCAGAACTCTGTTTCCAACATGGGGGTGCAGCTCAGGGACAATCTCGACAACATTTATGATCTAGTGTTCGAGCTGCGTAAGGAAGTCGACGACCTCCACTTCAGGGTGCAGTCCACTACCACCAAGGAGACGACTCTCCTCAATCTCATGGCCTCCATGAGCACGACCTTCCCTTCTCATCCGGGTGGAGGACCCTCGACGGAAATGCCCGGTGCAGCAACTCAGGATGGCAACACCACGCAACAAAGAGCAGGAAAGGCTGAGATGGAGTGCACCGCCAGTGCAATGGTCAGCTTGGCTTCAACGAGTCGGCAACAACAGGAGGAGGAGTTAGTGGTCGAGCGAGCGGTGGACAGCGTGAATTCTGAGATGCTTTGGGACTATGGAATTACCTACATCGAGGAAGAGCCGTGGTCGGGCGACCTCTCAGCCACGAACCAGGGTCACCCATCAAGTGTCTAATTATGCTTAATAAGCTAGCTCTCTTAGTCTTAGCTAGATTTCTTTTGAAGAAAACGCTTACTTATTGTCTTTTTAATCCTAAAACTGTTTGGCAAACTTATTAGGCCAGCTGGACTGGTTTCCCCTCTGTTGGGGCAGTCCAGTAAGACCATAATGTCCATGGATGTAATCTGACACTTTCACCAGCTTTTTGAAGAAACTTAATATAATGCCTTCTTACTTAAAAAAAAATATATCTTTTTAATATTTGTAATATATATATATATATATATATAATTTTTTTTTTTTTATA
>ML786274.1:63361-113483 GCA_009831015.1 Picea engelmannii
GGTCCTCATCACTTTAGTTTCCTTACCGAAAGGAAAAAACCACCTTAAACGCGTCCGATTCAGGTAAAATAGTATTCCTAGGTCGATGTGAATATTATTTTTTCTTTGCATTTAACCTATTTTAGATATTTGTGTTGAAGTAAGGAGATATTCGACAAATGGCATGCACAGCTGTGGTGGATTGAAAACTACGACAAAATCGTAGAGCTCTACAACGTCCAGAGAATGAACCGAGAGGCGTTATGTCTACTAACGAAATCAGGAGGCGAAGAAGAGGAGGTAATAAACCCTTAGTTGTGTCAACTTAAGCCTAACTGTCCCAGACATTTGAATCTGGAACACTTTCTCACCCATTTTCTGTTATCGTTGTTGCAGAGGTGCGCCAGGGAAGCGACTCAGCACAGTCTCGTGATGCCGTCCCGGCGTCGCCGGAACATTAATTGCCAACGCCCTCCGGGCCGATTTGTGGCCTTGGCTCACTACTCGTGAGACGCAGTTCGAATCGCTTAACCTTCCTCTTCTACAGATCTGTCCGATGCCCTGTCAGTTTAAACCACTAAGAGGAATGGAGTGGGCAAAGGAAGAAGAACAATGGGGTGCACATTCCATGGCAGTCAGGAAAAATGTGAGACAACACAGGCTCTAGGAAATGGAAAGTAGTTATTCTTGATGTCTCTGTCCTTTCTTTTTTCATTTGTCTTTCACGGACAGAAATTTTATGATTTAATATTTTTGGAAAGTACTTAGTTTTTGATGTTTCATTCACTTTTCAGTGTTGCGTTTTCACTTGTGTTTGCCATACACTACGTAATTTATCAATGTATAGTTCACATTTTTATTGATATGTTTATGTTTGGTTGAAGGGTGGTATGACATGTTTATGTTTGTGTTTGGTTGAAGGTGTTATAATTATAAATGCTGAATCATTAATATGATATGATAATCAACAATCACATATATATTATAAAGGTTCAGTCAAATATTGAGCTAGGTTAATCAAACAAAGATATTAGTTGTTTTATTATTCAAATCATGGAGATTCATGGAGATTACAGCAGCTCACTCACACTCAGATATGCCTTTATGGGTTTATATTAATAATAAACAAAATTAGATTAGTTACATAACTATTTTCTAAACTTGTGTGTTCATACCAAATTGGTAGATTTGGTTGAACTGACTACTACAAAATAGGCTCCACTAAATCTGCTCATTTCTACTAAATCTGGGAAATTCATTGGCATATTGAACAATCTCCACCTTGACAACAATTAACCTCATACCTTGCTCCTTTTGTTCATCACCTTTTTTACAAGCCAAGAGAAACCAAGGACCATCATAGCTTCTTTAAGAGTACTGGTTTTGTGAACATGTGTGCATAGTTCCCTTTTGTATCCACTTTCTCAAGAGAGACTCCACCTTCATCGATGACCTGTCTTACAAAATGGTACTTGATAGGTATATGTTTAGTTTTGTTGTGATAGGCTGGATTCTTAGCCAAGTGAATAGAACTTTGGCTATCACAAAGTAACTTACTTTGACTTGCATCCTTCCAAACTTACCAAACAAACCTTTCAACCAAACTACCTCTTTGCAAGCATGTTAAGTAGCTACGTATTTTGCTTCTGTAGTGGATAAAACAACAATGTTTTGTAGCTTTGACATCCAACTAATAGCTCCACCTGCAAGAGTAAAGACATACCCTAAAGTCGACCTTCTCTTGTCCAAATCACTTGCAAAATCATAATCGACATATCCACAAACTAAATCACAACCATTGTTATAGGTGATACAGTAATCACTTGTGCCCCTTAGGTACCAAAGAACCCATTTCACTGTTGCCCAATGCTCTTTACCTGGTGTTGGAACATAGGGGCAGTCCCAGGGTTCAACACTATGACAGTGCACCAAAAAAACCCTAACTACCGGCCCTTTCAGCAACACCTGCGAAGCAAATGAAGTCTTACCCAAGGTACAGGTAGGGGTGGTTGCAAGACTCAAGTATCTGCAACCTTAGCTAGGACATAGATATGTGATTATGATACGTAATAGAGAACTTAGCACCATCATTTCCTCAATATGCAATCAACTTCTACTTTGCTAATAAAACAGAGGTTCACAGTCTTCACACTGATCTAATGTATTTAAGCACTTAGCATAAATAGAGGAGTAGATCTAGCAGATCAAGCATTAAGAATATTCATTTAGGTCAGATCCAACTTTCTCATATATCGTTAGCACTAAGCATAAGCAGATCCATCTAATCATCTCAAAGCACTTAGCAAAAGAAGACATAAACACATCAAGGTAAATCACAAAACATAACAACACAGTGTCTCACCCCTACCTTGGGGCTATGTCCACCAACTCTTCTTTTTTATTGTCTTCAGTCAATCGGTTACAAGCACAAAGACATAAAAACCCTACTCCACCTAGGACTGGAGATTTTTGTAGCTTGCTAGATCTTCCTTCCCTGAGTATATCTAAGCACGCAGTCTTCCACAATTTCTTACAATGACTTGCACTCAGCTCTGCAAGTTTCACATAGGCACAAAGCACTCACAATCCTTTTATCACATAGATCTAGCACTTAGACCATCAACCTATTGGGCTGATCATTCTTACAATTCCTAGACTTCTATTTATAGATTAAAAAATAAGCCTAAGCATGGGTAAACCCATGGGCTGACATCCCAATTCCGTTACATAATCCCAAAAACCCAAAAATGACCCAAAAGTGGGCTGAGATCCCGTGATCTCCACTTCGTCTTGTGCTCCTCCTTTGATAGGCTGTTGAAGTACCAAAATAGGTCAATATGACCAAGAATCTCCAAAAACTTGTTCAAGGGCTAACAAGCCCCCAACGTTCACCTATGAGTCATCTCGAGTCACTTTGGTCTGACTAGTTCTACTATAAACACCTCGAGCTTGGCTCGAGCTGCTTCGCCATGTTGTTGTGCGAAGACCTCTTGCTTGGTGAAATTCTAGATCACTGTGTCGTTCATGGGCCCTTCTAAGCGTTGTTCTGCTACGATGGAAACCTCTTATAGCTAAGCTCCTTAGATTTCAACCTCTATGAATAATTGGCAAGCCTTATCTTGTACTAGTTGAAGTCATTGAGTAACTTCCATCACTCTTCTTTGAATCATATGGATATGTTGTTGGGCAGTGTGTTTCTCTTGACACCGCTTCATTCTTTCCACGACCGGCAAGGCTTTCAACTGCTTGCACTCCAAGGCAAGAGATTTTAGTCTATCAATTGCACTGCGGGTAATTGCTTCCCCTTGGTCTCTTACATCTTGAGGGGTCTCAAGCACAGTACGGAGCTCCAAGTCTGCTATGTGATGCTGGACCTGCTAGATTACTTCTTCAAGTTGTGCCACCTACTGTGGAACTCATTCTTCGGTCTTTACTTCTACGACTGTCACAGAGAAAAGTTCTCTGTGAACCATTTCCTTTACTATGAGTTTCTTTGCCAACAATTGTTCCTTGGTTTGATGCAGTTATGTTTTTTCATCATCCCACTTCGCTTGCAGAGAAATATTTTCCCGTGTTGTAGTACTATGTTGTTCTACAAGGTCTCCCTCTACTTGTGCCAAAGCCTGGGTGGCTTGCATTGTTTCTTCTTGAGCTCTTCGAAGGAAAGCTTCAACTGTATCAGCGATTCGGTGGAGTTGAGTTGGCTCATCTCCCAGTTCTAGTGTTCCTGCTGATAGAGGTGCAGTGGAGACTGCGTGGTTGGATTGTAGTGCCTGTTGCACCCCTTGGAGCTCGTCATTAATCCGATTGAACACCTCCTCCTGCTTAGCTTCTTGCTTCTCCGCTATCTCTAGTGAAGCATTATTCAGGGCTGCTACAATGAAATCAAAGTCATCTGAGGTGAAGGTAGTCTCCATTTTGGTCATGGTTTCTTTCACTTTATTTCGAGAGGAAGGATTCAGCGAGGAAACCTTCCTTTTCTTCAAGGGGCCCTCCTCATCTATAGGCAGTGTTACCTCACCTTTATTTTTATCGGCTTCTGTGCCATTACCTCTTCATCATCACCTTCTTGCTCTGGTCATATGGAAGCAGTCTTTACTAAGGTACTATCTATATCATGAACCTCTTCAATCTTCTTTGTCTTGCTAGGTCCAGGTGTATCCTGTGTATTTTCTGGACTATCCATGTCGGATATCTCTACAGGGTCTGCTTGAATAAGGAGGTTTGTCGACCACTCCTTGGTAATCTCCTCCAAATCCTCTTCCATCAGTTTGTAGTATGACTGCAACTGTTGTTTATGTCCATCTGTGCGCGTCGTGATGTAAATAAAATGTCGATCAGCATTGAACTTCATCAAAGGCCAAAACCTGTGGAGAGTATTCGAGGTCATACGAGGCTCAGACAGGATGGCTAACTTTAACTAATTGTAGTATGTGTGGAACATGACATTTGAATTCCATTTCTTATTCATGTCACTGGAGTACCACGGTGTACTGAACTTCATGGCCAGAGGTTGAAAGGGCTTGATGTCGAAGAAGGTTGCACCTTCCAGCATCTCTCAGGCAATGAAAGCGATTAGGATCAATAGCCAGCTGAAATGAAATTCATATCCTTGGTCATGTGCTTCTGTACAGTCGAGTTCTAATTGTTTCACTAGGTACTTTGACCAATTCATCTGAAGTCCTTCTGTGCACTTCCCTACTAGGTGGACTACGAAATCGGTGACTTGGGTGGGTCGATTCTTTTGTACTAATTTTCCTACAATCAATTGATAGGTGAGGTACATTACGCCACTTTGGATAGAAGCTACCTTGTAGCCTTGCGTTCCCTTATCGACATCACCATAGATGTCTTTTATCCTTTGAGCTAAAGCGGGATCCATGGTTTTTTCGGGGTAGAAATCTTGTGGATCAGGGCCTTGCATACTCAGCCCTGTGAGTCGATTGATCAATGTCGGATCCACTGTGATACGACAGTTTAACCACAAGTATCTGCAATGGTAATAGGACAACAACAACTTGACACATGCATTCACCTCTTGGTGTCTTCCAAAGTGAGGAATCTTCCTGACGTTGAGCAGTGTGGACTACGCGAGGTTATGCGTCCATGACTGAGGAATTATCTTTGAATTCTTTCCTTTTTTCCTCATTAGGTACTTATGTGGGGTGATCATGCTATAGACCTTCCTGTCGCCGAGGTTGAAGTATCTAAACTTCAACACTGTAATCTTATATTGGTCTATGTGAATTGCACGTATCCCCTTCAGGAGGTACGTAGTAACCAAGTTATACTCGAAGTCTCTAGGCACATTGTCTCGATTTATGGTTACGCTCAGAGGTGGTAGATATGCGGGTAATATGCTTGGAATCAACTTAACATTCACGAGATCATCCATGTGCTTAGTTCGCTTTTCATCTGCAGGTCGTGATGGTCCGGCGCGAGCAGTGGATGGAGAGGTCGACAGTCCTGTCATCAACGATGCTTGTAGACCTATAGATAGTCCTCTCTCTGACATGACTCTTTTACTCATCAAGTCGAGGAGTACTTATGTTATTGATTCTTCAACTGCAGTGAGCTCGTCGGATATATGCACTCGAGACTAATAATATTGGGTTCACAATTAACTCAGAGACTACACTAGAGTAAACAAAAATAGGACAATGATCACTGCATATAATTCAGTTGGTCTACGGTCTCAATTTCTTGGGTAGCAAAAGTATTCTCCGTGCATGGCACGATGGGATACATAGGAAACTCGGCAATGGTTCGCTTGTAATGCATATGAAGCCTCATTAACTCTTTTTGTGTTTGTTACGGTGTGGTCCAACAGTTTGATGTTGAGCTATAAATGTTTTTCAACCCTTTCAGAGTGGCAGTCGAATGGATATATCGGTCCCAACAGCTATATTGCTTCACCATGGATAAGTGCCATGTGTTATTGTTCTGATATCCCGATGAAGCTCTAATTCTGCAAGTTTTCTTTCTGTGAAGTTCCCTCTGGAACCTTCTATAAATTTTCAATATTAGCTCTCTTCTTACTTAGTTTCCTATCCCTGTTTCCAGTGATCTTCATCTCAGTGGTCCTTTTTCCATTTCGGTTCTTGTCTTCTTTGGACATAGTCACTACGCACTATTGATATTCTTTCCTAGGATTCAGGATTAACACCTCTTGTTTATCTAAGATAGGTACTTCAGTCTTCTGTGAGTCTTCTAATGTTCTTGCAGTTTTGACATCTGGGTTTCTAGTGTTAAGTAGCTTCGATCTGTCGTCCTTTTCTTCAATCAAGTGTGTGATCCTTCTAGTCATGAAATCTTTTAACTCTTGTTTCTTCTGTTCCAAAGCTTCTTCTTCTTCCTTCCTTCTGGCTTGATCTCTATCGATCCAAGGTTTTCCTAGTAACATGGTAAAAGGGGCGTTGTCCTCAATAAATTTAATAATCTCAAAATCTTCTTTTGTCGAGGTACCATTTGCATTCATAGGTATCTGAGCAAGCCTCCCACACAGGTTTACTAGTTTTTCTATGAATAACCCTATTCCTCCTAATGAAGGAATCACAACAGGCCTCCCTATAGCTTCCCAAGTTCTCTCTATCATGATATTCACCTGTGTTTCCTCATCTTGAACACAGTCAATGTTGAAGTCTCCTATTCTTTCTTCAAGGCATTCTTTTTCTTTAAAGATGTTTGATAATCTAACACGTCGGTGGTCATTCAAGGTTTCTTCTATCTGTAGCAATACCTTCTCTGATTCTTTCTGGGGTTCTGCTATACCCTTAGTTTCTGGAACGACCTTAGGGTTTTCTTGTCTGATGTTGGTACTTTCAAGATTAACAATCATTATAGGGAAATCCAACACTTCATGGTTCATAGCTTTGCAACAAAGACAACTAGGTATTCTACCAGGGCATGCCTTAGCAATGTTTCCCAATTTTCTGCAACTGTAACAGAGGGTTAATCCTCTCTTTCTTTTAAATTATCCCCAACTTCTCCTATATTGTGCACTAGGATCATAGAAGCTAATCTGCAATAAATTCTTTCTGGGATCCCGCATCCATTTGTTAGTCCAAACATTCTTTCTATGCATACGTATAACATATCTTTTACTATTCTTATCAGATCTACTCATACCAAATATTCTTTCATCTATCAATGCCCTAGTTTTTAATCTAGGACATAATCTATCAAGCATACCTACATCCATACTCTATAAAAAAAAATTCACTTATGCTACTTTTACAAAGCACAAAGATTTTAGATCTAAAACTTTTCACTATCTTTACCTTTATCAGAGCACAAAGCTTACAGATCTTACCTCTTTTTAATTGATAATTATAACTTTTACTTTTCTTAGGGAACAAAGCTTCTGGATCTTACCTCTTTTCTTCAGATCAAGCTTATTTTCCTCATATCTGACCTATTTCTTCGGATCAAACTTCTTTTCCTTGGCACATAGCTTCTTATGTCAAGTAGAATGCTGTGTACTAGGGAAACAAATCTACGCACAAAGCTTTAACCGTTTCAGGATGGATCTTTTCACAAAACGTCTTCTTTATCAGTTCCCGGCAATCATAGTTTCAGGTCCCAACAACGGAACCATTTTTTTGCACACAGGGGCAGACCCAGGGTTCAATGCTACGATAGAAAACAAACAAAACCCTAACTATCAACCCTTTAGGCAACACCTGCGAAGCAATTGAAGTCTCACCCAAGGTAGAGGTAGGGGTGGTTGCAAGACTCAAGTGTCTGCAACCTTAGCCAGGACATAGATCTATGATTATGATACTTAATAGAGAACTTAGAACCATCATTTCCTCAATATGAAATCAACATCTACTTCGATAACAAAACAAAGCTTCATAATATTCACAGTGATCTAATGTATTTAAGCACTTAGCATAAATAAAGGGGTAGATCTAGTGGATCAAACACTGATCACATTCATTTAGGTCATATCCAACATTCTCATATATCGTTAGGACTAAGCATAAGAATATCTATCTAATTATATCAGATAACTTAGCAAAAGAAGACATAAACACATCAAGGTAAAGCACAAAGCAGAACAACACAGTGTTTACGTGGTTCACCCCCACCTTGGGGCTATGCCCACCAAATCTTATTCTTTATTTTCTTCAGTCAATTGGTTATATGTGACATCCCCCAAAATAAAATATGTTGGAAATTTAATTTTCTAGGAAATTATTCCGTTTTTGGTAAATTCAAATTTGGAAAATTTTTGGCATTTATGGCAATTTCGAATTTGTTAATTGTAATAAATTATTATGACTGTTGGGTAGAACTCTGATTTGACCCAACTAACTATTTGACGATGACACTTGTTTAAAAACATAATATTTTATATTGATTGCAGGAAGACAAATGGAACATCCATGTTAAAAGTAGCTGACCATGACTCCATGAGTGGGGAACATGTTGGAACTACCCCTGGGATGATTTTTACAAGTGGAAAATTAATGATTTTGGCCATTGGCAGCCCCTGAAAAACTAGGGATTTAGAAAGATGCAAAAATTCCAAGGAAGGGAAAAGACCTAGGAAAGTTACAAATAAGCATATGTGAGGAGGCAGGATGCTACTAAGTATGCTGGGAAAGAGTCTATTTTTTTTTTTCTTTTTCACTTGCTATTATGAACACTGGAAGGGTGTGAGGCAAGTAGAAGAAGTGATTGAATTGAAGGACAGTGATGTAGAGGGATTTCCAAGTTCCCCCTTATGGACTCATGGTCAAGCTAGGGGGTGAATCAGGAAAGTAATCGTGGTTGCTCGATTCTACGGTTGGGAGGAACGTGGTTGTTCCCTTTGTTTTCTCCGCAAGTTTTGTTCAGATATGTTACTCTAAACTCTAACTTTCTGAATGATTTTATATTGAATATACTATACATGTTATAGCTATACAGAAAAGAGTTCTAGTATCTTTTTTTTTAATCATATAACTGCTGTAAGTCCTTTCCTATACCTAAATATTCAGTATTCTACCTCTGTTGATCAAATTGGTTATTGTTATAGTGGGATCCTTAATGTTGGTATGCATGCAATAACCTAGATAAAAGTTGTTAGAAATTCAGTGAATAGACTGTAGGATTTAGTTGTAGATTTATTTCCGAAAATCAATTTTTAAATAGAATCGAATATGTATCAATGAACGAACAAAGCTATTATATGCATAGGTATGTTTCAAACTTTAAACAAAATCAAATATGTATTAATGAACGAACAAGACCGATATATGCATATATTCCATTCTGTATTTAGTTCAAAAAGGAAACATAATTCATTCATATAGCACATACACAGTTAAACTACCAACATATACACAATATGCAACAGGGGTTCTGCACAAATGATACTTTGAATCTGAAGTAAATTGGTTAAAACACAGTCAGGAATAAGATACATATATATATATGTATAATGTATGAAATAATTCTGAAAGGTTCAAGACTCCATTACGATAAATATTATAGTAAATATATACACAGATAGATATATAGATATATATATATAGAGTAGCAGGGTATTAATGTTGAATCAGAAATGACCAGGTCTAGTCAACTATGTTTAGTTGTGTTGAAAATAAATGGTAAACAATTCTAACCCTGCCAAGCGATATTCAAACTTTTTCACAAACCGTAACAGTAAAGGAATATAACCCATTCTAGCAATGATGATAGACTAAATAGTGACAAACCCTAAGCGAAGTAGTAATCAACTGGATTGCCAAAATTTGATGTTGTTGAGAGTGAGGAAGAAATCATTTACTAATCCTGGGAAGGGAAAAAACAAATATACACAAAGCCATATTGTGTAGCAATAATCCCAAGGGAAAACAAGACAAACCATATGAGGAGACTTATAATTCTAAATTTAAATATAATACAAAGTTTCGGTATAGTCGAGTCCTTACAACAAGTTAAAACCCCAAAAGTTCTTCAGTCCCTTTATATCATATTGGTCGGGATTTCTGACTGTGTAAACGTCTATAACCGAATATTTTTTCAAAAATAGTAATGATAAATAAATTTACAAGTTGGGATGAGACTAAATAGAGGATGTTCTAGGATAAGACACCCAACGTTTTTCATCATTCAATTGAAATCCTATATGATAATAGTATACATAGACGTCGGACCAAGACGCAACTAGAGGACCTCCCCATGAAGGCAATAGAACAAAACTATTACAAACTTATCAAAAATCCAGGTAGAAACCGTGCCCTCGCACTATTGGAACTCTGGGAAGGCTTACGAAGGAACTCGAATACCTCTTGCGTCAAGAGCGGGGACCAAACATACAAGATCCACAGATAGACGAAAAGCCCTAAAGAAATAATGATTTATTATCAGTAGACGTAAACAAAAATGATGATATACTAACAAAATTGATAACAGTCAGTAAGGAAAATTTATGTAATCTTACTTAACTTCTATTCAATAGGTTGGCATAACTCTCTTATTTCTCCTTTCCACTTTTCCCAACTGGATAGATGCCTGGCCGAAGGTGGATAGCATATTTATTCGTTGTTGGGTACCCTCATATAAAAATAGGGCCCATCATTAGTGAATTATATAAGCCCTGAAAATGAAGAAATCTTACAAGAAAGAGGTGCATACACCGCAAGTAATGATTTCATAAGAAGAAAAGACAAAAATAAATAGTAACAGTTATGTTTTAAAAGAAGTAACCAGACCTATGCTACACTGGATTATATTGTTCATATCGAATTTAGAAAGCAACACATAACCACGATAACTGAATCATATCGAATA
Organism: Picea engelmannii; assembly: GCA_009831015.1. Taxonomy (NCBI): domain Eukaryota; kingdom Viridiplantae; phylum Streptophyta; class Pinopsida; order Pinales; family Pinaceae; genus Picea; species Picea engelmannii. Next base: position 74,126 of record ML786274.1, read on the forward strand.
GTTGTATGCTTTGCAAACATTACAACGATTTATCCCCACTACTTTTTAAATCAAAACAGAAAGAGCACGACGTGGGTATTACCCACTACAATAATATTGTAAGCATCGTGAGAGAATATCATGACAAGAATGATCTAAATCTCTACAGAGATATTAAGCCTCAACAACATTCAAAGGATTCGGCATAGAACTTAAAATGGGGAGGTTACGAAACCATTTTTCTCCCAAAACCTAAACAAGAAGATGAACGGATACAGAGATATACCCATAGGAAATGAACTGGGAAGTTATACAACACGTACTTCCAAAACTGAATAGGAAAACAAATGAATATACTCCCTTAAAAACCAGAAGGAAAAAAAAATAAAAAATGGAGATCAAATCGAAGGAATTTCCCTTCTAGGAATTAGGGTAACATTGGAAACGTTACAGGAGAAGTCGGTAGTGAATTATTTCTCTAAACATCTTACAAGAATGCATACTGAGAAAAAAACATACCAGGGGTAAAGTTCCACACCAACCATTCCAATGTGGGAGCGGCTACCTTGGTAATACTCTGTGCCTCCAAGGTTGGCTCACAGGACCGCCTAACAGAACTTAACAATGACAATTGTGAAACCACTTCAACCCTAACATATATCGTGTCAACCTCAGAGTAATTGCGGAGGACAGGTGGCCATGTGACTGTGTCAGAGACAGTATGCCATTTGGGTAAAGAGTTCAGTAATTTCCACTGGAACTTGTAGGCTACCTTAAATGAAACTTACGAAGTATTAACTGTTAGACAGAGAATTCATTCCTCCCACTTAAAAAGTGTTATGTTAAGAGTAAAACTGTTTGTCACTCCTTGAGATTAGCATGAATCAAAAACCTGATCCTAGTGTTTAAATGTCCATTGGCATTTGGAGGTAAGTAACTAATTCACGACCGACCCTGGTCCTAAGAACATTAAATTTGATCGCAATGTAGTAGATAGGTTATATGTCTGGTAATAGAACCTTATTCGTTCAATCATATGGTGGGAAACCAAGTAAAGTCGCCTAGATTCAATGGTAATCAGATATACATGCACGCACAACCTTAGAATTTTTTTATGTTTTTGCTTGAGTAAATTGTACTAGGTTTTGTGACCCCTCTTTTTCACATGATCCATTACACCAAGGGGTAAAGGTATTAAAAAAAAACAACGAGAAGGACCACTTTGATAGGAAATTGTTTTCTTAAGAACTTTTTTTACAAACTGAAATTGCACCAGTCCTATAATAAGTTTACACCTTCTGTTATTAAAAGGAAAATAGAAAACAAAACAATTTTTTTGTGTGTGTGACACTGAGGTTCATTACATATGGTATCAGAGTGAAAGTTACAACACTTGGCCTAAACAAGACCACTGTAGTGCTTATTATATATTTTGTTTTAGAAAAAAAAATAACTAATAAATTGTGTCGTTACAGACATAAAACTTTGTTTGTTTTGGTGAATAAGTATGGCAACTCAAGACAATGTAGAAAATAGGATGGAAGAAAATCCACAGCAAAGACCTCCTGGAGATACAAGAAAGAATAGTGACAGAAGCTCACCCACAGAAGTGTTGGAAACAATGAGGAACTTGATTGTTGAGCTACAGATCTTTAAAGCCGACAATGAAAAATTGAAGAAGGCACAGCAAGAACAACAGGAGATAAGTGAAGTCATATTGCGCAGTATAGTGACCAAGAAAAGCCCAAAAGACAATGATAATGACGAAGAAGTCAGAAAGAGAGCCTCCAAGCACTCAGGGCCAGAAACAGAAAAAGGAGATAGTTTATCTGAAGGAACACCTCCAGCTGAAGATGGAACAAAAACAGATAGAAAAGGAAAACATGTAGACTACCTTGAAGGGGAATTTAAAAATATTAAACCCTCTATATTTTATGGGGAATCTAGGATAGGAGAAGAAGAAGAGGCATGGTTGTTGGACATAAAAAATTACTTCCAAATCTATAACTATTCCAACAACATGAAAGTCAGGATGGCCATCTACAATCTAAAAGGGAAGGCCGGTATTTGGTGGCAAGATCTGAAATTGGACAAGGGACTAAAGGAGAAACAGTTGGAATGGTCTGACCTTAATAAGTATTTGAGGAAACAATACCTTTTTGAAAATTATTATGAAAGGAAGATGAAGAAATTTTATGATTTACGACTCGGACAGATGACGATGGAGGACATTATAAATAAATTTCTGGATCTGCTAAGGTTCGTACCATACATCCGGGAGGATAAAGTAAAAATTCAACTATTTCTAAGCTATCTACCACATTCCTACAAGGACAAAATTGAGTTTGACAACCCCAAATCCTTAAGTGAAGTATTCAGAAAAGGGCAAATGTGCTATGACCAGTATAAACAATGGACATAGTTTCCCAAAGCCTGGAAGGATAAGAAACAAGATCGAATGAATCAGCGGAAGAAGGGGTACCAACCAGCTCCTTATCAGAATACAACGAAGACTTTTTCGAGAAAGGATTTTCACTCCAATCCTCTGAATACTCAAGGCAACGAAAAACTTATAAACCTGGGAGCAAAGAGGTTTGGGGACAGCTCCCACGAGCCATTAAAGTGTTGGGAATGTGGAGAGCCTCACCTCAAGAGGAACTTCCCACGTTTGATTTCAACAAACAAAATTGTTGTTCATAACTTGCAAGAAGCCTTGACCGTGGGAGACGTGGGTAGGAGCTTACATCGGATAAATGCAGCCATCGATGGATGACAAGTTGACCACCAGTCCTCAGTGGTACAAGTCTAAAGTAAAATCCATGACACTCGAATTTCTGTTTTAATTGACCCCGGAGCAACATAAAGTTATATTAATCCGAAGGTAGTAGAGTCAAATAAACTTAAGAGACTGAAGCACGCAAAATCATAGCTTGTGCAACTAGCGACAAGTACAAAAAGGAAAGTAATTGACTATATTTTGGATTTTGAGTTCATCCTAGATGATCAAACTATAAGGACTGATATGAACATCCTACCACTAGGATCTTACGATATGATTATTGGGATGGACTGGTTGTAATGACACAAAGCAATATTAAATTGTTATACAAAGATGCTTAGCTATAAAGATGATTCTGGCACCACCAGGACAGCCCAAGGTATACCAAAATAGGTATCAGTCAGACAAATTTTATCGATGCAACTAAATAAATGTGTGAGAAAAGGATGGCAATTTTATGCCATCCAAGGGACGAGTCTAGCAGAAAATAAGGATAAGCCAAAGTTGGAAGACTTTGTTGTCCTATGTGATTTCAGAGACATGTTTGTGGATGAGATACCAGAATTACCCCCTAGAAGTGAAATAGACTTCTCCATAGATCTGTTACCCAGTTCTGCCCCTATTTCAAAGGTGCCTTACCGAATGAGTCTACCAGAACTGACAGAATTAAAAATACAATTACAGGAATTGTTGGACAAAGAGTATATCAGGCCAAGTGTCTCACCTTGGGGAGAACCAGTCCTCTTTGTGAAAAATAAGGATGGTACTCTAAGATTATGTATCTATTATAGACAACAAAACAAAATGACTATTAGTAATAAATACCCCTTACCAAGGATAAATGATCTGTTCGATCAAGTGTGGGGGGGGGGCAAGATCTTTTCAAAATTGGATTTATGATCCAGTTATCATCAAGTTCGGATAAAGGAGAAGGACATAAACAAAACATCATTTCTGACAAGATATGTGCACTACGAGTTTGTAGTCATACCTTTTGGACTCACTAACGCCCCAGCCACGTTTATGTGCCTAATGAGAAGTATTTTTAGTGAGTACTTGGACAAGTTCGTGGTAGTATTCATCAATGATATCCTAGTCTATTCAAAGACAGAGGAGGAACATGAAGAACACTTAGGAATAGTTCTGAAAACATTAAGGAAGCACAAATTGTACGCCAATTTCGACAAGTGTGACTTCTATCAGAAAGAAATACAATATCTTGGACATGTAAAATCAACAGAGGGAATTGTCGTAGACCCGAAAAGGATGAAATCCATTATGGAATGGACGATACCTAAAGATGTAGCAGATATATGGTCGTTCATGGGAATCACTGGATACTACTGTAGGTTTATAGAATGGTTTACCAAGATAGCCTACCCTATCACATCATTACAAAAGAAAGGAACCAGGTTTAACTAGTCATAGAAATGTCAAGACAACTTCAATAAACTAAAGGAATTATTGACAATGATACCCATATTAAAAGTAGAAGACCCAGATAAAGACTTCACCATATGTGTCGATGCAAGTAAATAAGGGATAGGTGGTTTCCTAACTTAGGAAGGACACGTTGTTTTTTATGAGTCCCGGAAATTAAAAGAACACGAGTGACATTACGTCACTCATGACTTAGAATGGCAGTAGTAATACACGCCTTAAAGATGTGGCAACATTACATAATGGGCAGAAGATTCCTATTATTAACGGACAACAACGGGGTAAAATATATGTTTATCTGACTGGATCTTAATGCAAGGCAAGCAAGGTGGTTAGCCTTCTTAAGAAAATTCGACTTCGAGATTAGACATATTAAGGGAAAGGTAAACAAAGTAGCAGACGCTTTAAGTAGAAGAATCCATGGATTATTTGAGATGAATATTAGCAGGGCAGAAAGTGATCTGGAAGAAAGAATAAGGACGCTTGGTATTGATGACTAAAACTATACTAAAATAACGTAAGAATTATCAAACAGTACAACAAACTCATATAAACAAGATCTAAGTATCGACGAGAAGGGACTGCTACAATTTAAAAACAAACTTTACATACCAGATTCAGCAGGGTTAAAATTAATAATCTTGGACGAAGTACATAAGAAGCCGTATTCTGGCCACCCAGGTTACGAAAAAATGATAACAACACTTAGGAAACTATTTTATTGGCCTAATATGAATGGAGAAACAGTGGAATACTTGGCTAGGTGCCAAGATTGTCAGCAGGTTAAGGCCGAGCACTAGCATCCAACTGGCCTCTTACAACCATTACTAGTACTAGAATGGAAATGGGAGACTATATCACTCGACTTTATAACAGGTTTGCCTAAAACTCAGAAACATAATGACTCCATCATGGTTGTAATCGATAAACTCAGTAAGTCTGCACACTTTATTCCTGTAAAGTCTACTTTTAAAGTTATAAAAATTGTTGAAATATTCATGAAATAAATCTTTAGACTGCATGGTATTCCTAAAATGGTGATTTCAGATAGAGACATAAAATTCACATCCACTTTTTGGAAGAAATTGTTTGCAGGGCTCAATACCAAATTCAATTTCAGTACAAGTTATCATACACAAACGGATGGACAAACCGAAAGGAAAAACCAAATCATAGAGTATATTCTCCGCATGTACGTAAGAACAAAACCAAACAAGTGGGAGGATTATATACACTTGGTAGAATTTTCATATAACAATGGGTACCAAACTTCTACAAAATTGAACCCTTTCGAAGTATTTTACGCCAGAAAGTGTACGACTCCAATTAGTTGGGATAACCTGGCTGACAAACTCATGGTTGGACTAGAAATGCTCCAAGAAATAGAGAAGATGGTAAGAAAGGTACACCATAACTTGAAGGAAGCACAGGACGGACAGAAGAGCTATGCAGATCTTAAAAGAAGACACTTAGAGTTTCAAGCGGGAGACCATGTATATTTGAAGTTCAAAGCCCAAAAACACTCATTGAAGCTAGGAAACTGTGCCAAGCTGACACCCAGGTTTTGTGGGCCCTTCGAGATACTAGCTCGAATTGGACCTGTAGTATATCAACTTGCACTGCCAGTGAATCTAAGCATTCATAATGTATTTCATGTTTCTTTATTAAAAAAATATGTTCACGAACCTACTCATATGATTGATTAGAACTTGGTACAGGTGCAGCCCGAAGGCAAATTATAGGTGGAACCCCTACGCATTCTAGACCGGAGAGAAATAGCACTTCGAAACAAAGCCGTCACTCAGGTAAAGGTGTAATGGAAGCACTTTAGTCCTGAGGAGGCCACTTGGGAATTGGAGGGAGATTTGCAGAAATATCATCCAATCTTGTTCCAAGAAAGGAACGAACACTAAGGATAGTGTTTTATTGAAGGGGGAAAGGATGTGACTACCCCCAAAATAAAATATTTTGGAAATTTAATTTTCTGGGAAATTATTCTGTTTTTGGTAAATTCGAATTTGGAAAAATTTTGCCATTTATGGCAATTCCGAATTCCGAATTTGTTAATTGTAATAAATTATTATGACTATTGGTGTTAGTCTCTAATTTTGTCTTGGTTTAGTGAGAAACCCTTGTCCTAAACCCTCCTTATCCATTCCTCATTTTCCGCCTTCAACTATTTTCTATTTTTAAATTTTGGATGTTTCATGGTTTGCGTTATAATCCTTGATGATTTATTTAAGTTTGATTTTGAAAAACATTGTTTAAATTCTAATTGTCTACTTTTATGCTGTTGGAATTTTAAATTTTCAAGTTGTCAAACGCGCTACGAGAATAAGCCTATTCTCATAGTGCCAAATAATCATGCCATAACTTGTGCCTGCCATCCTGATTTAGTTATGATGAGATGATTCATGAATTGAGAGTTCGTGTGCTCCCACGAAAGTTTGGCAATCATTTCAAAATACAATAGTTTCAAAATATAATTACTATGCATGTGCGCAGGGTTGATTTCAAAATCACCTGTTGTTTAGTGATTATTATATGTGACCTGTTCGAGTTGGTTTAATTCAGCCTTGCACAGAGAAATACAGGTATCCCTTCAAAGCAACTTAATATACCAACAATTGCAGGTCGAAAATTCGGAGATCTAGAGAAAATATTTGTGGACATTATTGTAAAAGGCATGTATGTTCAATTGACACTTAATAGCAAAGGCACATGGATGGTTAGACCTTCTTTTTTCTATTCTGTTATTTCATTTTTCATCCTTCAATTTATTATTCAAATTGCAATGCTTTTGGTTCTTGAATGCTAATTTATACAGTGAATATTTTGTTGTAGCAATAATTTTTCAAGTAATGATTTCCAGATGATACCCCTCTTTCTTTATAATATATTGAAACTAAACATTGTGAAATTGAAAAATTGAAGATTTCACTTTCCTTTTTCTTGAATTGGTTTACTCCATCTATGTACCTACGTATTATTCAGCCAATGGGATATGCAATGTTTTAATCTTGATTTTCATGCCATGTTGTAAACTTGACCCAGTTTTCGACCATTATACAAAAACCAGATCATAAAACCCTCAAAAAAACTTTTCAATAAAATCAATGATTCCCTAGCTTTCCCTTACTAGTCGAGTGAAACTTTAGGGACTAACAGTTGGGAAGAACTCTGATTTGACCCAACTGACTATTCGACAATGATAGTTGTTTAAAACCAAAATATTTTATATTGATTGCAGGAAGACAAATGGAACAACCATGTTAAAAGTAGCTAACCATGACTCCATGAGTGGGGAACATGTTGGAACTACCCCTGGGATGATATTTACAAGTGGAAAATTAATGATTTGGCCATTGTCAAGCCCTCAAAACCAGGGATTTAGGAAGCTGCAAAAATTACAAGGAATGGAAAACACCTAGGCAAGTTACAAATAAGCATATGTGAGGAGGCAGGATGCTGCTAACTATGTTGGGAAAGAGTCTATTTTTTTTTTTCTTTTTCACTTGCTGTTATGAACACTGGAAGGGTGTGAGGCAAGGAGAAAAAGTGACTGACTTGAAGGACAGTGTTGTAGAGCGATTTCCAAGTTCTCTCGTATGGACTCATGGTCAGGCTAGGGGGTGAATCAGGAAAGTAATCGCGACTGCTCGGTTCTATGGTTGGGAGGAACGTGGATGTTCCCTTTGTTTTCTCCAAAAGTTTAGTTCAGATATGTTTCTCTAAAATCTAACTGTCTGAATGATTTTATATTGGATATACTATACATGTTATAGCTATACAGAAAAGAGTTCTAGTATCTTTTTTTTTAATCGTATAATTGTTGTAAGTCCTTTCCTATACCTAAATATTCAGTATTCTAACTCTGTTGGAAAAATTGGTTATTGTTATAGTGGGATACTTAATGAATCTATGCATGCAATAACCTAGATAAAGGTTGTTCAAAATTAGGTGAATAGACTGTAGGATTTAGTTGCAGATTTATTTCCAGAAATCAATTTTTAAATAGAATCGAATATGTATGAATGAACGAACAAAGCTATTATATGCATAGGTATGTTTCAAACTTTAAACATAATCGAATATGTATTAATGAACGAACAAAACCAATATATTCATATATTCCATTCCGTATTTAGTTCAAAAAGGAAACATAACACATTCATATAGCATATATGCAGTTAAACTACCAAGAGATATAAAGTATGCAACAGGGGTTCTACGCAAATGATACTTTGAATCTGAAGGAAATTGGTTAAAACACAGTCAAGAATAAGATACATATATATATGTATAATGTATGAAATAATTCTGAAAGGTTCAAGAATCCATTACGATAAATATTATAGTAAATATATACACATATATAGATATATATAGATATATATAGAGAGTAGCAGGGTATTAATGTTGAATTGGAAATGACCAGGTCTAGTCAACTATGTTTAGTTGTGTTGAAAATAAATGGTAAACAATTCTAACCCTGCCAAGCGATATCCATACTTTTTCACGAACCGTAACAGTAAAGGAATATAACCCATTCTAGGAATGATGATAGACTAAATAGTAACAAACCCTAAGGGAGACAGTAATCAACCAGACTGTCAAAATTTTATGTTGCTGAGAGTGAGGAAGAAATCATTTCTTAATCCCAGGAAGGGAAAAATAAAATATACACAGAGCCATATTGTGCAACAATAATCCCAAGCAAAAACAAGACAAACCATATGAGGAGATTTATAATTCTAAATTTAAATATAATACAAAGTTTCAGTATAGTCGAGTCCTTACAACAGGTTAAAACCCCAAAAGTTATTTAGTCCCTTTATATCATACCGGTTGGGATTTCGGACTTTGTAAACATTTGTAATTGAATATTTTTTCAAAAATAGTAACGATAAATAAATTTACAAGTTAGGATGAGACTAAATAGAGGAACGTCTAGGATAAGAGACCTAACTTTTTTCATCATTCAATTGAAATCCTGTATGATAATAGTATACATAGATGTCAGACCAAGATGCAACTGGAGGACCTCCCCATGAAGGCATTAGAACAAAACTATTACAAACTTATCAAAAATCCAAGAAGAAACCGTGCCCTCGCACTGTTGAAACTCTGGGAAGGCTTACGAAGGAACTTGAATACCTCTTGCACTGAAAGCGGGGAATGAACATCCAAGATTCACAGATAGACAAAAGGCCCTGAATAAATAATGATTTATTATCAGTAGACGCAGACGAAAATGATGATATACTAACAAAATTGATAACTGTCAGTAAGGAAAATTTATGTAATCTTACTTAAGTTCTGTTCGAGAGGCTGACATAGCTCTCTTATTTCTCCTTTCCGCTTTTCCCAACTAGATAGATGCCTGGCCGAAGGTGGATAGCGTATTTATTCGTTGATGGGTACCCTCGTATCAAAACAGGGCCCATCATTAGTGAATTATATAAGCCCTGGAAATGAAGAAATCTTACAAGAGAGAGGTGCATACACCGCAAGTAACGATTTTATAAGAAGAAAAGACAGAAATAGACAATAACAATTATATTTTAAAAGAAGTATCCAGACCTACTCTACCCTGGATTATTTTGTTCATATTGAATTCATAAAGACACACATAACCGCCATATCCGAATCATATCAAATAGTATTATGCTTTGCAAACATTACAACGATTTGCCCCACTACTTTTTAAATCAAATCAGATAGAGCACGACGTGGGTATTACCCACTGCAATAATATTGTAAGCATCGTGAGAGAATATCATGACAAGAATTATTTAAATCCCTATAGAGATCTTCAGCCTCAACAACATTCAAAGGCTTCGACATATAACTTAAAATGGGGAGGTTACGAAACCATTTTTCTCCCAAAACCTAAACAAGAAAATGAAAAGATACAGAGATATACCCATAGGAAATGAACTAGGAAGTTATGCAACCTATACTTCCAAAACTGTATAGGAAAACAAATGAATATACTCCCTTCAAAACCAAAAGGTGAAAAAAATAAAAAATGGAGATCAAATCGAAAGGAATTTCCCTTCGAGGAATTAGGGTAACATCGGAAACATTACATGAGAAGTCGGGAATGAATTATTTCTCTAAACATCTTACAAGAATGTGTACTGAGACAAATACTTACTAGGGGTAAAGGTCCACGCCAACCGTTCTAATGTGGGAGAAACTACCTTGGTAATACTCTGTGCCTTCAAGGTTGGTTCACAGGACTGCCTCGTAGAACTCAACAATGACAATCGTGAAACCACTTCAACCCTAAAAAATATCTTGTCAACCTTGGAGTAATTACGAAGGGCGGGTGTCCATGTGACTGTGTCAGAGTTAGTATGCCATTTGGGTAAAGAGTTCAGTAATTTCCACTAGAACTTGCAGGCTACCTTAAATGAAACTTACAAAGTATTAACTGTTAGACAGAGAATTCATTCCTCCCACTTAACAAGTGTTATGTTAAGAGTAAAACCTTTTATCACTCCTTGATATTAACGTGAATCAACAACCCGATCCTAGTGGTGAAATGTCCATTGGAATTTGGAGGTAAGTAACTAATTCACAATTGACCCTGGTCCTAAGAACATTAAATTTGATCGCGACATAGTAGATAGGTTAGATGTCTTGTAGTAGAACCCGATTCGTTGAATCATATGGTGGGAAACCAAATAAAGTTGCCTAGATTCAATGCTAATCAAATATACATGTGTGCAAAACCATAGAAGTTTTTTATGTTTTTTCTTGAGTAAATCGTAGTAGGTTTTGTGACCCCTCTTTTTCACATGATCCATTACACCAAGGGGTAAAGGTATTTAAAAATAAAATGAGAAGGATCACTTTGATAGGAAATTGTTTTCTTAAGAACCTTTTTTACAAACAGAAATTGCACCAGTCCTATAATAAGTTTACACCTTCTACTATTAAAAGGAAAATATCAAACAATTTTTATTTTTTTTTGTGTGTGATAATGAGGTTCATTACATTATAAGCATAGATCCATCAAAACCCTAATCTCCATAGGACAGGAGATCTACACATCTTGCTAGATCCTCCTTCCCCGAGTAGATCTAAGCAAACAGTCTTCCACAATTTCTTACAATGACTTGCACTCATCTCTGCAAGTCTCACATAGGCACAAAGAACTTAAAATCCTTTGATCACATATATCTATCACTTAGCACATAAACCTATGGGTCTGATCGTTCCTACAATGCCTATACTTCTATTTATACATTACAAAATAGGCCTAAGCATGGGTAAACCCATGGCCCGACATTATAATCCCATTACATAATCCAAAAAACCCAAAAAGGACCCAAAAGTGGGCCGAGAGCCCATGATCTCTATTTCTTCTTGCGATCCTCCTTCGACAAGCTATTGAAGTCCCTAAATAGGTCAATATGACCAAGAATCTCCCAAAACTTGGTCAAGGGCCAACACCTATATTTTTCATATACCTACTAACAAACCTAACTGCATGTGAAATGTTTGGCCTTGTACTAACCATCACATACATTAAAATTCCTACTGCATTAGCGTATGATATTCGATACATATATTCCTTTTCTTCTTTTGTACTAGGACATAAAGTTGAAGAAAGCTTAAAATGGGAATCCAAAGGGGCTGAAACTGGTTTCACATTGTTCATACAAAAACTCAAAAGTATCTTCTCAACATATTTCTATTGTGACAACCAAATCTTACCATTCCTCCTATCTTTGAATATCTCCATGTCCAAAATCTACCTTGCTCCTCCTAGATATTTTGTATCGAACGTCCTAGGCATCTGAGCCTTTAACATGTTGAACTCAATTATGATTTTTCTTGCTAAAAGAATATCGTCAACATACAATACTAAGATAATGAATATTCCATTATTCAATTCCTTAAAGTAGACACAACGATCATACTCACTCTTTGTATAATTCTAGCTCATCATGAAAGAGCCAAATTTCTTGTACCATTGTCTAGGCGACTGCCTCAGACCATATAATGATTTTTGGATTTTTATGCTAGTAAAACTTTTGACCTTAATTACAATGCGTTATGGGTTATGACATGTTGTTTTACTACATTGACATTGACAGGTGATATTGACTCGGTTTTTACTACGTGTGCAGGGTTTTGGACCTTGAGGATGCAGATGCATCGACGGAACCCCTTGGACTCCAGATCGAGTCAGGGATTGTGCCCTTGGGGTTTGATTGTTTTACTGTAATATTAGTGAATCTGACTAGATGATATGATGTGGATATGTTCTGACATGATTTGTTGATTATGAAGGTTGATGATAGCTTGCCGAGTAGACTCACATATGGAGTAGAGGGGTCACACACGACTACCAGAGATGTTGAGGGAGAGGTGTGGACAACATCCCTGCCATAGCCTACTAGCACTCCCACTATGGCTCGAACTATAAATTAACGATTAAGTAGTTCAAGAGGACCGACGATTCCGTGAGGGAAGACTTCAACAGTCGCTAACGATGATTCTAAGGGGCATGCAATAAGGCGAGGGCCTTATTCCTTAGAATCCCTTATTCTCCCACAAGTTCACCTGGCAAAGTGTTGACTCCAGGGGTTATTGATGTCTACCAAATTAGTCAAGAGGCAAGTGGCACCCTTGGAGCACGTGGTGCATCTTGAAGGGCACATCACGCAAGGGAACAAATGAGGCGAGTGGCACCCTCAGAGCACCTAGTGTGTTGTGAAGGGCACGTCACGTTGTTGATGATAGAGGGATGAACCTAGATGGACCTAAGACAAATAACATGTTAACCAATTTTAAAACAATTTCCCTAATTAAAATGTCACCCAGTATGAAAATTAAGGCCTAAGTCTAAATTACGCTAGTGGTAGAACCTTGTCTTCTCAAAAAAAAAACAAATAATAATAATAAATATAAGCATAACTTAAATAATAATTTTGACCTTCATTAAATCTTCTAGCATGAAGGGAGTAAGAAATTAAGTTATTCATAAAAATAAATAAATATGTTCTAACAAAATTTAATAGAAAAAGGGAAAGTAATGGTTTTATTACCTTGAGAATTTTAAAATATTAATTAATTGAGAAAAGGGAAAAAGGGTTAATTTTCACAGTTGCCTTTTTGAGTTCTAATTTAAAAGGGGAAACAGGGAAAATAAAAAAAATAGGAAACTAGGGAAAAGAGGTAACACAAAGAGGGAAAAAGGGGAACTTAAGGGAAAAAGCAGGAAGTCAACTTAGTAAAGAATCTACATTTAAGAGATTTCTAATTTTAAACTGAATTAGCAACTTCTTAGTAGGGAATGTTGAAATTACTAAGACAAATGAGAGGGGGGGTGAATCAGTGGTTACTGTGCTTAAACAATTTTAATTCTATTAAAACCATTCAAATTTTCTTCAAGTGATCATCAACATTATACAGCATATGGAGAATAAAAGTAATGAGCATCAATTTCACATAAGTTATACACAGAGAAAGATTTTCACGAGGAAACCCATAAAGGGAGAAAACCTCTTCTTCTTCAAAATGATAGGCAGTCTTCTAAGTCCTGTACATCATCTATAATTGAGCACCAACTCAATGTGAGGCTGCTACCTCTGTTTTACAAGTTGTAACTTGTTTGAGAGCACTAACTCTTTGGTTTCTCTAGCACCCACTAGAAGGAAGCACCAACTCCCTTAATGTTTTAGCACCAACTTCCTGTTACACAGGCTCCAACCTATATAACAGAGAACACTTGTTCTCCCTTGCACCACCCTGCCACCCTGGTTTCTCTGGCTGCAACCAGATGGAAGCTACAACTCCCTGTGTTCAAGCTCCCACTTGAACCTCTGAGGACAACAATCCTCCCTAGCACCTCCCAACCACCCTGTAATATTAAATGAATAATTAAACAACCAGTTACACAGATAAATTGATTCTTAACACATCTTCTTTGTTCTGTGAATATGGTCTTCTTCTAACTGTTCTGTAATTTCTTCTCTTCCTTTGTCTGTTCTACAATTTTTCTCTACTTCAACTTGTTCTATCATTCCACTCTGCTTCAAATCTATTCCACATTTGTTACTCTTCTCTGAGTTTTATCTCACACTACTCACATTTTCAGTCTCACACTACGCATACTGCGATTTTCCCTTTCTTACAGTTTTAATTCATATTTCGTCCATAACAGCCCACACTTCACAGTCTGTCACACCTTCTTTCATTGACTCCTCACACAACTGTTTCTTTTCGCATCTTCTTCGGCAAAAGAAAAATTGTTCGAGCAACTAAAACGCCAACTGATCAGAAATCATGAATCAGTTTTGCTAACAGATTCATAACTGATAAATTAACTGTGAGAGAGAACAATATCCCTCCGATCATATTCAAGTTTATCTGCATCGTTGGATGAATTTTATTAATCTTGCCTTTAAATCGGGTTTCATCATTTTAGCATTCCTGTGTCCAAGTGTCTCGACACTTCATATCATGATCTCCAAAACTCTGATATAGATCTTTTCTACGCAAGCTCCTTCCTATCTATGACCAAGGCTATGACCAAGTGCTTATGCATAAAGTGCTTTTTGTGAATTCACGTTTCGTGAATCTGGAGATGAGGCATCTCGACTTTCCAAGTCGCGATCCCCAAAACCCCAAAATGGAGCTTATCTGAACTGACTCCTTCCCTTCTCATGAACACCGGAGGTGACCAAAGGTTGTGCCAAAAAGGTTCTTCACAAGTTTATTAACTTCATTTGTCGATGGTTGAAAAAATCCATAGACCCAATGGTCCAGATCTTATCTTAATTCAATGGCTCATATCATATCGCGATTTCACATATCACAATTTCAACATTTATGTTTCTTGCCTCTCCAAGTCCCGATAGGCGAAGCTCCTAGATGGAACTCAGATCAACGGTCCAGAACAAACCTTGAACTGACGGCTGCGATTAAATCATGATTTCGCATATCACGATTTCACATATCATGATTTCAAAGGTTATATTTCTTGCCTCTTCAAGTCGCGAGTCGCGAAACTCCAAAATGGAGTCGATGATCTAGATCACACCTTGATCTGACGGCTGTGATTAGATCACGATTTTGCATATCACGATTTAAATGGTCATATTTCTTGCCTCTTCAAGTCGTGAGTAGTGAAACTTTGAAATGGAGTCAACAGTCCATATCACACCTTGATCTGACGACTGCGATTAAATCATGATTTCGCATATCACAATTTCAATGGTCATATTTCTTGCCTCTTCAATTCACGAGTCGTGAAACTCCGAAATGGTGTGGGATCAATGGTCCATATTACACCTTGATCTGACGGTTGCGATTAAATCACGATTTTGGGAGATGAGTGATTGGATCATTTCTTACTTTTGACTTTCCAGTCAGTGAAATGTTGATCTATTTCCACATATCATGCCCGAAGATGGACGATCCTCCTTCTTTCAGGATTTTGTATGCCTGTTTCTCCTTGCACTTCGAATGAACATGCAGGTTCTTCATGATCCAATGATGGTCGATCCTCGTGCTCAGATCTGACACATGAGATCTATCCTCCTCTTCTGGTCGTTCTTCTTGTCTACTAACAGATCTGACGGTCCTCCTTCTTTCGAGAATTTTGAATGGGATCCAATGATCAGAAATGCTTCTCTTCCAACGATCATAAATGCTTCTCCTCCCGATCTTAATTTGTTCTGCTTACTTTGATCTTTCCATCGATGATTCTTGTCAGCAATCCTCTCCCATCATTGTTGTACTTTCCATCAATGACAAGCATTCACTATCTATTAAGTATTTTCCAACAATCTCCCCCTTTGGCATTGATGGAAACACAAGTACCCACATGCATCCACATGCATTCAGACTTGGCAACACAAGTACCCACATGCATCCACATGCATTCGGACTTGGCAACACAAGTACCCACATGCATCCACATGCATTCAGACTCGACAACAAAAGTACCCACATGCATCCACATTAATTCAGACTCTCCTCCCGGACTCTTTTCTCCCCCTTTGACATCAATGTCAAAGAAGAAGCATGCTCCCCCTGAGCTGTTGAAAAACACACTCCCCCTATCAACTATGAGAATTTTGGAAATACACCATATATTCAATAAGTACTCCCCCTGACCAGGTGAATAGAGTAGACACAAGAAATTATAACCCCCATATTTTGACGAAGATATCCAAAAGGGGTTGCAGCTAATGGTTTTGTAAATATATCTGCAATCTATTCTCTAGAAGGTATATAATTTAGTTGAACAATTTTGTTTGTAAATTGTTCTCTGAGAAAATGTTACTTTATTGGAATATACTTAGTCTTGGAATGAAGAACAGGATTCTTGGAGACACTAATGGCACTGGTATTATCACATTGAATTAGAATGGGATTAATGTAAGTTACCTTCAAATCTGCAAGAGTTTGTATCATCCATACAATTTGTGTTCAGCAAGTAGCAACAACAATGTATTCTGCCTCTGTAGTTGATAATGAAATGTATCCTTTCTTTTTACTAATCCATGCAACTAATGAGTCACCCATAAAGAATTCTCCTCCACTGGTGTTTTTTCTCTCATCAACACAGTTTGCCCAATCTGCATCCGAATAAGTAGTTAACTAGAAATTTTGATTTCTGGGATACCACAGACCATAAGTCATTGTTCCCTTCAAGTATTTAAATATCCTTTTGACAACTACCAAATGACTTTGTTTAGGAGTAGACTGATAATGATCTACCATTCCAATAGCTTGCATTATATCAGGATGGGATGTTGTGATGTATAGAAGACTGCATATCATAGAGCGATATGTCCTTTGATCAACATCAGGTAAGATATCATCTTTACTCAGCTTGCAACCAACCACCATAGGTGTGCTAAATGGAGAGGAATCTTCCATATGAAATTTCTTCAACATCTCTTTCAAATATTTTTCTTGAGAAATAAATATTCCTCCAGAACTTTGTTTTACTTGTAAGCCAAGAAAATATGACAGTTTTCCTATCATGGACATTTCAAATTTTGTTTGCATAGAGTTAGAAAACCACTGGAAAAATGTATGATTAGTACATCCAAACATAATATCATCTACATAAACCAAAACAACTAGTAAATTATCACCTTCATACTTAATGTAAAGGTTACTGTCAACAATACCTTTCTTGAACCCTTTTTCTTGTAAAAATTTGTCTAGTCTATAATACCAAGCTCGTGGTGCTTGTTTTAGTCCATATAAGGCCTTCTTCATCTTACAAACATAATTAGGATTATTTTTCAATGAGAATCCTTTAGGTTGCTCCATATATACTTCTTCCTCTAGATCTCCATTAAGAAATGATGACTTAACATCCATATGATAAACTTTAAAGTTTTTATGACATGAATAAGAAAGAAACATATTGATGGCTTCCAATCTTGCCACTGGTGAAAAAGTTTCATCAAAGTCCTAACCTTCAACTTGTGCATATCCTTTACAGACCAATCTGGCTTTATTTCTAACAACTTTCCCTTTTTCATTCATTTTATTTTTGAACACCCATTTGGAACATATTACATTCTTATCTTCAGGTCTAGGGACAAGATCCCAAGTATTGTTCTTTTCAATTTGATCAAGCTCTTCATTCATCGCTTTAATCCAATCATCATCCTCGCTAGCTTCCTCAAAAATTTTAGGTTCATTCATAGATAAAAAATCAACATGAGTTTGTTCTGAGTCTTTAATCAATTTCCTTCTTGTCTAAACTCCTTTATTTATATCCCCAATTATCTGATTCTCGGGATGATTCTTTCTAATAATTATGAGAGGTGATTTTGCTTCTTTTTGCTGATTTGTGTCAGTCTGAGTATGAATATCTTCATCTAATTCAGATTCTTCCTTTCTAATCCTTGAACCTGTTGATATTCATCTTCAACTATATCTTTTGTTCTTGGTTCAACACTGCTTACATTTCTGACTAGGGTTTCTTCACCAACTTTTATATCTATACAATCAACTAGTTTATGCAGTCTCTTATTGTAGCATCTGTACCCTTTAATATTTGTAGCATAACCCAAGAAGATACCTTCATCATCCCTTTCATCATATTTGCCAATATTTTCGTCATTGTTCTTGATATAATATTTACTCCCGAAGACTTTAAAATACTGTATTGAAGCAGGTCTTCCAAACCATAGTTCATAAGGAGTGTTTTCACTGTGTGGCCTAAGATGAGCTTTGTTAAGGATATGAACAGCTGTATGAATTTATTCCACCCAATATGTCTGAGGTATGTTCCTTTCATTCATCATTGATCTTCCCATTTGTTGTGCTGACCTATTCTGCCTCTCAACAACTCCATTTTTCCGTGGAGTACTTGGAATTGTGTACTCTCTTTTGATCCCATGTTTATCACGAAACTCTTTGAAATTCCATGAACTAAACTCTCATCCTCTATCAGACCTTACTGCCTTTAATCGTTTTCCTCTTTGATTCTCAGTCAAAGCCTTAAACACTTTGAATTTTTCAAATGCTTCATATTTTTCTTTCAAAAAGGCAACCCAAGTTAGTCTAGAATAGTCATCAATAATCAACATAAAGTAATTTTCTTTTCCTATACCTTCTTTCCTTGATGGTCCACATATATCCATATGTACTAACTGAAGAGGTTTTTCTATTGAAGGAAAGTTTTTAGATTTGAACTGAGTGCGAGTAAGCTTTCCTATTTGACAGGGTTTACAAACAGAGTCATATGGCTTTGATATCTTCGGAAGATCTTTTACTGGCCCATTGTTTCTAAGTTTGATTATGTGATCAAAATTTAGGTGACCAGGTCTCCTATGCCACAACCAAATTTCATCATATTTGCTTAAGTGACATTCTTCTTTTTCTTCTTTTAACACATCGACATGATTTTCTGTTCTTATGCCTTTTGCAATCAGTTGTCCTGAACTCAAAGTCTTTATTTTACAGTCTTTAGAAGTAAAAACAACTTCACATCCTTTGTCACAAACTTGACTGACACTTAGTCCATTATGTTTAAGACCATATACAAACAACACATCTTGAGCTTTTCCTTTTCCATTAATCGGACTTACCATTCCTTTACCTTTTATTTTTCCTGGTGCATCATTTCCAAAAGTTACATTCCCTGATTTGTTTTCACTTAGAGTTAGAAACTTACTTTTGTCTCTAGTCATATGTTTGGAAAATCCACTGTCAATATACCAGGGATTCTTTTGTTTTTGGGCTGATAATACTAGTCCACACTTGTCATCTGCTCTCTTCTTCCAAACCTTGAAATTTTGAGTAGTGGGTTTCAAGTCTAGATTGTATTTCCTTAAGCGACAGTCTGCAGCTTTATGTCCATAATTATGATAGTTGTAACATTCTGGTTCACTGAATAATAGATCATAACGATTGTTATGCTCATAACTGTTGTTTTGTTTCACCTGTGTCCTTCTCCCAGTCATCACATGATTTATAGTCTGTGATTGTTTGTTGCTTGGTTGTTTCAATCGTTGTTGTGGAAGATAGTTATTCATTGAATATCTTGATTGTTCATATCTAAATCTTAAAGAACAGTTTATATCTTTGTGACCAAAATTAGAGTAGAAAAAACAATAACCATAGAAAAAATCGTTGTACCTTGAAAAAATCTGTCTTCTTTGAGGAGGTCGATTTCTTTCATGCCGATAATCTTTCTGGTCTACAAATTCGGTTCTAGTGCTTTTTCTTTCATTCCTTCTTGGTGGCTGATTTTCCTTCTTTGTTTCTGCAGAGTGATTGTTGTCAATGTTTGAGGATTTGAAAAACTTGATAGATTCTATATTACTTGGATTATCACTACTTGATCCTTCTTCATATCCCAATCCAGCTTTCAATTTTGAATTTCTTTGCTGATTTAGAATGGAGGTTAATCCTTCTGAGGATTTAAAACTTGGAATATTTTGGCGATACAATCCTTTAAACTTCTCCATTTCTTTTTTGGTTTTTACTATCTCTTCTTCTAAGGATTCACACCTGGCTTTCTTCTCTGACAATTGTTGTTTCAGTATGTCTTCTATTTTCTTTGCCTCTTCTAATTCCACTTTTAGCAGAGCAAAGTCTTCATCAGGTTTTTTACTTTCTTTCTCGAACTGTATCAGCAATTGTTTTTTCTTTCTGTTCTTAATTCCGAGTCTGTCAATTTCTTCCAGTGCACTGATTAGTTCTCCTTCCATATCAACCACAACTTCTTCATCATTATCATCACTTCCTATGATTTTATTATCATAATCCTCTTTGGCCATAAGCATGAAGTCATTTTCCTTATCTTCACAGGAAGAGTCACTATCGGTGTCTTTTGAGGAAATGTCATTATTTGCAACCAAACTTTTCTTCTTATTATATTTCTTGTATTTGTACTTCTTTTCATCGTCAGAGTTCTGGTCCTTTTTCTAATGGGGACACTTAGATGCAAAATGACCTATCTTACCACAATTAAAGCATTTGAAGGGAAACTTCCCTTGATATTTTCTTGATCCTTTCTCTAACCTTCTCACAAATTTTTCCTCAATATCATCTGATTCTGAATCAGTATTCTTGTCTGCTTTAAAAGATGCTTCTCTAGTAATGTATTTATCTTCGCTAATTCTCATTTCACATGTAGTTAAAGTTCCTAGAAGTTGATCAATGGACAGGGTATTGAGATCATTTAATTCTTCTATTGCAGAGGATTTTGGATTAAATTTATCAGGCAGAGATCTTAAAATCTTCTAAACTAAGAGTGAGTCATCAAACTTCTCACCAAGACCCTTCATGGAATTTACAAGTTCTTCAACTCTCAAAAAATACTTACTAATTGTTTCATCTTCATTCATCTTTAGTTGTTCAAATTTCAATCTGTATGTTTGAAGTTTGGCATCTTTTACTTTCTCATTTCCTTCATAACTGCTAATAAGTTTATCCCACATTGCTTTGGCAGTTTAAAGATGCATCACCTTTACAAACTCAGCTTCAGCAAGTCCATTCAAGATAGCATTCATTCCCTTAGCAATAAAACTAAACTCTAACTTATCATCCTTGGAGGCTAGCACAAGAGGCTTTGTATATCCAGTCTCTACTACATCCCAAACATCAGCACCCAAGGCCATTAAATATGTTCTCATTCTAATCTTCCAGAGGGAAAAATTTGTTCCATCAAACAGAGGGGGCTTAGAAGATGAAGTTCCTTCATGACTTGTCATGTTTAATCTTACAGATCTACCTTTGAATAAAAAGGAACCTGCTCTGATACCAATTGTTGAAATTACTAAGACAACTGAGGAGGGGGGGTGAATCAGTTGTTACTGTGATTAAACAATTTTAAGTCTATTAAAACCATTCAAATTTTCTTCAAGTGATCATCAACATTATACAGCATATGGAAAATAAACATAATGACCATCATTCACACATAAGGTATACACAGAGAAATATTTTCACAAGGAAACCCATAAAGGGAGAAGACCTCTTCTTCTTCGAAATGATAGGCAGTCTTTTAAGTTCTGTACATCATCTATAATTGAGCACCCACTCAATGTGAGGCTGCTACCTCTATTTTACAAGCTGCAAATTGTTTGAGAGAACCAACTCTCTAGTTTCTCTAGCACCCACTAGAAGGAAGCACCAACTCCCTTGATGTTCCAGCACCAACTAGATGGAATCACCAACTTCTAGTTACACAGGCTCCAACTTGTATAACAGAGAACACTTGTTCTCCCTTGCACCACCCTGCCACCCAGGTTTCTTTGGCTGCAACTAGATGGAAGATACAACTCCTTGTGTTCAAGATACCACTTGAACCTCTAAGGACAACAGTCCTCCCTAGAACCTCCCAACCACCCTCAAATATTAAATGAATAATTAAACAACCAGTTACACAGATAAATCAATTCTTACCACATCTTCTCTGTTCTGTAAATCTGGTCTTCTTCTAACTGTTCTGCAATTTCTTCTCTTCCTTTTTCTGTTCTGCAATTTTTATTTTCTTCAACTTGTTCTATCATTCTGATCTGCTTCAAATCTATTCCACATTTGTTACTCTTCTCTAAGTTTTATCTCACACTGCTCACATTTTCAGTCTCACACTACGCATACTACAATTTTCCCTTTCTTACAGTGTTAATCATATTTCGTCCAGAAAATCCCACACCGCATAGTTTGTAACACCTTCTTTTATTCACTCCTCACACAACTGTTTCTTTTTGCATCTTCTTTGGCAAAAGAAAAATCATCCGAGCAACTGAAACGCCAACCGATTAGAAATCATGAATCAGTTTCGCTAAGAGATTCATAACTGATAAATTAACTGTGAGAGAGAATAGTAGCCCTCCGCTCATATCCAAGTTTATCTCCAACGTTGGATGAATTTTATTAATCTTGCCTTTAAATCGGGTTTTGGCATTTTGGCATTCCTGTGTCCAAGTGTCTCGACACTTCATATCGCGATCTCTGAAACTCCGATATAGAGATTTTTTTTGCAAGCTCCTTCCTCTATATGACCAAGGCCATGACCAAGTGCTTCTTCATAAAGTTATTTTCAGGAATTCATGTTTCATGAATCTGGAGATGAGGCATCTCAACTTTCCAAGTCGTGATCCCCGAAACGCCGAAATGGAGCTTATCTGAAATGACTCCTCCCCTTCTGGTGACCACCGACGGTGACCAAAGGCTGTGCCAAAAAGGTGCTTCACGAGTTTATAAGCTTCATCTGATCGACGGTTAAAAAACTCCATAGATCTGATAGTCCAGATCTTATATTAATTCAATGGCTCAGATCATATCGCGATTTCGATGTTTATGTTTCTTGCCTCTCCAAGTTGCGATAGGTGAAGCTCCGAGATGGAGCTCAGATCAATGGTCTAGAACAAACCTCGAATTGACGACTGTGATTAAATCGTGATTTCACATATCGTGATTTCGAAGGTTATATTTCTTGCCTCTTCAAGTTGCAAGTCACGAAACTCTGAAATGGAGTCGATGATCCAGATCACACCTTGATCTGACGGCTGCGATTAGATCGTGATTTCACATATTGCGATTTCTATGGTCATATTTCTTGCCTCTTCAAGTCACGGGTCGCGAAACTCCAAAATGGAGTTGATGGTCTAGATCACACCTTGATCTGATGGCTGTGATTGAATCGTGATTTCGCATATCGCGATTTCAATGGTCATATTTCTTGCCTATTCAAGTTGTGAGTCGCGAAACTTCGAAATGGCGTGGGATGAATGGTCCAGATCACACCTTGATCTGACGGTTGCTATTAAGTCATGATTTCGGGAGATGAGAGGTTGGATCATTTCTTACTTTTGACTTTTTAGTCAACAAAATGCTGATCTATGTCCACGTATCATGCCCGAAGATGGACGGTCCTCCTTCTTTCGGGATTTTGTATGCCCATTTCTCCTTGCACTTTGAATGAATGTGCAGGTTCTTCATGATCCAATGATGGTTGATCTTTGCGCTCAGATCTGATGCCTGAGATCTGTCCTCCTCTTCTGCGTGTTCTTCCTGTCTACTAACATATCTAACGATCCTCCTTCTTTTCAGAATTTTGAATGGGATCCAATGATCATAAATTCTTCTCTTCCAACGATCATAAATGCTTCTCCTCCCGAGCTTACTTTGTTCCGCTTACTCTGATCTTGCCATCGATGATTCTTGTCAACAATCCTCTACCATCATTGTTGTACTTGCCATCAATGCCAGGAATTCGCTATCTGTTAAATATTTTCCAACAGGGAAAGCCTTTAAAAACTGTAAGGGAATTTGAGGACACCTAGGAGTGATTCTAGGAGTAACTCTAGGTGGGTGAGGGAAATAATATATTTAATTAATTAAAGAAAATAATTAATGGAGGAATGTGGGGGATGGGTGACAGTTGTACAAAGAATAATTTTTAGGAATTTATTTTTAAAAACATTAATTACATGAGATTTTAGGAAAGAGAGGAAGTTTCGAAACTCTATAAAATGAGGGAAGGAGAAGGACAAAGGAGCCTATGTTTTGTGTAACGTTATGCTGCAGAAATATCAACTTGACTGATTTACTTGTGGGAGTTGGGGTACCCATCTCGAAGAGGAGTGGTAGCTCGGCTTTGCGAGGTGAGCTGGGAGCTAGACAAAACCTCTGGATAGGTGTGTGGCCCCTTTGCGGCTCAATGGGATAATGGGGAAGAAGAGTACCCCTAGGATTGGCTGGGAGGTAATGGTGAGGTCTCGACGATCGGAAAACAGGAGCTGCACGGAGCACACAAGGAAGTCATTTAGAGTGGGAAAACAGGCAACGGTACGCTTCCTCTGTGGACTGGTAGATTGTTGTAGGATTTATGATTTAGAGCTGCATGTTTATTGGGTAGGTAAACTGAATGTCTAGTCTCATGAATGAAATTTTTATAGCCTAGTTGATTGATTTCCTTAACCTTCATCTTCCCGCATGTCGTGACTACCCTTTGTGTTGATTATGACCTTGAGGTTGTTTATCCTTCGTCCCTAGCTCACCATTCCTCACCTGAGCAGTTGACCAGGAGCCTGATCTATGGTCGTCGTCTTAGCATTAAAATACCTATGGATCTCAATGGCATGTTTTTCTGTGCGAGGATGGTGAATAAAAGGTGAACCTTTCAGTTGTCTACCTCTGTTGTTGTCCTTGGCTGATTGTTTGTCTTGCACCCTAATGTGTTTAACTAACCCTGCCAAGTTTGATTGATTACAAAGTCTTCTTTCAACTTGAAAATTTTATATCTTGTTATTGCCTGGTGACTGTCCCTCCTTCGGCTACACTTCATTGACTCAGGGGCGAGTTTGTACAACGAACCCTTTGTAATTAATTTCTGGTCAGTTGTTTTGATTTCCCAGTGCTTGACAAGCTACCCGCCCTTTGTCCTAGAATGCCAGGGTGTTTGGTTAATTAAAATTTTACTTCTGGGCATTTGATGAATGGTTAATCACAGTAAATTGATTGTTAATTTCAACAAATTGATTTTCAAATGTTAATCTCCCTGTGACTATGACCAACAGACAAACGATTAATCCTGGAGTTACCGTGTCTTATTTTACTTACTTCCACATTTTCTTTTTATTGGAAAGAGAGTAAATGGTTACCCTTGAACCACCAATAAATATTCCTTGATTGCTTGTTCATGGGACCTTTTGAGATTGTGGAGAGAAAGGGACCCATGGCCTATCAACTAGCCTTGCCTAATTCTTTGAGGCATATGCACGATGCTTTTCATGTATTTGTTTTGAGACATTATAATAGTGATCCTACACATGTTATTGACATGAGTTCCTCGTAGGTATCAGATGAGGGAGCGCTCATAGCTGAGCCGATCCTCATATTGGATCGTCACATTTGATAGTTACGACGTCGAATGATATATCAAGTCGAGGTCGAGTGGGACAATTATAGTCCATACTCGACGACCTGGGAGGATGCATATGATATGCACCAACAGTTTCCCTTTTTGTTTGATAGATAGACATATGATACTGTGATACACTTTATTTTGGAATATATATTGTGAAACTTCGGGACGAAGTTTAGACCAAGAGGGGGTGTATGTAACATCCCACTCTAGCACACTGAACAAACTTATTCTTTGAGGACGCTTGCTCACAAGTGATCCAGATTTTTCTACTAGTAAAAATTTTGACTTTAACTATGATGCATTATGGATTATGACATGTTGTTTTGCTACATTGACATTAACAGGTGGTATTGACTCGATTTTTACTGAGTGTGCATGGTTTTGGACCTTGAGGATGCAGAGGCATCGATAGAACCCCTTGGACTCCAGATAGAGTCAGGGATTATGCCCTTGGGGTTTGATTGTTTTACTATGATATTAGTGCATCTGACTAGATGATATGATGTGGATATGTTCTAACATGATTTGTTGATGATGCAGGCTGATGGTAGCTTGCCGACCAGACTCACATATGGAGTAGAGGGATCACACATGACTACCAGAGATTTTGAGGGAGAGGTGTGGACAACAACACTGCCACATCCTACTATCACTCTCATCGTGGCTCAAACTGTATGTTAATGATTACCTAGTTTGAGAGGACCCACGATGCAGTGACTAAAGACTATGACAATCGCTCACGATGATTATAAGGGGCGTGCAATAAGGTGGGGGCCTTATTCCTTAGAATCCCTTAGTCTCCCACAAGTTCACCTGGCGGAGTGTTGACTCTAGGGGTTATTGATGTTTACCAAATTAGTCAAGAGGCGAGTGGCACCCTTGGAGCACATGGTGCAACCTAAAGGGCACATCACGCAACGAAACAAATGAGGCAAGTGGCACCCTTGGAGCACCTAGTGCATCTTGAAGGGCATGTCACATTGTTGATGATAGATGGATGAACCTCGATGGCCCTAAGACAAATAAAATGTTAAGTAATTTTAAAACAATTTCACTAATTAAAATGTCACCCAGTATGAAAATTAAGGAAGAAGTCTAAATTACGCTAGTGTTAGAACCTTGTCTTCTCAAAAAAATTAAAAATAAAATAAAATAATAATCATAATCATAAAAATAAGCATAACTTAAATCATAATTTTGACCTTCATTAAATCTTGTAGCATGAAGGGAGTAAGAAATTAAGTTATTTATAAAAATAAATAAATATGTTGGAATAAAATTTAATAGAAAAAGGGAAAGTAATTGTTTTATTACCTTGATAATTTTAAAATATTAATTAATTGAGAAAAGGGAAAGAGGGTTAATTTTCACACTTTCCTTTTTGAGTTCTAAGTAAAAAGGGGAAAGAGGGAAAATAAAAAAAATAGGAAACTAGGGAAAATAGGTAACACAAAAAGGGAAAAAGGGGAACTTAAGGGAAAAAGCGGGAATTCAACTTAGTAAAGAATCTACATTTAAGAGATTTCTAATTTTAAACTGAATTAGCAACTTCTTGGTAGGGAAAGCCTTTAAAACCTGTAAAGGAATTTGGGGACACCTAGGAGTGATTCTATGAGTAACTCTAGGCGGGTGAGGGAAATAAGATATTTAATTAATTAAAGAAAAGAATTAATGGAGGAATGTGGGGGATGGGTGAAACTTGTACAAAGAAGAATTTTTAGGAATTTATTTTTAAAAACTTTAATTAAATGAGATTTTAGGAAAGAAAGGAAGTGCAAAAATCTTTAAAATGAGGGAAGGAGAAGGATAAATGAGATTTTGTTTTGCGTAAGATTACGCTGCAGGAATATCGACTTGACTGATTTACTTATGGGAGTTGAGGTACCCAACTCAGAGAGGAGTGGTAGCTCGACCTTGTGAGGCGAGCTGGGAGCTAGACGGAACCTCTGGATAGTGTGTGTGGCCCCTTTCCAGTTCAGGGGGCTAAGGGGGAAGAAAAGTACCCCTAGAATTTTATGGGAGGTACCGGTGAGGTCACGACGATCGACGAGCGGGAGCTGCACGGAGCGTGCAAGGAAGTCATTCGGAGCGGGTGAATAGGAAATGGTATGATTCCTCCGTGGAATGGTATATTGTTGTAGGATTTATGATTTAGATCTTCATGTTTATTGGGTAGGTAAACTTAATGTCTAGTCTCATGACTGGAATTTTTATATCCTAGTTGATTGATTGGTTGATTGATTTCCATGACCTTTGTCTTCCCGCATGTCATGACTGCCCTGTGTGTTGATTTTGACCTTGAGGTTGTTTATCCTTCGTCCCTAGTTCACCATTCCTCGCCTGAGAAGTCGGCCAGGAGCCTGATCTATGGTCGTCACCTTAGCGTTAAAATAGCTATGGATCTCAACACCCTACTTATCTGTGCAAGGATGGTGAAGCGAAGGTTAACCTTTCAACCATCTACCTTTGTTGGTGTCCTTGGATGATTGTTTGTCTTGCACCCTGATGTGTTTAACTAACCCTACCAAGTTTGATTGATTATGAAGTCTTCTTTCAAATTGGAAATTTTATATCTTGTTGTTGCCTGGTGATTGTCCCTCCTTCGGCTGCACTTCATTGACTTAGGGGCGAGTTTGTATAGCCAACCCTTTGTAATTAATTTCTAGTTAGTTGTTTCGATTTCCCGGTGCTTGACAAGCTACCCACCGTTCATCCTAGACTGTCAGGGTGTTTGATTAATAAAACTTTTACTTCTGGGCATTTGATGAATGGTTAATCACATTAAATTGATTTTTAAGTTCAACAAATTGATTTTCGAATGTTAATATCCCTGTGACTATGACTAGTAGACCAACAATTAATCTCAGAGTTACCATGTCTTATTTTACTTACTGCCACATTTTCTTTTTATTGGAAAGACAGTAAATGCTTACCCTTGAACCACCAACGAATCTTCCTTGATTGATTACATTGTTGCTGAGTTTGGGTAGCGATTTTATTGTACTGACGGAGGTTGGTTTACTGTGTAACTAAGGGCGTAATAGGTGTTAATGGGTGGACACTTGTGTTGATAGTGTTTATTGTGCAAAGAATACCATTGCGCCTGTTTACAAGCATACGATTTGTTGTGTAAAGAATACATTTTTGCCTGTTTTAAAAGCCTACGATTTTCCATGTAAAGAGTACATTTTCACCTATTTTAAAATCCTACGATTGTTGTGTAAAGAATACAGTTTCACCCGTTTTAAAAGCCTATGATTTTTTGTGTAAAGAATACATTTTTGCGTTTTTTAAAAAGCATAGATTTTGTTGTGTAAAGAATATAATTTCACCGAATTAAAAGCCTATGATCTTGCCTTTGTAAAGAATACATTTTTTCCTATTTAAAGGTACAATTTTGATGTTAGAAGTTTCTTTTATGTCAGCAAACCACTGGCCAAGGAAAAAATTTATAACTGGATAAGTTGGATCAATTCGATCTATTGATACCCATTTCTGTTATGTCGTATACCCTTTTTTTCTTTTACAAACACGGGACCTTTACCCTTCAAAATTACTGAGTTACAATTACAACACAAACTAGAACAGAATGAAACCGGATAAATAATTTAATTCTGATAACACTTATTCCTAATTACTAAACCACAACTGGAACACAAGCAATGAACGAAATGAGACTACATAGAGAATTTCATCTTTTGTTTGTTTAAATAGTAAATTGATGCCTTGTTACTAAGATTGAAACACAAACCATAACGAAATGAGACCAAATGAAAAGATTAACCTTGGGTAACACCCATTTCCAACTACTAAATTACCTTTAGAACACAACCAGGAAAAGAATGGAACTGAATGCCCTCCAGTTATTTACGCCCCCATTGTTTTTCTGAAAACTCGGACTATGTCTAAGAAGTAGTGTTTAAGAATATGTTTTCAATTTTCATTCTAATGTTCAAAGTTTAAGAAATGACATAATCTAGTTCAACCATTCCATGGAGACCAGCCTTAAAGAAAATTATCAAGCATCTTTATCCAACCTGGAATGCTATCAAAATAAAGCTCAACTTGTCAGAAATCACCTGTAAATGGCAGAATTGCTAGAAGCATCTCCAAACCAACTTAAAATCCTACAGTTATGGAAAATGTTAAAAACAAATAATCAATATTCTTAAACTCGGACTGTCTACAAGGAACATAAATCGAGATGCATATCTGCCCTCAAGAGTTATGGTTCAGTTTCACATCAGTTTTAAATTGATAAAGAAACTAAGGCGAAAGCGATATATACATCTCATCTCTTTCTAATCATATTTTTATTTTATGATTAGATTCATGTTACATTGTTATCATACTATCTTATGTTTATGTTGAGGACAGTTAGATGGTAAATTCTTTAAAAACATTCATTTATTTTTCCTTCAAGGTTGCTCCCTTTTCTATGTACATAGGATAGTATATGTTAATGTAGAAAGAAAGTAAGCCTATATTGAAAAAATATTAGATGTATGTTACCAATGCTACAACATCAACAACAATCTACTTGTTTTAGTTAGTGTTTGATAATAGCAATCAATCTAATGTTTCATAACCGCAGTCCACTTTTTTTTAGTTAGCGTTTAATCGTAGCAAGCTACTTTATTTTAGTAATGTTCAATTAATGTTAATGGCTAGTAGGTTGAGAATTGGATAAAATTTGAATGCCCAATTGGATCATATAATGATTAAAGTTTGAAGGGAGAAATGTTGGAGTCATGGTTATGTAGCTCTTAATTCACTTGCAACTTGAATTAATTGGATAGTTGCATTGCGTCATGAACAAATGAGAAGCATGGTTGATTGTGTAATTGTTCTCTTAGCGCTTTTAAAATCAAGTAGGCTACTTTTGTGCCATTAGGAGATGATGTCGTATGATCGAATTGTAAGTTTATAATAGAATTTGTGCACGAACTTATGTCATTTTATGATGGATTTAGTAATCAAATTCTCTTGCACCATGGAATTTATGTAATGTGTGATTGATTCATAGGACAGTATCGTGCCTTGATCATCGTTGATGTTGTTGACTTAGCATATTGAGTTTTGGTTTGCTTGTGTCGGGTGGGATGTAGACACCTCCTTGTTCCTCAAAAAAGTCGCCAAACTTGAGACCTTAAATGGTAAAAATCGATGGGAACCTGGGATTGAGCATTTCTTATGTGTCTTGGAGGTTGTAACCATTGCAGGGTAGGACAGGTGGGTAGTTATTCTTATTCTTGTTAGGTAGTTATGTGGGTGTTGCGTGAGTTCCTTGCATGGGGTTCATCATCATGTTGCATTGTTGAGTATAATGCCATGTTTACCTTCATTCACACACACACACACAAAAAAAAAAAAAAAAACAACATTTGCACATGTTTTGTGAGGCTTGATGTCGTAACTAAACGGGAGGTTGTTACATATGGCATCAGAGCCAGTTCGACCCGCGACCTGGGATCGCTATGGATTTTGTTGATGTGATTGATTTTACTGTTTCTAATTGAGTTGACTTGTGTTCATGCAAGTAATCATGGTTAGAGGACATCGTGGAGGCAGTCGACAAGGTGCTAGGGGAGGGGGTGCGACACCTCCAGCAACATCCTTGCCTGAGGGAGATAACCCCCAGGGATATGAGCAGGTTGTTGGGAAGGAGCAGATAACAGTTGGTGATGTAGTCAAAATGATGAAATCTTTTTAGCACATGTTTGAGGCACTGATCAGCCGTTTGGATAGAGATGATTCCAGAGCACCGACACCTGCTGCGGTTCCACCACGTGCTCCAGTCAGTACCGGTAGCGTTCACCGTGAACTCGAGAAGGTAAAATTTCTCGAGTTCTTTGGTGCCCCAGATGGCGTAGCCACTGGGGCATGGTTGGAGAACATGGTGATGTGCTTCACACATTGCGATTATACCTCCAACATGAAGGTCTACATGGAAGTATGTCAACTAAAAGGGAGCACTCTTCTATGGTGGAAGACGCTCCTACTGCAACTGAACATGGCCGTCGAAGACGTGTCATGGGATATGTTAGAGGAATGGTTCCAAGAGAGGTATCTTTCATAGGAATTCATTGAGCATTAACTCAATGAGATCAACACCTTATGACAGGGAGGTCGTACGGTGCCTGAGTACGAGGCCTATTTTATGGAGTTGCTCCAGTATGCTCCGCACATTGACACTGAGAAAATTAAGGTTAATAGGTTCGTGTTTGGCCTTAACGGTAGCCTGTGTGCAAAGGTTAGGATTTTGATGCCTCAAACTTTGCATGATGTCATCCAGAAGGCCCTCATAGCAAAGGAGGAGCTTATCATCGAGGGTCAGACCAGGTCTCCGGCGAGACCAATAGGGAAGGTTTCATTTGGAGCACAACAACATCAGACACCAGGCAGACATATGCTAGGATATTGTGGCTTCCATGGGGGGTCCACTTTCACTACACCTCAGCGACTGATGCCTCAGCAACGAACACCTTATCAGGGACCACAGCATCAGCAGCAGCGTCCACCACAGTCGCAGCTGTTTAGGCCTGTTCAACAGAATAGACTAGGGTTCTAGGTCGGTGGGCCACCATCTTCTACTTCGAGTACCAGGACTACTGGGCCGAAGAAGGGGTGTTGGAAGTGTGGGGAGCCACACTACCAACGCGACTGATCTGGATTATTTTAGGCACGAAATGAGAGCGGCGATATAACACATAAATATTTAGAGATATTTCAAGAGAGACAACAATATAACAGAGATATAGGGGAAATAAAACAAGAGTCACAGATATATAGTAATACATGATTTCTACTAATGAAATAAATGTACAGAGACTGTAAAATACAGAGTGAAAGACTCGCTAGAATGGTGGTAGCTTATATCTGAGAAGAGATGTGATGGCTACTCGCATCCATGAGAAGATGATTACAATGAGGCTCTGAAGGCCTCCTTACAATAAGAAGGAATTCCAAAAACCCTAGACATCCAAAAAACCTAACCCTATGAGATGAACCACCAAAAGTCATGTGGGCCCTGTTTGGGTAAGTTGGTGCATCAACTTCCCGGGGTCGTAACTTTTGCATACGATCTTCGTTTTAGGCGTATGATAGCTCGTTGGAAAGATATATCCGAGTACTACAATGTTTAGGTGAGAAACATGATTTATGATTCATGTTGCTCCCCATTTTCTCAAAAAAACATCGTTTAGGGCCTCAAAATGGCCCTGGAAGTTAAAAACTGCTAAAAATAGTAAATTACCAAAATTGCCAGAAACATGTTTTGGTCCAGTTGGAGAAGGTGGGTGGCCACCGATATCCACCTGGATCAATCCTCCCTCCTTAGGAAGAAATGGTATCCATTGTGTTGAGTTCCCAGGGGAGAGGGGAAAGTGATTGGTGAATCTGAATCTTGGTGAGTTGCTTGCCTTGTTGGAACCATCGCGCTGCTTGGTTTGTTGAAGGTTGTCATGAATCTGTGGTTGGAAGGGTTGGACATCTTTAACCAGTCTGGATACATGAGATGAATATGTGTAGAAAGAATCTTTGTTCTTTGTTGCAACCTTGTTGACCTTTTTTTGGTGGATAGAAGGTGCTTGGGCCGAGGCTGTAGTGGTTGTAGTATCCTTTTGCTCCCCTTTTGAATAGATTGTGGAGAAGATGAATTTTGTAGTATGAGATACTACCTTGCGACACTGTTTAGGTGGGGCAGTAGTTGGAACTACCTCTGGAATCCTATAGAGATGACCCCCTAGAGTAATAATGACACTACGGGGTCGAGACTCATAGATAGCATGGAGTTTCCACATATATGGTTGGCCCAAGAGAACATCACAGACATCCAGTAGGGCAACATCACATAATACCTCATCCTTGAAGGGTTGGATGCCATATGACAATCGACACTCCTGGCTAACACGAAGATCTCATCCTTGGTGAAGCCACCCGATGTTGTATGGTTGTGGGTGTGGTGTTGTCGACAATCCCAATTGTTTGACAACCTCTTCTAAGATGAGGCTCTTCTGGCTTCCACTATCAACAATAAAATCCAATGGGGTCCCCTTCACCCACATCTGTGAATGAAAAAGGCACTCCCCCTCTTCTGGATCTGTTATTTCTTCTGGTTGAATTGCTACGGTCGTGACAAAAGCTGTGGGGTCTGCGTTGATGATCTATCTTTTACCAGTATTTTCAGAATCAGATTCTGAATCAAGGTTGGGATCCTTGTGTTTGATCTCGGCCACCAATGACTATCTTGAGCGACATTCATCGGTGTTGTGCCAGTGGCTTTTATGGAAATCACACCATTTTTTGGTGTCCTTCTTTGTCTTCCCATGACCCTTCTTTTCCTATGTCTTGAACTGGTTTTCAGGAGACTGTTTATTAGGGTTGTCTTTGTCATACATTGCTTGTTGAGGATTTGTAGACTCGAATTCCCATTTGTTCTAGTGCTTAAATTTTTTCTTGATTTTAACAGCATATCAATAAGCAACACTGAGTGATGAGATGTCCAGAAAATCCATTTCAGTTTGGATGTATCTGTGTAGAGCCCCACGATATTTCAGAACCAAATGTCATTCGGAGTCTTTGATACCCAGCTTGGTGCGCAAGTTATGGAAGATATTGGTGAACTCTGGAACTGATTGGCCCCTCTCTTGCCACAATGTGGTCCATCTCATGTACTGGTCCTCATGGTTTCCAACAGGGTAATACTATTCCTTTACCGCATCCACAGAAAAATCCCAAGTGGGCTCGACCCCATATATTCCAGACTCCTCTGTGGAAATTTTCTCCCAGTAAGTTTCCCACCAATGTTTGACATGGGGGAGAGCCTTAAGGAGTGTGAAGGTGATCTTTTCCTTGTCTAAAAAATTATGAACAGAGAAATAACCTTCTAGCAGATTTAACCATTTATCTAGGGCATTTGCATCTATTTGAACTTCAAATATGGGAATATCAAAATTAACATGTACCTTGAAAGGCAAGGTGCCTCCAAAGTGGTCACTTGATGAAGATGCACATGATTCCATCGAGAGGCGTTGAAGGATGTGGAAAAAATTCTCCATCATTTCATCCCTCTGTCGTGTGCGAGCTTGCTCAAGCAACAGACTGATAAGATCGTCTGCTCCGTTGTTTTTATTTATTTACGCCATTGATTGTTTCTTGGGTGTGCGAGAGAGATTTTCCTCAAGAGAGACAAGCTCAAGACCCAACTTTCTATACTCATACCTCATCGGGGACATGCACTGAAAATGATCAAGAGCAGCTTGCTCTGATACCACTGATCTAGATTATTTTCAGCACGAAATGAGAGCGACGATATAACACATAAATATTTAGAGATATTGCAAGAGAGACAACAATATAACAAAGATATAGAAGAAATAAAACAATATTCACATATATACAATAATACACGATTTCTATTAATGAAATAAATGTATAGAGACTGTAAAATATAGAGTGAAAGACTCGCTAGAATGGTGGTAGCTTATCTCTGAGAAGAGATGTGATGGCTACATGCATCCATGAGAAGATGATTACAATGAGGATCTGAAGGCATATTTACAATAAGAAGGAATTACAAAAACCCTAGACATCCAAAAAACCTAACCCTAGGAGATGAAGCACCAAAAGTCATGTTGGCCCCGTTTGGGTATGTTGGTGCATCAACTTCCCGGGGTCGTAACTTTTGCATATGATCTCCGTTTTAGGCATATGATAGCTCGTTGGAAAGATATATCCGAGAAATACAAATTTTGGGAGACAAAAATTGATCTACAATCCATTTTTCTCCCATTTTTCTCAAAAAACATCATTTAGGGCCTCAAAATGGCCCCGAAAGTTAAAAACTGCTAAAAATAGTAAATTACCAAAATTGCCAGAAGCATGTTTTGGGCCAGTTGGAGATGGTGGGTGACCACCGATATCCACCTGGATCAGCGACTCCCTTCTGGAGAGGACCAGAGCATTCGGATCATATGGACCCACTACCGTGAGAGATATGGGCAAGGCCCATCAGATTCATGTAGCGGTGAATAACCGCCAGGCAGATCATCAATCGATAGTTCTCGAGACGACACGTACCATCGTTGACCAAACACTTAGTATTTTGATAGATCCTGATGCTACCGAGAGTTTCATTTCTGGTGCAGTGCTAAAAAGGATTAAGGTAAAGGCAGTCGAACAGGACGAGTTTAGCTTCGTAGATATGGCTTCGAGAGCCAAACAAAAGGTTGGAGGAAAGGTTAAGGGTTTTGTCCTTAACCTGGGAGAGTTTGTCACAAGAGTCAACATCTACGTCATGATCTTACAATATTATGATGTCGTGATTGGTATGGACTGGTTGGAATCGCATGAGGCGATAGTCAACTGTAAGACAAAATGGTTGAGCTTGGTTGATGATGAGGGATAGAGACGAGTGATTGTAGGATGCAACCAGGGATTTTACCTAAGTTTCATTTCTTCCTTACAGCTACGGAAGAGTATGTGCAAGGGGTGCAAGCTTTATGCGATCCTTGTGTTAAACGAGAAGGGAGTAGTGAAAGGTCTCGAACACCTTCCGGTGACGAGTTAGTTTGCGGACGTGTTTCCGAAGGAGTTACCTGGGATGTTGTTGGAGAGGGAATTGGAGTTTACAATAGACCTAAAAATGGGGACTGAACCGATAGCAAGAATTCCTTATCATATGTCGACCCCAGAGTTACAAGAGTTGAAAATGCAACTGAAGGAGTTGTTGGACCTGGGACTAATACGTCCTAGTGTGTCACCATGGGGTGCACCTGTTATTTTCATACGAAAGAAGGACGGATCGTGGAGGCTTTGCATTGACTACCGTCAACTGAACAATGCCATGATCAAGAATTAGTATCCATTACTGAGAGTCGATGATCTGTTGGATCAAATGAAGGGTGCGACATTGTTCTCCAAGATCGATCTGCGATCAGGGTATCATAAGTTACAGATCAGGGAGGATGACATCCCTAAAACCGCTTTTAAGACGAGGCTTGGACATTACAAGTTTACTGTTTTACCATTTGGACGAACAAACGCCCCAGGGGTATTTATGAGTTTGATGAACGGGGTGTTCCATGAGTACTTGGACAAGTTCATCCAAGTATTCATTGACGATATTTTGATTTACTCTCAGATGACGGAGGAGCATGACGAGCACTTGCGCTTGGTACTGCAGTGTCTGTGAGAGAACAAATTGTATGGGAAGTTGTCCAAATTCTCTTTTTATCAATCAAAGATTCACTACTTAGGGCATGTCATCTCCGGCGAAGGCGGTGCCATGGATCCAGCCAAGGTCGAGCCTATTATGGAATGGCCTACGACGAAGAATGTCTCAGAAGTGAGTATATTCATGGGTTTAGAAGGATTCTATCGATGGTTCATCGAGGGATTTTCAAAGATAGCAAGTCCGATCACGGAGTTGTAGAATAAGAACAAGAAGTTTGTATGGATCGAGAAATGCATGGAATCATTTCAAAGGCTCAAGGAATCATTGAAAACAACACCAATACTAAAGATCCCTGACATGGACATGGACTTCTTGGTATGCACTGATGCATCCAAGGAAGGCTTAGTCATAGTATTGATGCAAGACGGATGAGTAATCACTTACATTTCGAGGAAACTGAGAAGGCATGAGGAGAACTATGCGATGCATGATTTGGAGTTGTTAGCCATCATATATGCTTTGAAGGTTTGGATACACAACCTTGTTGGATGAAAATTTGAACTAAAGACTGACCATTGTGGACTACAACACATATTTACGCAAAGTGACCTGAACGTGTGACAATGACATTGGTCAGAATTGCTTAGCGAGTACAAATTCAGGATTACTTACATAAAAGGAATAGTGAACAGAGTGGCTAATGCATTGAGTCGGAGACGACGCATCCTTTTGGTGTTGCCTCTTCAGATGAATCTACGTGACAAGATTCTAACCTTACAACGTGATGATGATTGGTACAAAGAGGTCGAGGGTTTTATCGGACAAAACACAATGATGCTACCAGGATTTGAGGGATTTTCATTTGATAGAGATGGTTTACTGAGGTTAAAAGTCGGATCTACGTACTGTCAAACGATGAGTTGAGGATGTTGATCCTAAGAAAGGCTCATAGAGCAGTATACATGGCTCATCTGGGGGTCATGAAGATGAGGGCAGACCGTAAACCCTTATTCTTCTGGAAGGGAATTAAGGCAGACATAGTCAACTATGTGGCCAGATGTCTAGAATGTCAACAAGTAAAGGCTAAACATAGACATCCAAGAGGATTACTACAACCACACGCTATTCCGGAATCGAAATGGGAGGTTATTTTGATGGATTTTATTGTTGGATTTCCACTGACGACAAGGAGACACGAATCAATTTTTGTAGTAGTAGACACTCTGATGAAGAGTGCTCACTTTATTCCTATGCCTAAAATGTATCAAGCACCTAACATAGCTAGAGTTTTCATCAGTTATATTGTGAGGTTTCATGGCATGCCTAATCATCTTATAAGAATGCATACTGAGACAAATACTTACCAGGGGTAATGATCTACGCCAACTGTTCCAATGTGGGAGCGACTACCTTGGTAATACTTTGTGCCTCCAAGGTTGGTTCACAGGACTGCTTCATAGAAATCAACAATGAAAATCATGAAACCACTTCAAACCTAACAGATATCCTGTCAATCTCGGAGTAATTGCGGAGGACAGGTGGCCATGTGATTATGTCAGAGATAGTATGCCATCTGGGTAAAGAGTTCAATAATTTCCACTGGAACTTGCAAGCTACCTTAAATGAAACTTACGAAGTATCAACTATTAGATAGAGAATTCATTCCTCCCACTTAACAAGTGTTATGTTAAGAGTAAAACTCTTTGTCACTCCTCGAGATTAATGTGAATCAACAACCCGATCGTAGTGGTGAAATGTCCATTGGCACTTAGAGGTAAGTAACTAGTTCACAACCGACCTTGGTCATAAAAAAATTAAATTTGATCGCGACATAGTAAATAGGTTAGCTTTATGGTAATAGAAACCGATTCTTTGAATCGTACGGTGGGAAACCAAGTAAAGTCACCTAGATTAAATGGTAATCAGATATACATGCACGCAAAACCTTAGAAGTTTTTTATGTTTTTGCTTGAGTAAATCGTAGTAGATTTTGTGACCCCTCTTTTTCACATGATCCATTACACCGAGGGGTAAAGGTATTTTAAGAAAAGAAAGAAAAGGACCACTTTGATAGGAAATTGTTTTCTTAAGAATTTTTTTTACAAACAGAGATTGCACCAGTCCTATAATAATTTTACATGTTCTATTATTAAAAGGAAAATAGAAAACAAAACAAATTTTTTGTGTGTGTGATAATGAGGTTCATTACATTATAACCACAAAGCCATCAAAATCCTAATCCGCCTAGGATAGGATATCTGTGCAGCTCGCTAGATCCTCCTTCCCCGAGTAGATCTAGGCACACAGTCTTCCACAATTTCTTACAATGACTTCCACTCATCTTTGCAAGTCTCACATAGGCACAAAGAACTTACAATCCTTTGCTCACATAGATCTAGTGCTTAGCCCATCAACCTATCAGTCTGATCATTCTTACAATGCCTAGACTTCTATGTATACATTACAAAATAGGCCTAAGCATGGGTAAACCCATGGGACGACATTGTAATCCCGTTACATAATCCAAAAAATGCAAAAGTGGGCTGAGAGACCATGATCTATGCTTCGTCTTGCGCTCCTCCTTCGACGGGATGTTGAAGCCCCT
>ML786274.1:142740-158030 GCA_009831015.1 Picea engelmannii
CCCGAAACCGGCGAAAATATGTCGGCCCAAAATTTTTTTTTCGGGGGCGCTGCCCCCCAACCCCCGCGTGGGGGGCTCCGGCCCCCTCTTACCCCCCTGCGTGCCCAGCGTAGGCGCTCAGACACTAATACTCGTGCAAAGAATATAACACATACCCAACAGAATCTAGGTGGGTGAGGTAAATGAGTAAATTAATAAATTAATGAAAATAGTTACTTGAGGAAAGAGGGGGATGGAAAACACTTGTGTGAATGAGATCATTTAGTATTTTTTTATTAAAACTTAATTAAAATGTGATTTAGGGAAAGTTGGAGGTGGAAAAAACTCTATAAAAGAAAGGGAAGATGAGGAAGAAAGGGATGGTTGTTAGCGTAACATTACGCTGCCAAAATTGTGACTTGACTGATTGCTTATGAGGATTTGGGATTTTCTAGCTTGGATAGGAGTGGTAGCTCAGCCTTGCGAGGCGAGCTAGGAAGCCAGATATACCATCTGGACAGTGTGTGGCCCCTTTGTGGCTCGGGGGGCTGAGGGGGAAGCAGAGTAGCCCTAGCGATTGGCTGGGAGGTACCGGTGTAGTCTCGACGGTCAGTGAGTGGGAGTGGCAAGGAGCATGAGGACGTCATACGAGGTGGGCGAGAAGGAAAAAGGTACGCTCGATGTTTGGTAAAGTAAGATGCTTGGATTTGATATTTTCGCCTTTAAATTTTTGCTGTAAAATTTTTCAGTCAATAACAATCGCTGATGTAGTTGTGATGTCTGGTAGAATATACATGGTCGTGTGGTTATTTAGATAGTTGCTGCATTGAATTTCACCTCTAATAATTACGCAGAAACTGGGTTGTAATTCCTTGCTGTGGTAGAAGAAAGACAATAATTTTAGCAAAAAAAATATTTACTTTTACTGTGTTACTGTGTAAAAGCCAAGGACCTTCGACCTTACCCTACCATTGATTGTTAGCGCTCCAGTTCTTATTATTCTGTTAGCTGCATTGACCTTTTTTTTTAATATGAATCCCCATTGTTAAGGAGTGTTTCCTAAATCCTGATGCCACTGATGGAAGAATTTCGTAAAGCACTGCTGTCGGTGTTGAATGGTTTTTCTGGCTGAAAACACACAAAAATTTTAATCACGTATTGCAAATTGAATGAAACGTAACCCCTTTTACCAGAAGTTCTATGCGCCTTGGTAATGAACCCTCTTAACGCTGGTAGTCTATGTATCAATTTAAATGAATTTTGTTGCTGGAAGTTCCGTCGTGGTTTGTTAAGAGAGTTATTATCTCTGTGTTTCTCCTTAGTTCTGGTGCGACTCTTGAAGGATACCCACGCGTTTTGGACCCCTAACCTCTGCGTTTGGGTGTGTGCTCCTTTGCAACCGTGAAGGTTGCCCATAAAATCCGTCCACCTCTCTGCGTTGGGTTTGTAGACCTCTGCGATCTGGTGGAGGGTAACCACAACTTTTTGACCTCATAACCGTTATGCAACAATTTAACCAATGCCTATACAATACCGCTCACGCTGATAGTCTTTACCACCTACATTCAACGTGTTTACCTCAGAGACATTTTTATTGCCATGGGTTGAACAATTTTATATTTATATATTTATATACAACACCGCTTACACGTTAACTGAATAACGACAGGTTCTGTTCCACTAATTTCCGTCCAGACAAATTCTGACAACTGGAACATTATCATAGACTCTCATCAACTTGGGCAATTTGGAATACTCATTATCAATTTAAGAAAAACCCCAAAATTCCACATCTCAATCGGTTCAATTAATCAATATCTGCCCATCGTTGCTCAGTTGAGTAAAGGCAATTGTGGATGGCGTGGAAGGGTCAACAGAAATTTAAAAATGCCCCATTGGGCCCTCTCACCCAGCTAAAAGGTAACACGCAATGTTATGCCAGGAAAGATCTTGGAGTGATAGCCCGAACCCCTAATTCTAGTTGTTTCTATTTTTTTCTCTTCCTTAACCCTCGCGGAGTTGGCCGCCTGTGATGTGTCCTTTCCTGATGTTGGTAGCTGGATGTTTAATCAAGCGCTGTTCATTTGGCAGTTGTTCCCTTTTCATTTACATTTGGTTTCTGAATGATGAATGCCCATCGATAGTGATGGATAAGTTTTGTCAGACCGCGCAGGGAAGGGACTTTACCAATTCGATTTCAAACTGTTTTAATTCCAAAATTATTTATGATTTCCTTATAAATATAACTGTAATTCTAAGATAGCACTGGAAAAGAATTATGAGGGAGATGAATAGACAATGCAACCCGTATGATTATTGCTAGATGATAATTTCTTTTACTATGATTATTAAATTAAAGGGAAGGGATTTATAAATGTAAGGGTAGCGGAAATAATATATCACTTGGGTTACCGTTGATTTAAGAACAGATAAAAAGGGGAAGGGCGGTTTTATTACAGCTATCTAGTTTATATTATTTTTATTAGAATAGTTCTACCTTTCCATCAATTTTCTTAGCAACCACTACCTGGAGGTGTGTTGAAAGCAGCTCGCGGCCTGCCATAACTTTCTTATTAATCTGCCTTTAGATAGCTGTTCCAAGCTATCGCCGAATAGCGCAATTTCCGATACAAACAAAGATTTTGTTGCCAAAGTGAGAGACAAGTTGTGGTTGCCTACAACTACCTTGTTTGTTTTTGTTTTAATGGTAATAATTGTTAATAATTATGGTACTATAAGGAAATAATTGTGAAAGTAATGTTGAGGTAATTATGCAATAATTTTTAAAATAGGATTGTTAAAGTAATATGGTTTTATGGTAATTATTGTTAATAAATTATGATTTTATAAGGTAATAATGGTTAATGTAATGTTGATGTATTATGTAGTAATTGTTAAAGTGATAATAGTTAAGGTAATATAGTGTTAATGGTAATAATTGTTAAATAATCATGGTTTTATAAGGTAGAAATGTTAAAGTAATTGTTGAAATAATATAATGGAATGTAATATGATTAATGGTAATGATTATGTAAAGATTATGTAATGATCGTGGTAATGATCATGGTCATGATTATGGTAATGATTATGTAATGGTTATGGTAATGATTATGTATTGATTAATGGTAATGATTAGGTAATGAATCGTCTACTATTAATCTTAATGGTTATGGAATGGTTAAGGTTAATGTTGTTATTGTTTATGGTAAGGCTAATGTAGTTGATATAAATAAAATATCAGATGTAATGTGATGGTCATGGTATTAGTCTTTGCAATGTAAAGTGAAAAATGGTTGATATTTTATGGCAGGGATGATGAAACTAATTATCGTCAATAGAGAATAAATTTAAGGTCCTAAACTAAGCACTTTAAGTCATTAAGATTTGGTAATTGGGGGATTGCAATTACTTAAATCTACATTATTGTAAGGTTGGATTTGGTAACTTGTCATTTAAATAGAAGTCAAAGGGAGTAAATGGTCTATAATTGGTGTCAATGAGTCTCTCTAGTGGTTGGTCGATGTCGGAGTCCTTCTAACTTGCGTCTTCCATAGAGGCCGTGATTGCCCTTTGATTTTGTAGTATTGGGTTGTCTTGCATTGCTTGGTCTGCTTGTGTCAGGCGGGATGTAGACAC
Organism: Picea engelmannii; assembly: GCA_009831015.1. Lineage (NCBI taxonomy): Eukaryota > Viridiplantae > Streptophyta > Pinopsida > Pinales > Pinaceae > Picea > Picea engelmannii. The sequence continues at coordinate 146,356 of ML786274.1, forward strand.
CTCCATGTAGCCTAGTATATAAGTTGGTGTGTGTGATTATTTTTGTGTAAGAATCCTGTGCTGTATCAAGAGTCTCGGGCGCTTTAAAGGCAGGGTTTCCACTCTTGCGACACACCTGACGAAGATTACTAGTTTCTGCCTGAGCAGTCATCCAGGAGCCTATCTGACCTTCTCTCTCTCTGGAGGAGAGAACTAAGATTAAACGCCCTGCTTTCCTGTGCAGAAATAGTAAAATATACTGCTATGGATTCTTCCATCTGTGTTCATACTGTACTTAACCCGTATGTCGTTTAATGCTTGCAGTTACTTGTGGTGTGCCTCATGTCTTCTTGTTGTGATCATCGTGGTTGTGTATTGTTAGTCGTCGGGTGGCGACGTAGAGTCAAGTGTGTTTGTTCCTTTTTACACGTGCGCACACACCTTAAACAAAAAAAAAAAATTGGCACCTGTTAAAGAGTTGCTGTCGTAACGAGCAGGTATTTTACATATGGTATCAGAGCCAGGTTCGACCTGCGACTTAGGATTAGCTACGACTTCCATTGACATGATTGGATTTGATTATACTATTGCTGATCGAGTTGATTGTGTGCGTGCCGATAATTATGGTTAGAGGACGTCGCGGAGGCAGACGACGGGGTGCTAGGGGAGGAGGCGTGACACCTCTAGTAGAATCCACGCCTGAGGGGTCTAACCCCTAGGGAGGCGAGAAGGTTCTCAGACAGGAGCAGATAGTAGTTGGCGATGTCATGGGGATGATGAGATCTTTTCAGCGCATGTCCGAGGTGCTGATCAGCCGATTGCATAGAGATGAGGCCAGGGCGCTGGCACCCGCTGAGGTTCCACCGCGCGCACCGGTCGTTACCAGTAGAATTCACCATGAACTCGAGAAGGTTAAATTTCCCGAGTTCTTTGGTGCCCCGGATGGCGCCACCGTCGAGGCATGGTTGGAGAATATGGCGATGTGCTTCGCACTTCGCGATTATACCTCCAACATGAAGGTCCGCATGGTGGTCTTTCAACTGAAGGGGAGCGCTCTTCTATGGTGGAAGACACTCCTGCTGCAGCTGAACATGGTCGTTGAAGACGTGTCATGGGAATTATTCGAGGAACGGTTCCGAGAGAGGTACCTTTCAAATGAATTCATCAACGGTCAGCTCAATGAGTTCAATGCATTACGATAGGGAGGTCATATGGTGCCCAAGTACAAGGCACGTTTTATGGAGCTACTCCGGTATGCTCTGCACCTTAACACTGAGAAGCTCAAGGTCAACCGGTTCGTGTTTGGCGTTAACGAAAGCCTGCGTGCAAAGGTTAGGATATTGATGCGTCAAACCTTGCACGATGCTGTACAAAATGCCCTCATAGTAGGGGAGGAGCTTATCAGTGGGGGTCAGACCAGGACTCCAGCAAGACTAGTAGGGAAGGGTTCATCTGGTACACTACAACATCAGACACTAGCGATACATACGCTGGGATATCTTGGTTTCCAGAGAGGATCCACTTTCACTACACCTCGACGACCACTGCCTCAGCAGCGAACACCTTATCGGGGACCACAACACCAGTAGCAGCATCGCCCGCAGCAGCAGCAGTTTAGGCCTGTTCAGCAGAACAGACCGGGGTTCCAAGCCAGTGGGTCGTCATCTTCTAGTTCGAGTACCAGGACTACTGGGTTGAAGAAGGGGTGTTGGATGTGTGGGGAGCCACACTACCAGCGCGATTGTCCTGTGGAGAGGACCTAAGCGTCTGGATCAGCTGGACCCACTACCATGGGAGATATGGGCAAGGCCCATCGGATTCATGCAGTGGTGAATGACTGTCAGGCAGAGCACCAGATGACTGTGCTCGATACGACATGTATTTTCGCTAGCCAGACCCTTAGTATTTTGATAGACCCAGGTGCTACTGAGAGTTTCATTTCTGGTGCAGTGCTAAAAAGGATTAAGGTAAAGGAAGTTGAACAGGATGAGTTTAGCTTCGTGGAGACGGCTTCGGGAGCCAAACAGAAGGTTGGAGGAAAGGTTACGGGTTGTGCCCTTAACCTGGGAGAGTTTGTCACAAGGGTCAACTTGTACATCAGTATCTTAGGATCTTATGACGTCATGATTGGTATAGATTGGTTGGAATCGCATGAGGCGATACTCAACTGTAAGACGAAACGGTTGAGCTTGGTCGATGATGAAGGGAAGAGACGTGTGATTGTAGGATGGAACCAGGGAGTATCCGTGAGGTTAGTCTCTTCCTTATAGTTACAGAAGAGCATGCACAAGGGGTGCAAGATTTATGCGATCCTCGCGCTAAACGAAAAAGGAGTAGCGGAAGGTCTAGAACACCTTCTGGTGGTGAAGGAGTTTGTGGACGTATTTCCACAGGAGTTGCCTTGGATGCCACCAGAAAGGGAACTGGATTTTACCATAGAACTGAAACCGGGGACCGAACCGATAGCAAGAACGCCTTATTGGATGTCAACCCCGGAGTTGCAAGAGCTGAAAATGCAACTGAAGGAGTTGTTTGACCTGGGACTTATACACCCTAGTGTGTCACCGTGGAGTGCACCAGTTATTTTCATACGAAAGAAGGACAGATCATGGAGGCTTTGCATTGACTACCGTCAACTGAACAAGTCTACAATCAAGAATCAATATCCCTTACCAAGAATTGATGATCTATTCAATCAAATGAAGGGTGCGACGGTGTTCTCCAAGATCGATTTCCGATCAGGGTATCACTAGTTACGGATCAAGGAGGATGACATCCCTAAGACCGCCTTTAATATGGGATTTGGACATTACGAGTTTGCTGTTTTACTGTTTGGAATGACAAACGCCCCAGGGGTATTCATGAGTTTGATGAACAGGGTGTTCCATGAGTACTTGGACAAGTTCGTCGAAGTATTCATTGAAGATATCTCGATCTACTCTCGGACGACGAAGGAGAATGATGAGCACTTGCGCTTGGTACTACAGTGCATTCGAGAGAACAAATTGTATGGGATGTTGTCCAAATTCTCTTTTTATCAATCAAGGATTCACTACTTAGGGAATGTCATCTCTGCCGAAGGTATCGCCATGGATCTAGCCAAGGTTGAGGCGATTATTGAATGGCATGCGCCGACGAATGTCACAGAAGTGCTTAGTTTTATGGGTTTAGCAGGATACTATCAATGGTTTGTCAAGGGATTTTCGAATATAGCAAATCCGATCACGGAATTGCAGAAGAAAAATAAGAAGTTTGTTTGGACCGAGAAATGCGCAGAAGCATTTTGAAGGCTTAAAGAGTTGTTGACCACAGCGCCTATACTAAAGGTCCCTGACATGGACGCAAACTTCTTGGTATGCAATGACGCATCCAAGGAAGGTTTAGGCAAACTCTTGATGCAAGACAGACGAGTGATTGCTTACATTTCGAGGAAGCTGAGAAGGCATGAGGAGAACTACGCGATGCATGATTTGGAGTTATTAGCCATCGTATATGCCTTGAAGGTTTGGAGACACTACCTTGTTGGATGAAAATTTGAATTAAGGACCAATCATTGTGGACTACAACACATTTTTACGCAAAGCGACCTGAACGCGTGACAACGACATTGGTTGGAATTGCTTAGCGAGTACGACTTTGATATTACTTACATAAAGGGAACAGTGAACCGAGTGGCAGATTCTTTGAGTTGGACGCCATGCATATTTTCAGTGTTGCCTCTTCAAACGAATCTACGTGAGAATATTCTCACTTTACAGCGTGATGATGATTGGTACAAAGAGGTCGAAGGTTTTATCGGACAAAACACCATGATGGTACCATGATACGAGGGATTTTCATTTGATAGTGATGGGTTATTGAGGTTTATAAGTCAGATTTACATACCGCCAAATGACAAGTTGAGGATGTTGATCCTGAGCGAGGCTCGTAGAGAAGTTTACATGGATCACCCGGGAGTTACGAAGATGAGGGAAGACCTTAAACCCTTATTCTTCTGGAAGGGAATGAAGGCTGACATAGTCAACTTTGTGGCTAGATGTCTAGAGTGTCAGTAGGTAAATGCTGAACATAGACACCTGGCAGGATTAATTCAACCACATGCGATTCCAGAATCGAAATGGGAAGTTATTTCGATGGATTTTATTGTTGGATTGCCACTGACGGCAAGGAGACACGACTCGAGTTTTGTAGTAGTAGACACTGTGATGAAGAGTGCTCACTTTATTCCTGTGCATATGACGTATCAGGAACCTAACATAGCGAGAGTTTTCATCAGTGAGATTGTGAGGTTGCATGGCATGCCTAAGAAGATTATATCTGATCGAGGATTGGTGTTTATTGGATGATTTTGGACGAGTTTCCAAGAGTCCTTGGGAACCCAACTTAACTTTAGTACTCCGTATCACCTAGAGACTGACGTACAGACCGAACGAACCAACCAAACCTTGGAAGACATGTTGTGCATGTACGTGATGGACCAAAAAAATGTTGGGAAGAATTCTTGCCTCTAGTAGAGTTCTCTTACAACAACAGTTACCAGAGCACCATTAAGATGGCACCTTTTGAGTTCCTTTATGGACGACTGTGTCGGACGCCCTTGAGTTGGGATCGGCTTGAGGATAGGGTCCTGGTGGGACCAGAAGCGATCCAAGAAATGGAAGAGAAAATGCAAACCATAAGACAAAGGATTAAAGAAGCGCAGGATCGAAAGAAGAGTTATGTCGATGCGCACTGAGTCGACCGTAGTTACGAGGTCGGCGATCGAGTCTTCTTGTGGGTTAAACCGCATAAGAGTTCGATAAAGTTTGGAAAGGGAGCTAAACTCTCTTATAGGTTCATGGGACCTTTCAAGATTGTGGAGAGAAAGGGGCCCATGGCCTATCGACTAGCCTTGCCTGATTCTTTGAGGCGTATGGACGATGTTTTTCATGTATCTATTTTGAGACATTATATTAGTGATCCTACACATGTGATTGACATGAGTTCCTTGCAGGTATCGGATGAGGGAGTGCTCACGGCTGAGCCGGTCTGCATCTTAGATCATCGTGTTCGACAGTTATGACGTCGAACGGTAGATCAGGTCAAGGTCCAGTGGGACAGTTATAGTCCGCACTCGGCGACCTAGGAGGACTCATATGATATGTGCCAACATTTTCCATTTTTGTTTGATAGATAGACTTATGATACTGTGATACTTTTATTTCGGCATTTATACTGAGAAACTTTGAGACGAAGTTTAGAACAAGAGAGGGTGTATGTAACATCCCGCTATGGCGCACTGAGAAAACTTATTCTTTGAGGACACTTGCTCGCAAGTGATATGGACTTTTATGATGTTAAAACATTTATCCTTGATTATGATGCGTTATGATAGATGACATGATGTTTTACTGCTTTGACGTAGACAGGTGCTATTGACTCAGTTTTATTGAGTGTGCAGGGTTTTGGACCTTGAGGATGCAGAGGCATCGATGGAACCCCTTAGACTCTAGATTGAGTCAGGGAGTGTGCTATTTGGTTTGATTTATTTACTTTGATATTTCATTGATTGATGATATGATGTTGAAATGTTCTGACATGATTGCTAATGATACAGGCTGACGATAGCTTGCCGACCAGCCTCACATATGGATTCAAGGGGTCACACACGATTTCTAGAGAGGTTGAGGGAGAGGTGTGGACAACAACCCTGCCACAACCTACTAGCACTCCCGCCGTGGCTCGAACTATAGGTTAATGATTACCTAGTTCGAGAGGATCCATGATGCCATATGGGAAGTCTGCCACAGTTGCTCATGATGATTCTAAGGGGAACGCAATAAGGCAGGGGCCTTATTACTTAGATCCATTAGTCTCCCAGAAGTTTACCTGGCGGAGTGTTGACTCCAGGGGTTATAGATGTCTACCAATTAGTCAAGTTGGCGACTGGCACCCTTGGAGCACGTGGTGCATCCTGAAGGGCACGTCGCGCAAAATAACCACAAAAAAAGCGAGTGGCACCCTTGGAGCATGTGGTGCATCCTGAAGGGCACGTCACGCAAAAGAAACGAATGAGGCGAGTGGCAACCTTAGAGCACGTAGTGCGTCCTGAAGGGCACGTCGCGTTGATGATGATGAAGAAATGAACCTAGATGGCCCTAAGACATTAACGCCTTCAGAAATCCTTGAACAACTTCCCTAACCAAGTGTCGCCCAGTTCAGAATCTAAGTCCTAAGTCTAAAACTTTTCTCGGGAAAAAAATTTAGTCTAACCTTAAAGAAAAGACCCTATAATAAAAATAACAATTTAAACAAAAACCCACTTAAGTAATAGTTGGGTCTTCATAAAATTCTTGGGGTAATGACGAGAATAAGAATTAAATTAAAACTAATGGTTTTAAAATTTTGCAAAGAAGAAATTATTTCCTAACATGTGAAAGTACAAAACATATTAAATAAATAATAAAAGGGAAAGATTTAATAACGCAACTGCCATTTTTGGATTTAATAAAAAGGGGAAAGAAGGGAATAATTAGAATTAGGAAACTAAGTAATGGAGGAAACTTAATGAAGGAAAGATGGGAACTCATGGTAAAAAGCAAGGTCAACATAGTAAGGAATCTGCAATTAAGAACCTGCTAATTTGAGCTAATTTAGTAACATATTTTTTTTAAGGAAAGTATTTAAAACATGTAAGTGGATCTACGAACACCTAGGAGTAAATTTAGGAGCAACTCTAGGTGGGTGAGGGAAATGAGTAAATTAATAAATTAATGAAAATAGTTACTTGAGGAAAGAGGGGGATGGACGACACTTGTGCGAACGAGATCATTTAGTATTTTTTTATTAAAACTTAATTAAAATGTGATTTAGGGAAAGTTGGAGGTGGGAAAAACTCTATAAAAGAAAGGGAAGATGAGGAAGAAAGGGATGGGTTGTTAGCATAACGTTACAATGCCGAATTTGTGACTTGACTGATTGCTTGTGAGGAGTTTGGATTTTCCAGCTCGGATAGGAGTGGTAGCTCAGCCTTGCAAGGCGATATGGGAAGCTAGATCTACCATCTGGACAGTGTGTGGTCCCTTTGTGGCTCGGAGGGCTGAGGGGGAAGAAGAGTACCCCTAGCGATTGGCTGGGAGGTATCGGTTTAGTTTTGATGGTCGGTGAGAGGGACCGACAAGGAGTGTGAGGACTTCATACGAGGCAGGTGATAAGGAAAAAGGTACGCTCGATGTTTGGTAAAGTAAGATGCTCGGATTTGATATTTTTGCCTTTAAATTTTTACTGTAAAATTTTTCAATCAATAACAATCGTTGATGTAGTTGTGATGTCTGGTAGAATATACATGGTCGCATGGTTATTTAGATAGTTTCTATGTTGAATTTCACCTCTGATAATTACACAGAAACTGGGTTGTAATTCCTTGTTGTGGTAGAAGAAAGAGCATAATTTTAGCAAAAAAAAAAAAAATACTGTGTTACTGTGTAAAAGCTGAGGACCTCCGACCTTACCCTGCCACTGATTGTTAGCACTCCAGTTCTTATTGTTCTGTTAGTTGCATTGCCCTTTTTTTTTAATATGAATCCCCATAGTTAAGCAGCGTTTCCTAAATCCTGATGCCACTGATGGAAGAATTCCATAAAGCACCGTTGTTGGCGTTGAATGGATTTTTTGGCTGAAAACACCCAAAAATTTTAATCACGTATTGCAAATTGAATGAAACGTAACACCTTTTACCAGAAGTTTTGTGCTTCTTGGTAATGAACCCTCTTAATGCTGGTAGTCGATGTATCAATTTAAATGAAGGTTGTTGCTGGAAGTTTCATCGTGGTTTGTTAAGAGAGTTCTGCTCTATGCGTTTCTCCTTAGTTTTGGTGTGACTCTTGAAGGATACCCGCGCGTTTTGGACCCTGAACCTCTGCGTTTGGGTGGGTTCTCCTTTGTGACCGTGAAGGCTACCCACAAAATCCGGCCACCTCTCTGCGTTGGGTTTGTAGACCTCTGCGATCTAGTGGAGGGTAATCGCACCTTTTGGACCTCATAACCGTTATGCAACAGTTTAACCAATGCCTATACAATACCGCTCACGCTTACAGTCTCTACCGCCTACAGTCAACGCGTTTACCTTAGAGACATTTTTATTTCCATGGGTTGAACGATTTTATATTTATATATTTATATACAACACCGCTTACACGTTAACTGAATATCGACAGGTTCTGTTCCTCTAATTTTCGTCCAGACAAATTCTGACAACTGGAACATTATCATAGACTCTCATCAACTTGGGAAATTTGGAATACTCATTATCAATTTAAGAAAAACCCCAAAATTCCACATCTCAATCGGTTCAATTAATCAATAGCTGCCCATAGTTTCTCAGTTGAGTAAAGGCGATTGTGAATGGCGTGGAAGGGTCAACAGAAATTTAAAAATGCCCCTTTCGGCCCTCTTGCCCATATAAAAGGTAACTCACAACGTTATTCCAGGAAATATCTTGGAGTGACAGTCCGAACCCCTAATTCTGGTTGTTTCTATTTTTTTTTCTTCCTTAACCCTCATCGAGTTGGCCGCCTGGGATGAGTGCTGGCCTGATATTGGTAGCTGGCTATTTAATCAAGTGTTGTTCATTTGGAAGTTGTTCCCTTTTTATTTACATTTGGTTTCTGAATGATCAATGCCCATCAACAACGATGGATAAGTTCTATCAGTCTGCGCAGGGAAGGGACTTTACCAATTCGATTTCAAGCTATTTTTAATTCCAAAATTATTTATGATTTCCTTATAAATATTACTGTAATTCTAAGATAGCACTGGAAAAGAATTATGAGGGATATGAATAGACAATGCAGCCTATATGATTATTGCTAGATGATAATTTCTTTTACTATGATGATTCAATTATAGGGAATGGATTTATAAATGTAAGGGTAGCGGAAATAATATATCACCTGGGTTACCGTTGATTTAAGAACAAATAAAAAGGGAAAGGGTGGTTTTATTATAGTTGTCTAGTTTATATTATTGTTATTAGAGTAGTTCTACCTTTCCATCAATTTTCTTAGCAACCACTACCTGGAGGTGTGTTGAAAGCAGCTCGCGGCCTGCCATAACTTTCTTATTAATCTGCCTTAAAATAGTTGTTCCAAGCTATCGTCGAATAGCGTAATTTCCGATACAAACAGAGATTTTGTTGCCAAAGTGAGAGACAAGTTGTGGTTGCCTACAACTGCCTTGTTTTTTTTTTTGTTTTAACGGTAATAATTGTTAATAATTATGGTACTGTAAGGCAATAATTGTTAAAATAGGATTGTTAAAGTAATATGGTTTTATGGTAATTATTGTTAATAAATTATGATTCTATAAGGTAATAATGGTTAAAGTAATGTTGATGTATTATGTAATAATTTTTAAACTGATAATAGTTAAGGTAATATGGTGTTAATGGTAATAATTGTTAAATAATCATGGTTTTATAAGGTAGAAATGTTAAATTAATTGTTGAAATAATATAATGGAATGTAATATTATTAATGGTAATAATTATGTAAGGATTATGTAATGATCATGGTAATGATTATGTCATGATTATGGTAATGATTATGTAATGATTATGTAATGGTTATGGTAATGATTATGTATTGATTAATGGTAATGATTAGGTAATGAATCATTTACTATTAATCCTAATGGTTATGGAATGGTTAAGGTTAATGTTGTTATCATTTATGGTAAGGTTAATGTAGTTGATATAAATAAAATATCAGATGTAATTTGATGGTCATGGTATTAGTCCTTGCAATGTAAAGTGAAAAATGGTTGATATTTTATGGCAGGGATGATGAAACTAATTATCATCAATAGGAGATAAATTTAAGGTCCTAAACTAAGCACTTTAAGTCATTAAGATTTGGTAATTAGGGGATTGCAATTACTTAAATTTACATTACTGTAAGGTTGGATTTGGTAACTCGTCATTTAAATAGAAGTCAAAGGGAGTAAATGGTCTGTAATTAGTGTTAATGAGTCTCTCAAGTGGTTGGTCGATGTCGGAGTCCTTCTAACTTGCGTCTTGAGTAGAGGTCGCGATTGCCCTTTGATTTTGTAGTACTGGGTTGTCTTGCATTGCTTGGTCTGCTTGTGTCAGGCAGGATGTAGACACCTCCATGTAGCCTAGTATATAAGTCGGTGTGTGTGATTATTTTTGTGTAAGAATCTTGTGTCGTATCAACAGTCTCAGGCACTTTAAAGGCAGGGTTTCCACTCTTGCGACACACCTGACGGAGATTACTAGTTTCTTCCTGAGCAGTCAGCCAGGAGCCTATCTGACCTTCTCTCTCTCCGGAGCAGAGAACGAAGATTAAACACATTGCTTTCCTGTGCAGAAATAGTAAAATCTACTACTATGGATTATTCCATCTGTGTTTGCACTGTAATTAACCCGTATGTCGTTTAATGCTTGCAGTTACTTGTGGTGCACCTCATGTCTTCTTGTTGTGATCATCGTGGTTCCATCTTGTTAGTCGTCGAGTGGCGACGTAGAGTCAAGTGTGTCTGTTCCTTTTTACACGCGCGCACACACCTTAAACAAAAATAAAAATAAAAAATAAAAAAAAATTGCCATCTGTTAAAGAGTTGTTGTCGTAACGAGGAGGTATTTTACAATGCCCTAGTGGAGAAGTAACTTTGGAGGAATAATGTTCTAAGAAAATCTTTCAATTATTTGGACCCTTTTGCATTTGGTTGTACTTTTGTGAGATATTGGAGTATTTTAGGATTATTCCATTCTACTTTGGATGCAATATAAGTGAGATACTACATAAATTTAATCAACATCACTAGAAAGTACAAAATCTTAGGTGGAGTGAATTTATAAGTGGTAGTGGTAGGATAGTTTACATGTACATGCACTCATGTCATGGGACCCTTATCTTTCTCTTATGACTTATATAGTACTTCTCATATTACTGTAAAAGTTTGGATGACCACTTCTAGTTTAGAAATTGAGAGTATGAGTAGAGGAACCAGTAGGTCCATTCTCCCCATAATGATATTCGTAGTTAGGAGGAGTTATCCTAAGAAGTAAATACAATGAAAATTTTGGTGAATTATTAGTCTTCCTAAAATTGAGAAATCAAATTTATGTTGTAATGCTTGGGATCCATGACAAATAACCTAGGTAAGAACCTTGATAAGAAGAAGAAGTTGATCTTGACCAGAAATCTAGCCCTTCAAGTTTCATAAATTGGGTTATTAATTATGGAAGCATAGGGGTCCTACTTTCAATGGATTTACCTGAATAAGGAGGATAAATATTTCTCACTCAAGTAGGGTAATATGATAGAAGAAGAGTGTGAGTGGAAGTTCATTGAATTGGATAATTATGTCATTCGAACTCAATGAAAAGAACCATATGGATACATTCCTTGTAGCGCTTGCGGACCATGCCAAAAAAAAATTCAAAAGTCTTATACTAGATATGATGTCATAAATAATGAAGAGGAATAGACTATGTAGAGATAAAGACTAATAGAAGAAGGAGCTAAGTGAAAAATTGAATCAAAGAATAAATACTAAGATAACTTGGTGAGGGAGTTATGATCACTAAAACATCAATCCTGCACTAACAACCAAATTTATAAAGGAGGATAAGACTTGAGATGGTGTTAAGCATGCAAAACCAAAGATTGAATGTTATAAGTGTGGAGGATTGGGAC
>ML786274.1:158130-174381 GCA_009831015.1 Picea engelmannii
TTGATAGACCCATAGTTGTGAACTTGGTGTTGATTTGTAATTTCAAGTAGAATTTCTAGTATTAATGAAAAAAACAATTGTGACACTCATTTGGGCTATTACATAGTGGCATCAAAGCCTCGAGTTTCTATAACTAGAAGATGGTGGGAATGATGAAGTTATTGTTTATATTGTTTTCTCTAAGCTAATGAAAATCTCAAAAGTTGGAAATAAAATTGATAAAGATAATGTTTTTTTTTATTATTCTAACAATTAATTAATTTCCTCATCCCTATGACTAAATATGACTAATCCCTAATTGCCTCATTTATCCTCTTCTTATCATGTTAGTAATTGCTAGTTGGTTAGTAGGAGTAGAATTATTAATTGCAATTTTACTTTAGATCATTAAAAACTTTTGATATAAAGCTAGTATATGTTCATCGTTATTTTCTTAGTATATATTCTAATACATAATTGAGAATTTTCATTGTGCAAAGATAGTTTATATTTTCTATAATGGCTTGTCTAGTAACAAATTTGATTAAATTCTTGCCATTGTTTAGAATAGATGAAGTGTACATATTTTTCTCCATGGCATTAAAATAACTAGAAATAAGATGGTCAAATATACTCATTTGTCACTTTTACAGGAATGACCCTAACTCCATAACTATATAGCAAAAGGAAAAAATAAACACATGGTGAAGCCACAACCTAATTCAATCCATAAAAAAGGAAAAAATAAACACATGGTGAAGCCACAACCTAATTCAATCCATAAAAAAGGAAAAAATAAACACATGGTGAAGCCATAGAATAGATTAAGTGTACTTATGGGAAGGGATCATGTTTTAATGTAGATGAATATGTTATTTTATCTTATTCCATAGTTATAAAAATCAATCATAAGGGGAAAAGTTGTGAAAATGAATTTCAAATTTAACTTGGGTAAATGTGTAGAATAGGAAAGGGTTGTATTTGATTTTCACCTTGTTTTGAAAACTTATAAATTTACCCTAGTCCAAATTATCCCTTGCATGAGAAGGGGGAAACCTATTTGTGTTATAGTGCAACACACATAGTATGTGTGTTATATTATAACACACATACTACTCTTAGGGTGTTAATTGATTTGGTATTATTAAATAAACTACCTACCTATTATGTAGGGATAGCTCATGGGGAATTAGGCATAGGGAACATAATATTGTTATACTTGTGTTATGATATTGGTGAGTTGGGCATAATTATGTTTTTACCAACCAAGTTTTTGTGGATCAAGGAGATGGGAGTGTGCCTACAACATGACGGGGTACTAAAGCTCAATATTTCTAGCTTGTTGTACTATTTTTGTTTGCACCCAAATTGAAAGATGCTAATATTATTGTTGTTATGATCACCACATGCAGGTGGTAGTAATATCTGCTAATATTATTGTTTTTATGATCACCACATGAAGGTGGTAGTAATATCCTTACTTGAGGGGGGCACCATTTCTATCATCGTTGCGATCACTAGCTAAATATGGTAGTGAGATCCATAGATATTATAATCTCATTAGGTTTGGAGGTATTGCAAGTCCAAGAGCCTCTTCACAACACCTAGGGTAAATTTTTGTAATCCTATTTCATTTATTCTTGAGTACATTAGGTTGTATTATTGATATTTACTATGAGTTTGTTATTTCCTTACCTCATTAAAATTGAGCCCTACCTGGTGGGAAACACCTATGAAGTTGGTTCCATTGGTTGGGTGGAAAATCGATAGTTAGGTGCAAGTACACCACTTGTTGGTTGAAGTTTGGTTTGAGGGATATGGAGCATTGGTATCGGATTACAACTAGATAAAGTATACATGTATTTATATCAATGTGTTTTTGGATTTATCTGGTTTTTTTAACTTAGTTGTGTGTTTTAATCTATATGAATTATGGTTTGATTCATGTATAGTGTTCTTGATAGACCCATAGTTGTGAACTTGGTGTTGATTTGTAATTTCAAGTAGAATTGCTAGTATTCATGAAAAAAAAAATTGTGACACCCATTTGGGCTATTACATAGTGGCATCAAAGCCTCCAGTTTCTATAACTGGAAGATGGTGGGGATGATGAAGTTATTGTTTATATTGTTTTCTCTGAGCTAATGAAAATCTCAAAAGCTGGAAATAAAATTGATAAAGATAATGTTTTTTTTAATTATTCTAACTATTAATTAACTAACATTTTTTTTAATTATTATTTTACTAAATATGACTAATCCCTAATTGCCTCATTTATCCTCTTCTTATCATGTTAGTAATTTCTAGTTGGTTAGTAGGAGTATAATTATTAATTGTAATTTTACTTTAGATCATTAAAAAATCTAAACTCTTGATATAAAGCTAGTATATGTTCATGGTTATTTTCTTAGTATATATTCTAATACATAATTGAGAATTTTCATTGTGCAAAGCTAGTTTATATTTTCTATAATGGCTTGTGTAGTAACAAATTTGATTGAATTCTTGCCATAGTTTAGAGTAGATTAAGTGTACATTTTTTTCTCCATGGCATTAAAATAACTAAAAATAAGATGGTCAAATATACTCATTTGTCACTTCTACAGGAATGACCCTAACTCCATAACTATATAGCAAAAGGAAAAAATAAACACATGGTGAAGCCACAACCTGATTCAACCCATAGATCATAGATCTTAATGTAAGCAAGTTGTATTAGTAAAATATTGCATGAAAGGAAGGTACTATTTTTTAAAAAAGAGCCTTCAACCCTAATCTTATGCATTGAAAATCAAGAAAAAAAAAGAAAAGAAAAATCTTTCAATTCGGTACACACCATTTCGATTTAGCATGCATTAATTATGATGTCCCTCTAAACAAAATGAAAACCTCTTATCAAACAATTGTTTATAATCCAAGGAAGGAGATAAAACCTAGAAGAAAATACAACAACCCATCTCTTATATGAATGCCTCGGGCCAAACTCTCTTACCCCATAAACATGCATAGGAGAGCTATGGACCTTTGTGAATAAAAGACTCATTTCTAAGCCACTAACACTGACTCGCTAAACTCGAGACATCATAATAAGTAAGATTATAAGTAAAAGGAGGAGCAATTATCTTTGAACCTTGGTTTCCCAACGCCCTTTTATAACCATTGATCTCGTAGTCGAACCTCGGATGTCAACCTCTAATCAATGAGTACCATAATAGCATTCATACTTAGTGGGTACCAATCATGGCTTTGCAATATTTAAATATTTCCTTTTTTGGTCTTATGCTTGAATTGGAAATGGTTATATGTCATGTTATATGGATAATGCTTGGTGTGAAATGTTACAAAATGTTTGGCTTGTGTACATGTTTTTTGTTTTGTTTTATGCAGTGTATTATATGTTATGATGATGATGATGGTGATTAACGTCCACTAAGATCTAATTGGTCTATCGGACCTTATGAGGGTAAGTGATTACTTGTGATTCTTTAGAATTTTGTTTCTGTGCTTGAAAAGCATTAAGAGACACTTTCCAAGATCACCATACTTTTGTTGAGTTAAGAGGTTAGGAAGGTTGGTAGTGTGATCAATATTTTGAAGATGAGATCTAATATGAGTATACGCTGGACAATCTAAGAGAAAGTGCTTTTCATCTTCAACCTTCTTAGTGTCTCAAAGGTGACACACTCTTTCATCCCATGGCGTTTTAGCAATTGACCAACGCTTAGTTTCACTATGGAGCTCGTGAGAATTTGTTCTTATCTTAGCAATGCTTATCTTTTTCTTTACACTTCGCAAAACAGATAAATAATTTTGATCTTATAGATTAGGGTTGATTACATCTTTATAATACCTTAATTTTCTTTTTTCCTCTAACTCTTTATTACACCACATTTTTTTCTTAAATTTTGATTTGACATTTTTTTAATAGTATTTTTATTTTGCAAAATGGTTTCTTCCATGATTCCCCAATACTTTAGCCTGACTAGGCATCTTTATACCATCCTCCCTTGAATCAATTGTGGTTATGACTTGATTTGAAAGCAATTTTAGGTAGCCTCTTGTCTTCCATATTATTTAACTTATTATATATATTATTAAATGTTATATATATTAATAAATATTATATTATATATTATATATAATATTATAGATTTTCTTTTTTCTATGAAAAAAAAATCATTATATTTATTAAAGAAGAATACACATGTTGCATGTACAAAATCGTGACCTAAAGTGCTATGAACAACGTTGAACAACTTTCTAAAAAGAGGCTTCTTCCTCCCACCAAAGAATTTACAAAATTCATTTACATTTTCTACCAAAAACTATTTACATTTTATACATGACAATTACAAAAATATCCCATGTAAGGCTACAACCAAAACGGATAAAAAAAATCCTATGTGAGACTACAACATAAATTCCATTGATTCCATTTTCTCGTAGACACCAGAAGCACCAGTTAGAAGAGTCAACACGTCTTTTGATAGTTGGTTAGTCCTTGTATTTAGCTCCCTATATAGATATGGATAAAGGAAATCTCACATTCATCACTCTAATTTTCTTAGAGTGATAGAATGTGAGATTTCTTAAAAAAAAAAGAGTATAGAAGATGTCTCTAAGCAAAGGTTCTAATCTCACATTCATCACTCTAATTTTCTTGTTTTCGAGTGGAAAACCAGCTTGGCATCCCCATAATTTGAAGCTTGGGAATCCCCTTTTTTTTATTTATTTCAATTTCTGGTGTCCCCCAGAATTTGAAGCTTGGGAACTCCCTTTTTTTATTTATTGCAATTTGTAGGAGAGTGTGCAACACTATGAACTCAACCCTATTGTTGGTACCTTGGTACCTCATCTTGGAGAGTAACATACATTGAGGTAATGGTTCTACAGGTATAATACTACGTCCACTCTACATGTGCTCGGGTGTCCTTAAGCAACACCGTCAATGGATCCCCATGGTATTTTGAAGTCAAGTCATGAAGGGGAGCCTCAGATCCTTGACTTTCAAATCTGTCAGAAATTCATTGATTAGATTAAAGATGATGCCTATAGTTTCCTCAGGCGGGATATATTTACCCTTAAATATGCTTGAGTTACGTGCCCACCATAAAATGTTCACAAGTAGACTTGGCGCACCTTCAAACTGCTTGACTGCGTTATCCGCTAACAAAACCTTTCAGCTATCTTCCGAGCATACCTTAGACCATGCAGAGGTGGATTTTAGTTCTTTATGTACAATTATGGAAAGTTGTTCTGCATATACATAGTTACAAAAAATATGCAAGGATATTTCTTCAGAAATTTTGCAAAGAGCACATCTACTAGGACTCACCCATCCTCATTTCGACCCAACATCCCAAGCAAGGAGTTTGTTGTTCAGAGCTATCCATAGGGTTGTCTTAGATTTGATAGGGGAATGGAGTTTCCATAATGACCCCCCCTACAACTTCTTTTCACCAGAGAAAGAATGAGCCATCCGGGATTTAAAACCTAATTTAGTAGTGAAATATCCTATCTTCGAGTTTTCTGACCAGCAGAGGTGATCTGACTCGTCCCCCTGAAAAAATATATAATTTTCAACAAGATTTTCGATAAAATCCTCACATTCGCTAGCCTCATCATTTTCGAGCCCCAAGAAGGATGGAGATCTCCATCCCTCCCTCCCTACCACTAGCCCAAGGAAGGAAAGCTAAGGATCCAGCTAAGGTAAATATGTTTAATGAATAAAGGGAATGGAGTAGATCGTAGGATAAATGAAACTCATCCCTTGCACCAAACCAAGGATCCTTACTTATTGGAACAAAACATACATCTCGAATTTTCCATACCATCCAGAGTCCAACTAGGTGAAAGGCATCGACCAATGCTTCCCTGATAATCAATCCTTTAGAAGATTCGAGAGAAGGTGGAATCAATATTCCCCTGAGAGTCCATTTAGATATTTGGACTTTAATATGCTCCCCAAAATGGAGTTACTCTATGATGAAAGTGCCAAAGGTTCTTGTCTTCCACGGCTTGTGCAAAGGAATGAATGTTTTTGAGGTCCCATCCCGAGGTCTTTGGGCAGTGCCAAGTTGTCCCATTTTACTAGTGGAATGTAGTCTGAACGCCATGCTCTTGACCAAAGAAATTGAAAAACCACCCTTCTTATCTTATTGAGAATTTATTCAAGTATCGAAGCAATTGAAGCCTAAAAGATTCGAATGCTCTCAATCAATGATTTCAAAAGCACGAGCCTTCCTCTCATTGATAGAAATCGGTTAAACTAAACAAAAATTCGTTGTTGAAATTTTTCCATGATCCATACCTAGTCCACATATCTATAGCAGTTGGACTTTAAATGGAAACCTAAGTACTTGAAGCCAGAGTCCGAAGATTTTACTTGGAAAGGATGTAAACATCTGATGGACCTTGAGACTGATTCAGGAAGACAGTTGACATAAAGACACGATTTTCCATGGATAATACACATACCCATTGATTTGTACAAAAATATTAATAACTGATAAATTGTGAAGCAAGAAATGCAGAGAGAAAGAATAGAGTAGAAATGGTATTCAGTATATTGATAATGTAAGGAGAAAGTACAATGAGAAGAATTAATGAAGTGATCATGTGCAAAGGGAAATAGCTAAGCTAAATATGCTCAAGCAAATCAAGAAAAGAAAGTACAGTTGGCCACAACAGCTGGCAGTGTACAGTCAGACTGTTGAGGTTACATTATATTTAACACTCCCTCTTAAACTCAACAGTTACAAACATCAGCACTGATTATGCCCAAGTGTTGTCTTTGAAAATCAAAAATAGATTTTCCCAGTGGCTTTGTGAAGATATCTGCTAGATGATCTTGAGAACCACAGAATTGAAGTGTTATATCACAACTATTGACTAGCTCACGGATGAAGTGAAAGAAAGTGTCAATGTGTTTGCTTTTCTTGTGAAACACATGATTTTTGGATAGAGCTATTGGTGAAGTATTGTCATAGAATATAGGAGTTGGATCCTTTTCTGTATGTGACATATCTTTCAATATTCTTCTCAGCCACACATCTTGACAAGAAGATGAGGTAGCAATGACATACTCTGCCTCTACAGAAGATATTGATACAATTGGTTGTTTCTTTGATGCCCATGAGATGAGGTTCGAGCCCAGGTGAAAAGCATGTCCTAAGGTGTTTTTCCTATCATCTAGGATACCTGCAAAATCACTTTCTGTGTAGCCGGATAGTTGATTACTATCAGATTTAGTGTACCATAAGACAAAATTGAGAGTTCCTGTAACATATCTCAGAATCCGTTTTGTCATTTTCGAATGAGAATCTTTGGGGGATTCCATGAATCTAGAAACAAGGCTGTCTGCATACATAATATCAGGCCTAGTTGTTGTAAGATACAACAAACTTCCTACTAAAATTTTGTATAGGGTAGGGTCCATTGTAGGGCCTTCATCTTTCTTTATCAATTTTGTTCCTAGAGGTATAGGGGTTTCTGTTGGATTGCATTCTTCCATGCAGAATCTTTTGATGATGTCTGCTGCATACTTTTTCCGATAGAAAAAAAATCCTTTGGTTGATTGATCAACCTCAATCCCCAAAAAATATTTCATGATGCCAAGATCTGTCATCTCAAACTCAGATTGCATGGCATGTTTAAAATTGGTTAATTCAAGATTTCCAGTATATATCATGTCATCAACATATAAACATACAATCAAAATTTTACTGTGCTGATCAATTTTGGTGTAGAGAGTTGGCTCATTTTGACTTCTGTTGAAACCACTTTTGATCAGATAAGTGTCAATTATGTTGTACCAAGCTCTTGGATCTTTCTTTAAGTCATACAAGGCTTTCTTCAACCGATATACTTTGGCTGGCTGCTCTTGGACTTCATATCTAGGTGGTTGATCGACATAAACTTCTTCTTCTAAGAAACCATTTAGGAAGGCTGACTTGAGATCCATATGGTATACTTTCCATTTATGTTGGGCTGCTATGGCCAATAGAGTTCTGACGGTGTCTAACCTTGCTACTAGAGCAAAAGTTTCACCATAGTTAGTACCAGGTTGTTGTGAGAATCCTTTGGCAACAAGTCTTGCCTTGTGTTTTTCGATCTTCCTTTTTTCATTGAGTTTAGTTTTGTAAACCCAATTGACACAAATACTTTTCTTGTGACTTAGCAAATAAACAAGATCCCATGTCTTATTCTTCTCAATGGAGTCAATTTCTTGGTTCATGGCTTGAACCCAATGTGGCTCCTTATCTACTTCTTTAAAGAATGTAGGTTGACATGACATTAATGCAAAAATATTGTGTTGTTCAAAATCATCCAACTGCTGATGGATTTCTCTCCAACTTCGAGTTCTCTGATTTTGAATTTCAGAGGATGAGTCTGTGCTTGAAATTGAGTTATCCTAAGAATTTTCAGACTGTTCTTGTACCTGCAATCTTGGAAGAACAGGTAGAGGTATTTTCTGTCCTAAATTTTCTATGTTTTCAGAACTTGGCAGCAATGGATTTTGACTCTCTAGTTGTTTATTTTCTTATTCATTCCAGAATTGATTTTCCAGAAATTTTACATCTCTGCTGAGAATTAGTTTCTTGGAGATTGGGTTGTAAAGACTGTGGGCTTTAGATGTTTCACTAAATCCAGTAAAGATACATTTCTCACTTCTATCATCCAATTTCTTCCTTAATTCAGAAGGTATGTGAGCGTATGCTATGCATCTGAATGTCCTTAGATGCGCAACATTTAGCTTTGTCGCACTCCATGCTTCTTGAGGGACTTTCATCTTTAGACTTGTGGTTGGAGATCTATTCAAGAGATAAACTGAGCATGCTACTGCTTCAGCCCAAAAAATATTTGACAAACATTTCTCTTTTAGAAGTGTTCTTGCCATATTCATTATTATCTAATTTTTTCTTTCAGCCACTCCATTCTGTTGTGGAGTATACCTGGCTGTTGTTTGCATGATAATGCCTTGTGATTTGCATAAATTTTCAAATTCATTGAAGTTGTATTCTCCTCCTCCATCAGACCTGATTGCTTTTATATATTTGCCACTCTGTTTTTTAGCTTCTGCTTTGATTTCCTTGAATTTTGCAAAAGTTTCAGAATTGTGTCTGAGAAAATAGATCCAGATTTTCCTGCTAAAATCATCAATAAATGTTAGAAAGTAAAATCTACCACCTATTGGATCTATTTGCATTGGTCTACATAGTTCAGTGTGAACTAGTTCGATATGTTGTTTGTCTTGATTGGATGACTGTGGAAAACTAGTTCTCTTATGTTTTCCAGGTATGCAAGACTCACATGGGGAATTTTGTTCTTTGAATATGGGAATACCTTTGAACATAGAGTGATTCTGAAGAAGACTTGGACTCTTAAAGAGTAGATGTCCAAATCTTGTATGCCAAACCATTGTTTCGTTCAGGGTGGATGCACTTTGTGCATATGGTTGAATCAGATTTGAAGTTCTGAGTGTAAGGGGAAACACCCTATTCTGAGTCATGTGGATTTCAGAAATCAATTTTCTACTTGGTATTTTGTCATATATCTTGCAAGATTCTCCCTCAAAGAGCACCTTATAGCCATGTTCAATGAGCTATCCTACACTTAGCAGATTATGTTTCAGATCTAGAACATGATAGACATTGTTTATGTCTTTTTTTCATTTTGTTTAGTAAGAATAGGTACAGTTTCTTTGCCTTGAAGTTTGACTAAGGAATCATTTCCAAGTGTAATATCAGATGAGATTGAAGAATCAGTGGATGAAAGTAAATCTTTGTTACCTGTCATGTGATTTCTACATCCACTATCCAGCAATTAGAGATCTTTAGATTGTTCTTTAGTCTTGTGGCATGAGAGAAACATACATTTTGAGGTTTCTCTGGTATGATTTGACACATGTGCTATGCCTAAGAGTTGATCTGCTTGCTTCTTCCTGCATTCGGATTCATAGTGCCCATACTTTTTGCAGTAATAGCATTGTATGCTTGATTTTTCATTTGATCTTCTCCCTCTGCCTCTTTGAGGCTGAAAGTTCTGATTCTAGTGTTGTTGTCCATGACCTTGGAAATTTTGATGTTGGATCTATTGTTTGTTACCTCCACTTGAGTGTTTGTCACTTGTAGTACTCCCTCATCCTTGGTGATCTCTGCCTCTTCCTCTGCCTCTCCCTCTGTTGAAGAAGAATTGAGTTTTGAAGGCATTGGCGATTGACTCATCTGTGAGATGTAGTCTGGTCTCATGTGTCACCAGGGAGCCAACCAGTTCCTCTGTTGAAAAATGTGACAGATCCTTGGATTCAAGGATTGTTGTAACAACCATTTTGAATTTATTTGGTAAACTTCTGAGGACTTTCTCAACAATGCGTTGATCAATGATGGTTTCACCAGTCAATCTGATCTGGTTCATGATTCCCATGACTCTGGTCTTGAATTGATCCACATTTTCAGACTATGTTATTCTTAAAGTCTCGAATCGTGTCCTCAAGGTGTACAGTTTAACTGTTTTGACCCTACCATTGCCTTGGTAGGATGATTTAAGGATGTCCTAGGCTTATTTTGAAGTACTAGCGCCTGTTATTTTTGAGAAAATCGAATCATCCACAAAATTTTGAATCCATAATTTAGCTTTATTTTCTCTGTTCCTCTGAGTTGCCTAAACAATTCTCTGTTGGTTTGTCATGGCGGAAAGGTCTGCTAGATCTGGTTCCACATATCCAAGATCCTCTGGATCCCTGTTAGGACCACACAATGTACCTTTTTTCCTATACTTTTTGCCACCATTATACTCTTGATCACCTACATTTAGACTTATAGTATCACTTTATTTGATCATCTCAAAGGTATACAATGTCCCTTCTCATTACTATATGTTTAATCTGTTTTGCATAATATTTCACATCACTCTCGTACTTAACCATTGATTAGAAATGCATAAGTGTCCAAAGCTCCAGATTTGCATTCAAGGCCTATTGTTGAAACACAAAATTGTCCAAGGCCGTCGTTGCTGAAACACAGAACTGATGCTGAAACACGGAACTGCTACACAGTCTGAGGTTGTAGTTGCTGAAACATGGAGCTGCCACATAGTTCGAGGTCACAGATGCTGAAACGCGGAGTTGCTACACAGTCCGAGGTCGCAAGATGATGAAACACGGAACTATTACACAGTCCATAGTTGCGGATGCTGAAACACAGAGAAAACCGCTAAGGACCAATGGTGCTGAAACACGAGGAAGCCGACACAGTCAGCGGTCAACACAGTCAGAGCGCAATCCACATGGCTGAAACAACCCATGAATTGTGATGCTGAAACAACATCCACAACAATGAAGAAGAAGCTGTTACACCAGCCGTAACAACAATATCTTATTCAGCTCCTGTAATAGCATTCGGTTGCATGAGACTAGGACATCCTATGTTGATTTAGAAGGAAGATCCGACTTAGGATAGGATTCAGATATGCATTGTAATTATTATAGAAGGGATTTCCTCTTTAAATCAGAGGAAATCACCATTTGAGACATCCAAGTTTTGATACATTGAAGCAACTCCAGAGAAGCGGGATGTATTCTATTCTTCCAATTTGTAATCTGATATTTCGACAGATGAATATAAGACTGCTTTGAGTATCCTTCTCTAGCTTTTTCTCTCAGGGGAATCTTGTGAGAAGGGAGGGCCCACCTTCATCACAAGATTCACCCATTAGATAGAAGTGTGTTAGTATAATTTATGTTTACGTTTTGTTTAACTATCGTTTCTTGAAACACTGTTTTTAATGGATTCCTCTTTGCTGAAACACTACTGACTCTGTCTTAGTTATTGAATGGAATTTGTAATTCTTTTTATCAGCAATCTTGTGTGATGATTTTACAAGGCTAGCATAGAATTGGTTAAAGGTCCTTGCTCAAGAAGAAAGGGATCGAAATATCATAACCTCTGTAAAATTCATTTACTACTGCAGTGTGCTAGCCAGAGGATCGGTTAAAAGGATCCTGCTCAGATAGGAAGGAACCCAATTACCTAGACTTCTGTAGGTTTCATTTATTGCTACAAGTGTGCTAGTAGAGATTTGGTTAAGGGGTTCCTACTCAGACAGGAAGGGATTACAACACCTTGTCTCCTGTAGATTTTATTTACCTCTGCAAGTGTGCTAGCCAGG
This sequence comes from Picea engelmannii, assembly GCA_009831015.1. Classification (NCBI taxonomy): domain Eukaryota; kingdom Viridiplantae; phylum Streptophyta; class Pinopsida; order Pinales; family Pinaceae; genus Picea; species Picea engelmannii. Next base: position 170,278 of record ML786274.1, read on the forward strand.
GATTTGGTTAAGGTGTTCTCGCTCAGACAGAAAGGAACTACAACACCTTATCTTCTGTAGGTTTCCTTTACCTCTGCAAGTGTGTTAGCTAGGGATTGGATTAAGGGTTCCTACTCAGAAAGGAAAGAACCAAAACATCTCGTTCTCTGTAGATTTTCCTTGGTGTTAGCCAGAAACTGGGTTAGAGATCCCTGCTCAGAAAGAAATGAATGAGACTGCCCTCTTCTCTGTAGACCTCAACCCTCACAAGTGTGCTAAAACAAAAGTAAGGCTCAAGGCTCCTACTTAGACAGAAAGGAACTAAGTGCTTTGTTCTCTGTTAGATAGAGTTAATTGTTTTCTGCATTATTGTTTTCATGAAAAGAGTGTTAATGTTGAAGTCTCTGTTTGAGAGTAAGGGTCTTGTTCTCTGATTGCAGAATAGATGTTATTTCCGATTGAAAGTGTTATTTTAATGTAATCCAGGATTCTTAGATTGATCTTTAAGGAATTGCAATAGGGAGGTTACTTTCCTGTGATTTAATTCAGAACTTCAGCAGAAATAATTAGTATAAATTCTTTACTACAACACTAAGCTGCTTTTGGAATTGAGCATATACAGTGCATGGCTATCTTTGAAATAAAAGACTTCCCTGGGTTGATAATTTATGTTTCACTTGGTTTTTTAAAATTAATTAAGCAATTATAGTGACCAACATTTTGGCGTCGTTGCTGGGGAAGATAGCTATAGATTTCAAAATCACTTGTGATTTCTTTTCTTTAGATAAAAAGAATGCATGAAAGACCCCAAAGATCCTAAAGAAACTAAGCCCACAGGTGGCAAGGGAAAAGGAAAACGAGGAAGAAAGACTTTCATTGACGATATTACATCCAAGTCTGAATCTGCTGCCCAATGACCAAATCTTCAAAAACAGAATTCCCAACCTTCATTTCGAGCATTTTTTGGAACAGGGAAATAAGTTTGGAGCCCAGAGACAGTCCAGAAGCCAGTAGAAGACATTGAGGACAGAGAAAGTGCAACAGGAGAACAGACAGAGGAAGACATGGATGGGTTCAATGAGCGATTGCATCATGAAGAACAGGTAGATCCTGACGGAGAGGTAAAAGATGAAAATTCTTTTTCTACATTAGGATTTCCTATTGGTGATCTCCCTAGAGGAGCATCCCCCATGAAAAACATCCCACTCTCAGCATTGCCAAATTTTCATGGGTTATCTTCAGAGGATCCTGATGAATTTCTGTTTGAGTTTGATATACTATGTAGAAGTTATGATTATGTTTCTAATGCTCAGAAACTGAATTTATTTCCAGCAACACTAAAAGGGAATGCACCAAGATGGTTTATGATCCTTGGAGGCCATGTGATCACAACTTGAGACCAGATGAAGTAGAAATTTCTGAACAAGTACCAGGACTACTGCAGAACGAGAGAAAAAAGGGAGGAGCTATTTAAAATGATGCAGAAAGAAGATGAGAATCTCGAAGACTTTGTAGAGAGGCTTCAATACAACCTGCAAAGATCCAGTCATCCCAATGTAAGTAAGGATATCCTCAAAACTATTTCATTAAAAGGGGTAAGGGATGACTCTCTGGATATGCTAAACATGCTTGGAAAAGGGGACATATCCAAGGAATCATATGATGAAATTGTCAATTTATGAAAAAGATGTTCAAGGGGAGCTTCAAGAAATAGAATGAACAACAGGGACACTACATTTTCAAGAGTCCAGAAATCAGCTAGTGGGGGAGCAACAAGAGCCGAGATAGGTAATCTACTTGAAGATTTTAAAACTGAAATGCTGAGCTCTTTTCCCTCACAGATGGATACCCTGTAGATCAAGAAAAAGCAAGCAGAAGTAGAAGCAACCTTGTCTATCTTTTGTCCTCAATGCAGAGATAAGCACCCAAAAAGAGAATGTCCACTGGACAAGAAACCTATCTGCACTATTTGTGAAAAAGATCATGATACCCAAAATTGTCCATCTTTACCAGGGATTAAAGAAACATTGCAACCAACGGATGAAGAAGCTGAAGCTATCTATCTAATGACTCAAAGGAGACAATGGAAACTGCGAGGACAAGGTATGAACTCTAACATGCCATTTACTAATCATTGGAATAATTACTCTGCTTTCAATCAAATGAGTTATCCCCCTTACAATCAAATGCAATATACTAATCAAACGAATTATCCATCCATGCAACAAACTTACCCACCCATGCAGCAAACTTACCCACCCATGCAGAAAAATAACCCACCCTTTGTTGATCCCTCAACGTGGACCCCTTGGCCTCCACAACAACAACAACCATATCAAAATCAGTGGAATCAAAATTGGAGAGGACAACAACCTGCCTTTCAAAATCAATTACCTCAACTCTCACAACCACTCTCATTGCCAGCAGGTACTCCTCCAAATAATCAAACGATGAGACCCCAGCTACCTGTGCAACCTAACCCCAACCCGAATAATAAAGTTGTGCAGTGCATTGACATTTATAACCAGCCCACACTTTCCCTCCTCCCTACACAATGCAATGATATACATCTTCGATCTGGGAGAGTAGTGGAACCTACCATAACTGATGTTACCTCTCCTGACAAAGAGGAAACACGGGACCATGATGCACCTGAAAAGGTACAATCATCCTCTAACAATGCTGCTGAAACAACACCATTTCCCGAGCGTTTAGCCTTAACAAAAATGCCTGAACTGCCAGCCTTTAATCTTCTAGGGGAATTACAAAATTTATATGTTAAAATTTCCCTCTTACAAGCACTCCGCGACGTACCTATTTATGCTAGGACAATGAGAGATATCTGTATCAAAAATCCTGGTAGGAAAACCAAGGATCCCCTTACAGTCCATGTTATGGGAGATTTGTCTGCATTAATGTCAGGAAAGACTCCCCTAGTCAAATATGGCGATCTTGGCCACCCTACCGTTACAGTACAAGTTGGCAAAACAATAATCCCTCGTGTCCTGGTAGACCTAGGCGTAGCCATCAATATCATGACTTTAGAGACCTTACAACTGTTACAATTACAAGATGAAGTCAGAGAGACCCCCACTATCCTAGAATTGGCTGATCGATCCACAATTAAACTAGAAGGAGTCATTGAAGACCTTAGCATATCTGTGGAATCCTGGAATTATCCAATCGATTTTACAGTGTTGCAGCCCAAAACAAAGTTGGGGGGCCACCCTCTAATTTTGGGCAGACCATGGTTAGCCACAACTTATGCTTTTATCAGCTGTAGATCAGGGTCAATGACGATTTCAAACGGTTATGAAACGAAGCAGCTCACACTTTATCCTCATGCTACACCCTTGACTAGTAATGACAATTCCATTTGGGTAGACTTTGAGGATCAACCTACTCAACCTCTTCTGACTATCGGACAAGCTTTAAGTCTGAAAGACTCTACTGAGGATGAAATCATCAATAATTTTATTTGCGAGCCCTCCTCTGTCACTCCAAAAATTCATAATCAATTAACTGCATTGTTGGACTCCAATAATCAAGAAAACTTCAGTACAGAAAGACCACCTCAAACACCTAAAACCATCTCTTCCAAAAGCATACCGGTTGAAATTGAACCTGGTAAATCATTAAATATAAACCCTCATTTGACAGATGCTGAAACACAACAGTTAATGAAGTTACTTCAAAAAAATAAAGAAGCATTCGCATGGGATTACACAGACATGAAGGGAATATCCCCTGACCTTTGTACTCACAGAATATATATTAAGAAAGATTGTCGACCAATATGTCAACCCCAGTGACGAATGAACCCAAACTTAAGAGAAATCCTGAAGGAAGAACTTCAAAAGTTGCTTAATGCAGGGTTTATCTATCCTATATCAGACAGTGAGTGGGTGTCCCCATTAGTAATATTTCCTAAAAAGAACGGGAAATGGAGAGTGTGTGTAGATTACAGAGCTTTAAATAAAGGCACTCAGAAAGACCACTTTCCACTGCCATTCATTGATCAAGTTTTAGATAGTTTGTCAGGGAAGAAATTTTTCTCATTTTTAGATGGTTTCAGTGGGTACAACCAGATTAAAATTGCACCTCAAGATCAAGATAAAACCACCT
>ML786274.1:189133-205411 GCA_009831015.1 Picea engelmannii
TCACAGATGTGGGTGAAGGGGACCCCACTGCATTTTATTGTTGATAGCGGAAGCCAGAAGAACCTCATCTCAGCAGAGGTCATCAAACAGTTGGGATTGTCGACAACACCACACCCGCAACCATACAACATCGGGTGGCTTCGGCAAGGAGGAGATCTCTGTGTCAACCAACAGTGTCAATTGTCATACGACATCCAACCCTTTAAGGATGAGGTATTATGTGATGTTGCCCCACTAGATGTCTGTGATGTTCTCTTGGGCCAACCATATATGTGGATATGCCATCCTGTTTATGAGTCTCGACCTCGTAGTGTCATTGTTACTTTGGGGGGTCATCTCTACAGAATACCAGAGGTAGTTCCAACTACTGTTCCACCTAAAAAATGTCGCAAGGTAGTACCTCATACTGAAAAATTTAGCTTCTTCACAATCTGTTCAATAGGAGAACAAAAGAACATTGCAACCACTACAGCCTTGCCCCAATAACCTTCTATCCAATAGAAGCAGGTCGACAAGGCTGCAACAAAGTGAAAAGATTCCTTCTACACATCGTCCTCTCATGTATCTTGACTTGTTGAGTAGCCTCAACCAAAACAGGTTCGTGACAGATTTCCACAAACTAAGCAATGTGACGTCTCCAGTAAGACAAATAGCTCACCAAGATACAGATTCAACAAATGATTTTCCCTCTCCCCCGGGAAATAAACGCAATGGAGACAATTTCTTCCTAAGGAGGGAGGATTGATCCAAGTGGATATTGGTGGCCACCCACCTTTTCCAAATGGCTCCAAACGACTTTCTGGCAATTTTGGCAATTTACTATTTTTAGCAGGTTTTAACTTCTGGGGCCATTTTGAGGGCCCAAATTAATTTTTTTTTGAAATATAGGTTCTCAATGATGGTCAAATTCACAATAGATCCCCCAAAATGAATCTCCTCGATGATACCTTTCCAACGAGCTATCACATGCCTAAAACGGAGATCGTATGCAAAAGTTACGACCCCAGGAAGTTGATGTACTCACTTACCCAAACGGGGCCCACATGAATTTTGGCGCTTCATCTCCCAGGGCTAGATTTTTGGATGTCTAGGGGCCAAGAAGTTGATGTACTCACTTACCCAAATGGTGCCCACATGACTTTTGGCGCTTCGTCTCTCAAGGTTAGGTTTTTGGATGTCTAGGGTTTTGGGCATTCCTTCTTATTGTAAAAAGGCTTTCAGAGCCTCATTGTAATCATCTTCTTGTGAATGCGAGTAACCATCACATCTCTTATTAGAGATAAGCTGCCACCATTCTAGCGAGTCTTTCACTCTATATTTTTACAGTCTTGGTAAATTTCTTTCATTAATAAAAATCGTGTATTATTGTATATATGTGTTTATGGTTGCATCTCTGACACATTTCTGTTATATTATTGAATATCTGCGATATCTTTGTGCATTTCTTTATTATATCTCCGATCTCATTTCGTGCCGAAAATAATTTGGATCAGTGGTATCAGAGCAGGATCCTCTTGATAATTTTTTTCAGTGCATGTCCCCGACGAGGTCCAAGTATAGAAAGTTGGGTCTTGAGCTTGTATGTCTTGAAGACAATCGCTCTCGCACACACAAGAAACCCTCAATGGTAGAGGAAAATAAAAACGATGGAGCAATCAAATCCTATCAATATGTTGCTTGAGAAATCTCTCACACGACAGAGGGATGAAATGATGGATAATTTTTCCCACATACTTCAATGCTTGCCGATAGCATCATGATGCAGGAGCATATCTTGACATTAGCTAGCCAGCCAGCCAACCATGTTAGCAAATTCAAATCGCGTGTTAAAGAGAGGCGCAACCTCATTTAAAATTTGAATGAATGTAATTTCATTTCTTAGGTTGTTGAGCCATAGGGTGGTGCCTTTGTGCAGGCATAGAGTAGATAGGCCTTAAATGTTTGTAAGGTTGAGATCTAGATCCAGATACTGGACTAGACATCCCATTCAATGTAATTGAATAGGGTAGGTAGATTGGAGGGAAGAGCTCTAAGAACCCCCTCAGGTAAAAGATCAATTTCGATCTCATTTTGAAAAGGAAGGGATAGTTGTAAGAGCATGCAGAGAGCTGTGTAAGAACACCCATGTACAGATATTTGGATTGATAGAAAGAGATTGATTCAAATTCATGGTTTGTGTTTGTTCTCTATGCATTGATGTTAAATAGGATTCTCATGAATGTTTTCTTCCTGTTATACATTTTCTTTATATGTTGTGTATATTATTTCATGCTTGAATTGAATTATGAAAGGAAGAAGGAATGAGTTTCGATTTTTTCTCTATTTGAGCCGAGAGTTCCCGCAAGGAGTGCAGTCGAATTGTCTGCAAGGAGTGTGTTGACAGAGGGTTCAGATAGGGTATCTTTTGTTCTCATTCACCCAAGAGTGCAGTTGGGCACAGGAGTTGTGCAAGGAGTGCGCAGGCCAAGCTAAGCCTCAGAGTTTTGAATCTGAGCAAAGCATTGAGAGACTATTGTTGTGCGAGTGCGCAGGGTCAAAGGAATTCAACACTTAGATGTGTTTGAAGGTTTCCACAAGGAGTGTGCGCAAGAGTATTTCCCAAGACTCAGAGTTACAAGAAAGCTCAGGAAGGATAATGCCTTCGAAGTTGTTGAAGGACAACATAGGGAAGTTGTGCCTTGAAGGTTTGCAATAAGCATCGTAAGTTTGCATGCAGGTGGACGAGTTTCACGGAGGAATACTTGGTCATTCGCAGGAATCGACGGTCGAAATTCTCCGAGGAGAATTTGCAAATTTCCGTGAGCCATCAGATCTCACAGGGGAGATACGGCATCACATTCTTTAAAATTTTTAAGCTCAGGAGGGTCAGGATTGTTGATCCGAGTCACAAGGACCATCGGATTCACATGTGAAATCATGCATCGAGGTTTCGTGGGTGAAAGTCTCGTAAACACTACAGTAGGAATCGTGAAACCACGAAACGCGATATCCCGAAAGTAAAGGATAGCGTGGGGCCACAAGAGTTAGTCAGTGGACAGGTGGCACAATATTTTGGGGATTCACAGTGAGAAGTCCTGAGACAATCGCATCAGGATTTGCGATATTGCGAACTCCAAAATAACGATGGAGTGAAGCGGTGTTGAATACTCAACTCGCACGTGCATCAGGGTTTTGGCATATCGGGAGTCAGGAGTCGGTAAAGTGAGTTGTTTGATATCGCGAGTAGCGAAATAACGATAGAGAAAACCCCGATAGGAGGAAGTCAGCATTGACGAGTTGTCAGGTTTCGTGGATTCGAGAGTCCAACTCTCTACCATTGACCTCGCGAAGTCGCGAAGTCCGATCTCCAGATTTGTAAAAAGGGGGATCCCACGAAGCTTGTTGTGGGTGAAGATTTCCCCATAGGGAAATAAAGGAACGTTAGAGTTCTTCGGGCTGAGATAAAGGAGAAGATTCTATGTGTTGACATGGACCTTCTAACCTGCGGGTTTGTTGGGAGGGCGTCGACGTCAGTATGGTATCAGAGCCTGATTCTTGTCTGTATATTTCAGGCAAGGGAGGCAATGGAAGAAGAAACAGTACTGAGGCTCTGTGGTGATTGTTTGTAGGTAGGCAACAATCCATAATATGTCAGGAGGACTATAGGAGAAGCTGAGACACTTAGGGATGCAGAGTGATAGCAACAGATTTGTCAGGAAGGAAAACAGAGACAACAACATGGCTATTGAAGGCCATAGGTATGCTAAAAGGAAAAACCCAGAGCTGATGAGCACAATTGAAAGGGTAAAGGAACTTGCCGACATCAGGGCAAGAATGGAAGAGCTTGCATTGCGGATGCAGCAGAATACTAAGTCGAGATGGGTGTATGAATGGCCCATGATGAGGAAGCTGAAAGTAAAATGGCCAGTCAAGGAGTTGATGGCAAGAAGACAGTGAAGGTTGTTAAAAGGATGGTTGAGGCATGCTAAAAACCTCGACGGACCTGAAGAAATGGTTCAAATATGTGAACGAGATACTGGAAAAATTCTCAGTGAAGAGAATGAAATGGGATCAGCTGGAGATCTCAAGAACTACCAGGAGGGCAGAGAGGAAATTCCTAATTTCCAGGAGGGCAAAGAGTTGAGATCATTGCAAGATCTCAGGGACTGTTAGGAGGACAGCCAAGGAATTTCACATTGCCAGTTGGGGAATGAAATGAGATCGTTGCGAGATCTCGAAGACTTCCAAGAGGGTGGTAGAAACATCCCATATTTCCAGGTGGGCAGGGATGAGCATATGGGACTATCTGAGGGTCTCATGAACTCAAAAGTGAGTCAGAATTAGATGGAGGAGATGACAGAGGATGAAGATTCATATGGTTTTCCCAGCTATGTGAATGAAGATGATGACAAGTTAAAAACTTTTACCATCCGAGAGGCCAATCTGAGGAGCCTTATAATGATTGGGGGAATCGAGATATTCCTACCACTTGCCCAGGGGGAGGAAAAAATCTGTGTTGCAGATGCAGGAACAACAGAGGGACAACTAGCTGAAACTGTCACAGAAAAATTGGAGCATATATCTCAAGCTGCCCAAGCAGACGCAAAAGAAGATGAGCATTCTGAGGAGTGTCTCAATGAATTCATCCAGGAAGCTGAGAAAGCTACAGCAATGAAGCTGACAACAAAAGAAGTATAAGAGAATGATGAGAATTCTGAGGAATGGCTCAATATTTTCAGTAAGGAGACTGAAAAGACTGCAACATGGGAGTTTGCAGCAGCAGAAGAAGAAACAGATAACATTAGTTTGGTTGATCTGTATGAGTAAATTGAAGCCCTGGAGGGAAGGGTGAAGGTGAAGAGCATGCACATCCAACAGGTGAAGTTGGAAGCTGATGAAGAAGAAGGCATGGGAGGTCACAATGATCTACTCATGTGCCAAAAATTTTTGCAGCTGTGGAGACTGCATGAACAAGGCCAGCCATTGGAGAAGCTGGATGAAGTGATCGAGGAGTATAGAGAGCTAATGTTAGGGTCAGCAAAAAATATCAGCAAGGAGAAGTTGGACAGAAGGAAAACAACAGCAGCACAGAAGCAGCAGCAACAACAACAACATGGAGCAGATGAACAACTCCAGAGGATGATTTGGGATCCAGGAGGATTTCCACAGCTAAGATGGGAAGCTCATGAGCAGGAGCTCATGAATTTTGCAGCTGAGGAGTATGATGCAAGAGCATCTCTCCACATCACTCAGCCATCCATCCAGCCACGTCAGCGAATTCAAATCGCGTGTTGAAGAGAGACGCAACCTCATTTAAAATTTGAATGAATGTAATTTAATTGTTTAGGCTGCTGAGCCATAGAGTCGTTCCTTTGTGCATGCATAGAGTAGATAGGCCTTAAATGTTTTTAAGGCTAATATCTAGATCCAGATACTGTACTAGACAACCCATTCAATGTAATTGAATAGGGTAGGTAGAATGGAGGGAAGAGCTCTAAGAGCCCCCTCAGGTAAAAAATCAATTTCGATCTCATTTTTAAAAGTAAGGGATAGTTGGAAGAACATGCAGAGAGCTATGTAAGAACACCCATGTACAGATATTTGGATTAATAGAAAGAGATTGATTCAAATTCATGGTTTGTGTTTGTTCTCTGTGCATTGATGTTAAATAGAATGCTCATGAATGTTTCCTTACTATATACATTTTCTTTATATGCTGTGTATATGATTTCATGTTTGAATTGAAGTCTGAAAGGAAGAAGGAATGAGTTTCAATTGTTTCTCTATTTGAGCCGAGAGTTCCTGCAAGGAGTGCAGTCGAATCATCTGCAAGGAGTGCATTGACAAAGGGTTCAGATAGGGTAGCTTTTGTTCTCATTCACCCAGGAGTGCAGTTGGGCATAGGAGTTGTGCAAGGAGTGCACAGGCCAAGCTAAGCCTCAGAGTTGCGAATTTGAGCAGAGCATTGAGAGACTGTTGCTGCGGGAGTGCGCAGGGTCAAAGGAATTCAACACTTAGACATGTTTGAAGGTTGTCGCAAGGAGTGTGCGCAAGAGTCTTTTCCAAGACTCAGAGTTACAAGAAAGCTCAGGAAGGATAAGGCCTTTGGAGTTATTGAAGGACAACGTAGGGAAGTTGTGCCTTGAAGGTTTGCAAGAAGCATCGTAAGTTTGCATGCAGGTGGATGAGTTCCACGGAGGAATACTTGGTCATTCACAGGAATCGCCGAGGAGGAACGGACGGTCGAAATTATTTGAGGAGAATTCACGAATTTTCGTGAGCCGTCAGATCTCACAGGGGTGCAGGGGAGATATGGCGTCACATTCTCTAAAAGGTTGAAGCTCAGGAGGTGCAGGACTGTTTATCTGAGTCACAAGGACCGTTGCATTCACATGTGAAATCGTGCATCGGGGTTTCATGGGTGAAAGTCCTGTAAACACTATAGCAGGAATCACGAAACCATGAAACGTGATATCATGACAGTAAAGGATAGCATGGGGCCATAGGAGTTAGTCAGTGGAAAGGTGGCACACTATTTCAGGGATTCGCAGCGAGAAGTCTCGAGACAATCACATCAGGATTCGCAATATTTCAAACTCTGAAATGTCGATGGAGTGAAGCGGCATTGAATAGTCAACTCGCATGTCCGTCGGGGTTTCGGCATATTGGGAGTCGACAGTCGGTAAAGTGAGTTGTTTGATATCGCGAGTAGCGAAATCATGATAGAGAAAACCTCGATAGGGAATTAGAAGAGCCTTAGAGTTCTTCGGGCTGTGAAGAAAAGAAATATCGTGTGAGCACGCTAACCGTCCGACCTGTGGGTGTGTTGAGAGGGCGTCGACGTCACAACAGGCGCATCTTCATCAAGCGGCCACTTTGGAGGCACCTCGCCTTTCAAGGTACAAGTTAAGTTTGATATTCCTGTATTTGAAGGACAGATAGATGCAGAAGCCCTGGAAAAATGGTTAACTCTGCTGGAAGGTTATTTCTCTGTTCACAAATTTTCCAACAAAGAAAAAATCACCTTTGAACTCCTTAAATCTCTCCCTCATGTCAAACATTGGTGGGAAAATTACTGGGAGCAAAGTTCCACAGAGGAGTCTGGAATATATGGGGTCGATCCCACTTGAGATTTTTTTGTGGATGCGGGAAAAGAACAGTATTACCCCGTTGGCAACTATGAGGACCAGTACATGAGATGGAAAACACTATGGCAAGAGAGGGGCCAAGAAGTTATAGAGTTCACCAATACCTTCCATAACTTGTGCACCAAGTTGGGTATCAAAGACTTTGAGCGACATTTGGTTCTGAAATACCGTGGGGCTCTACATAGATACATCCAAACTAAAATGGATTTTCTGGTGCTGCTTATCGATATGTTGTTAAAATTGAGCAGAAATTTAAGCACCAGAACAAACGGGAATTTGGGTCTGCAAATCCACAACAACCAAAGTATGACAAATACGACCCTAATAAGTAGTCTCCCAAAAACCAGTCCAAGACACAAGAAAATAAGGGTCACGGGAAGACAAAGAAGGACACCCGAAAATGGTGCGAGTTCCACAAAATCCCCTGGCACAACACCAATAAATGTCGCCCAAAACATTTATTGGTGGTCGAGATCAAAGACAAAGAGCTGAACCCTGATTCAGAATTTGATTATGAAAATAATGGTAAAGGACAGATCATTGACACAGACCCCACTGCTATTTTCATGATCGAAATAATTCAACCAGAAGAACCAACAGATCCTTTAGAGGGGGAGCACCTTTTTCATTCACATATGTGGGTGAAGGGGACCCCACTGCATTTTATTGTTGATAGCAGAAACCAGAAGAACCTCATCTCAGCAGAGGTCATCAAACAGTTGGGATTGTCGAAAACACCACACCCACATCCATACAACATCGGGTGGCTTCTGCAATGACAAGATCTCTGTGTCAACCAACAGTGTCGATTGTCATACGGCATCCAACCCTTCAAGGATGAGGTATTATGTGATGTTTCCCCACTGGACGTCTGTGATGTTCTCTTGGGCCAACCATATATGTGGAGACGCCATGTTGTTTATGAGTCTCGACCTAGTAGTGTCATTTTTACTTTCGGGGGTCATCTCTACAGAATACCAGAGGTAGTTCCAACTATTGTTCCACCTAAAAAGTGTCGCAAGGTAGTATCTCATACTGCAAAATTCAGCTTCTTCACAATCTATTCAAAAGGAGAACAAAAGGACACTACAACCACTATAGCCTTGCCCCAAGCACCTTCTATCCAACAGAAGCATGTCGACAAGGCTGCAAAAAAGTGCAAAGATTCCTTCTGCACATCATCCTCTCATGTATCTTGACTCGTTGAGTAGCCTCAACCGCAACAGGTTCGTGATAGACTTCCACAAACTGAGCAGTGTGACGTCTCCAGCGAGACAAGCAGCTCACCAAGATGCAGATTCAACAAATGATTTTCCCTCTCCCCTGGGAACTCAATGAAATGGAGACCATTTCTTCCTAAGGAGGGAGGATTGATCCAGGTGGATATAGGTGGGCACCCACCTCTTCAAAATGGCTCAAAACGACTTTCTGGCAATTTTGGCAATTTACTATTTTTAGTAGGTTTTAACTTCCGGGACCATTTTGAGGGCCCAAATGAAGGTTTTTCAAGATCGAGGTTCTCAATGATAGCCAAAGGCATGATTGAGCCCCAAAAATGAATCTCCTCTATGATACCTTTCCAATGATGTACTCACTTACCCAAACGAGGCGCACATGACTTTTGGCGCTTCATCTCCCAGGGTTAGGTTTTTGTATGTATAGGTTTTTTGGCATTCCCGGTTATTGTAAAAAGGCCTTCAGAGCCTCTTTTTAATCATATTCTTACGAATGCGAGTAGCTGTCACATCTCATTTCAGAGATAAGCTGCCACCATTCTAGCAAGTCTTTCACTCTGTATTTTTACAATCTCTATACATTTCTTTCATTAATAGAAATGGTGTATTACTGTATATCTGTGTTTATGGTTGCATCTCCGACACATTTCTATTATATTATTGAATATATGCGATATCTCTGTGAATTTATTTATTATATCTTCGATCTCATTTCATGCCGAAAATAATCCAGATCATTCGAGTTCACGAAATCTGAAATGTCGAAACTTCCCTTTGGACCTTTTAACGGTCCAGATCTTCCTGTGATCTAACGGTCCAGATCCTTTCGAGATTTCGCGATTTGTTCTTTCACGACTTTGGAAGTATTTTCATTGAGTTACCCAAACCACGAATGCCAAGATGCTGAAATGAGATGGCACTTGGATCTGCTGCCACCTATCCTTTGAGATGGACAGTCCAGATTCTTTCTCAAAATTTTCTTTTGAGTAATTTCATGATTTCGGGATTTCGTGTATCGGGGTTTCGAGTGCAGTCTCCTTTTCTCATCCAAATCTCGATTCCTGATTTCATGATAGTGTTAGATCGACGTCTCACAATATTTCTCAATTCAATGGTTTAGAATGAATCGAGATTTCACGATTTATGAAGTCTCATGGCAGTATTTTGACCTTTACACCCTGCGAGTCAGCGAAATGTCGAGATATCACCACGTGTCCTCCTTGATGGATGGTCCTAATGATTTTGTGACTTCGTAAGTCAAAATTTCTCCTATGTCATCCAGAGGACTAATCCTCGTGCACTTTCTCACGGATCCGACGATTGTCGATCCTTTGCACGAAATCTAATGGTTGAAATTCTTTCGCCTTTTCTGTGCTCTCCTCATCACTTATGAAATGGATTTTTTCCTCCGATCTCTTCGTAGGACGGATCTTACGGCTGCGATTTCTCGTTCTTGGTTCCTCTGACATGTTCTTTGTTTCCTTTGCAAGGATTTTTTCCTGCGGAAGAAAAATTCATGAATCTTTCAAAGATTTGAAAGAATTTCACGAGTTGTTTGAAGCTTACTATTCTTTGCTGCAATCTTTGATGGAGGAGAGATATTTCCTTAAATTGTTTAAACGATTCTGCCTCCAGCAACAATCTTTCACAAATTTGAATGAATTTCTTTGAATTCTTCAATGTTCCTGCCTCCTACAGCTCTTCTTCGTGAATCTTTGACGAATATGAAATTGTTCATGATTCTTTAGAGTTTATCCTTACGCACTCTCTACTTGCTTGATCTTTTGAGTGTATAGTGCTCTTCTTCCTCACATGAGCTTCCTACGAGGATATTTTGAGAGTATTACAGACAACTCCCCAAGCCTTGTGAAAAGTATGTGTCGTGTGCTCTCATGATCCGTGTAAGCTCTGCGCTGTGAGGATCGTGTTGCTCTCTAGCCTATGTTAAAAGGCTTACTACTGAAGCTTTGATACCATGATAAATTGTGAAGCAAGAAATGCAGAGAGAAAGAATAGAGCATAAATGGTATTCAGTATATTGAGAATGTAAGGAGAAAGTACAATCAAAATAATTAATGAAGTGATCATGTGCAAAGGCAAATAGCTGAGCTAAATAGGCCCAAGCAAATCAATAAAAGAAAGTAGAGCTGGCCAGGACAACTGGCAGTGTACAGTCAGACTGTTGAGGTTACATTATATTTAACAATAACGTCCCTTAATGCTAATAGGTTTGATTTCGTTCCTTTAACTAGGAACATGATGTCGTCAATGAACAAAAGGTGAGAGATCACTTCTTGAGGGGGAGAATTTATGCATCTAATCAAACAACAACTCCTGGTTTCTTCGATAATATTAATGAGAGCCTCCTCCACAATAAGGAAAATGAATGGGGAGAGGGATCACACTTATCTCAATCCTCGGGAAGCCTTAAAGAGTCAAGAGGGATCTCCATTGATTAGGATGAAAAAGGAGATAGGCTTGGCACAACCATAGAATCCAATTGACCACAGGAAGAGCCATTCCAATTTTTATTAAGACCACATGAAGGAAGGTCTAGTTCACTTAGTCACAGGATTTAGACAAGTCGATTTTGAGGATAGTCGCGTGAAGATTTGATTTTTTAATAGAATTCATAGCTTCTTGAGATACTATAAAAACATCATGAATTTTTCTATTCGTAATGTTGCTCACAATGGATTTTAGTCTTGACGCGATATAATATTATAGGTTATATATGTAATACCCCCTCAAACAAAGTATTCTACATGTTAATAATTTTTTTTAATTAAAAAATTTGAAATTAGGATTTGTAGGAAAATTTTGAGTGTTATTAGTTTAATTATTGTGCAACTGTAATGGACAAATGTAAGAGACAAGATTTTTATTTAATTAATAAAGGAGGGAACAAAAGGTGAGAGATTACCTCCTGAGGGGGAGAATTTATGCGTCTAATGAAACAACAACTCTTGGTTTCTTCGATAATATTAATGAGAGCCTCCTCCACAATAAGGAAAATGAATGGGGAGAGGGATCACCCTTATCTCAATCCTCGGGAAGCCTTAAAGAATCAAGAGGGATCTCTATTGATTAGGATGACAAAGGAGATAGGCTTGGCACAACCATAGAATCCAATTGACCACGGGAAGATCCATTCCAATTTTTATTAAGACCACATGAAGGAAGGTCTAGTTCACTTAGTCATAGGATTCAGAAAATTCATTTTTAAGGATAGTCGCATGAAGATTTGATTTTTTAATAGAATTCATAGCTTCTTGAGCTACTACAAAAAAATCATGAATTTTTCTATTCGTAATGTTGCTCACAATGGATTTTAGTCTCGAAGAGATATAATATTATAGGTTATATATGTAATACCCCCTTAAATAAATTATTCTACATGTTAATAATTTATTTTAATTAAAAATTTTGAAATTAGGATTTGTAGGAAAAATTTGAGTGTTATTAATTTAATTATTGTACAATTGTAATGGACAAATGTAAGAGACAAGATTTTTATTTAATTAATAAAGGAGGGAAGAAAAAGAACAACCATGTTAAAAAGATATGATTGTGAATCCATGAGTGGAGAACAGATGAAAACAACCTTGGGCATGGAAGGACATGTGTTGGAAGTCAATCTTGATGATTGACACACCGTGAAAATATCAGGGATTTCCAAGATGCAAAAATTTTGAAGGGGGAAAAGAGATGGGAGGAAAATATTGAGGAGGCACGACGTTGCTTAGCATGTGGAACTCAGAAACATTTTTTGAAATGGTTTCAAAAAAAAAAAAAAAAAAAATAAGGGAACTCAAGAGTTGTTGTGTGAGAAATGAGGTGTTAGGAAACTATAAAGATACAACTTCTCTTCTCATCCTTATGGATTTATGATCAGTATTGGGGTGACTGGAACAAGTAAAGTTGGTTGATCCTCTCTACGGTTGGGTGGAACTTTGTTGCTCCTTTTGTTTTCCAAGTTCAATTTATATATAATAATTGTCATACTGTTATTTTGGAAATATTCAAATGTGCATTTGCTACTGTATATTAAGAATATTAAAGTAAAAATGAGTTATAGAATCTCACTTTGTTCTTGAGTAGCTAAGAATGTCATGATAATTTTAGAATGAGAACTTACAAAGGAATGTACTATATTATGTTGATAATTATGAGAGAAATACAAAGATCAGAATATAATAGTCATACAAGGTTTGTTGTGTGACTTGATATATGCATGATAGTTAAGTTTTATATACATATTTACACATGTTTACCCTTTTTGGCATTTACATTGACAAGTTAGAAGATTGCTTGGAAAATGCAGATTGTATCGCCCCTACTCTCACTGGTATAGTCATCAATCTTCTTCTTTATTCCAATGATATCGTTGTTATGGAAAGGAATGCCCATGATCTTGAAAACCAACTAAGAATCCTCAAGGATTTTTTTATCTGATATGGGTAATATTGATAAGACCAAGGTCATGATTATCAAATCCAATAAGATCCCTTATGATACCTTTGTATATGACAACAACGTCTTGGAGGAAGTGACTTCATACAAATATCTTGGAATTGATATTCACCACAAACTCAATTTGAATTATAACACCGAGAAAAGGATTATTGGGGGATGGAAAGATTATTATGGGCTTGAAAAAAATTGTAAATAAGTTGATCTTTGGAGTTGGGATAAGAAGAAACTCCTCTTTGAGACTCCTTTTACACATGTTATTATTTATGGATTTGAAGTTCTCTTGAATTCTCTAAAAATATAGAGTAAATACAAAAGAATTTTATAACCTATAATCTGAAAATTAAAGGAAATACGCCCTATCCCATCCTCCTCTTAGAAACAAGCCTCTCCGCCATTGAGAACATGACTATGACTAGATACCTAATGTATAAGAACAAGTTAGAGAACATGGAAGACAAGAGGCTTCCTAAAATTGCTTCAAAATCGAGTCATAACCACCATCGACTCAAGGGAGGATGGCATAAATATGTCCGGTCTTGTATATACTATTGGGGAATCATGGAAGACACAATTTTGCAGAAGAAAGATACTATTGAAAAAAACATGAAATCAAAATTTAAGGAGAAAATGTGGTGTGATAATGAGTTAGAGGAAAAAAAAATTAAGGTATTATAAGGCTGTAATCAACCCTAATCTAGAAGATCAAAATTATCTATCTTTTTGTAGAGTGTAAAGAAAAAAATAAGCATTTCTAAGATATGAACCAATTCTCACTAGTTCCATAGTGAAGCTGGGCATTGGTCAATTCCTAAAACACCATGGGATGAAAGAGTGTGTCACCTTTGTGACACTAAGAAGATTGAAGGTGAAAAACACTTTCTCTTAGATTGTACATCCTATACCCATATTAGATCTCATTTTCAAAATATTTTCCACACTACCAACCTTCCTAACCTCTTAATTCAACAAAAGTATCAAAAGAATCGCAAGTAATCACTTACCCTCTTAGGTATGATAGACCAAGTGGGTCTTAGTGTACGTTAATCATCATCATCATCACAATCATATTTATTGTGTAAATATAACTTACAAATAAACCATGAAATGAATAACAAATTCTCAAACTATGGGAAAGAATCACATTAGAACGAATATGATGTATTGTTACAATCAACGAGTTGTTTCCAGGTCTAATAAAGTATCACAATGCACTAATAAACTCCAATAAATCATTCCCATACATAGACTATATAGTCGATTTTAGATTTTCATCTATATTAATTTGCCTTGTCTAAATTCCAAAGAAAATGATTTTATGTGATCTCCTCCTTGGAAGCCCAGTATAGGAAATTTATTTCCTTTCATGTTCCCATCTATATTATCCCGAATTGCAAAGATTATAACCTATATAGAATTGTACAAGACTTTATTAGTCCTTATAACATTTAACTCATAAAAATAATACTTTTATTAAACTGAGAAGGCACACTTATACCTGTGAGTATTGCCTTGGCATGTGTGAACATGCACATTAATGAATCATCTCCAGAGAAAGAGAGAGTGTGGAATACCAAACCTGATGGGTCCTCGCAGACAAGGGTCCCATCATTAAATTTTTGGATCCATATAAAAATATAAGTTATCAAACACAATGAATGATTAATAGAAACAAAACAATAATAATCTATGAAATATTAAACTAGGAAAGAATAACATTCAAATAATCTTAGTATTGATAGAATACTAATGGATAAGAAATTACTCCTTGTAAACTTTTCAAGGATAAATCGTGGAATATTTTGATTATGAGAAGATGTTGTACAAGGTTCTCGTACTTTAGTAAGTGGTTGGGAAAATTTCCACAGTCCTATGAGAAAAGAATGAATTTGGGAGGGTAGGCAAATAATTATTATGAACCTTCCGGTGCAAGACAAAAAATAGACTCATTCATTATTGTATTATGTATAAATTATATACCAAGTTATTACTTGTGTTCACATTAAAATGAACCGAGGAGAGTCCAAAGTGTAAAAGATTATTGTAATACATTTGCAAAGGGTTGTGAAGGTTTCGATATAGATCGAAGGGACTTCCTTTTGTTAGCTAGGAGTTAAGCCTGGGTTGGAACAAAATTTATGTAACTTTTTAAGGGTAACGAGTTGGTCAAGCCACGGCTCAACATTCGGGACAACTTATAACAGTATAAAACCCAGGATACATGAACAAAATACGAATGAAAAATTGATTTGATAACTGGAGTAAATCCTAAGGAAGTTTCATAATAAATAAAAGTGTGAATACAGTCACTATAAACAGTAACCCGGAAATGATACATGTAACATTCCCTCTACGACCATAGGGTTAATATTTCTTAATAAACTGAAGTTATATCGAGAATAAAGGGCCTTAAGCTCATCAGTTATCCCTAAATAATTTAGACAATTTAACTATATCTAAGATAAAATATACGAGAGCAAAACAAACACGGTGAGGCTACGCTCGCTTCTTCTTATTAAATGAAGACAGATTACATCCTTATATAGGAAAAGACTCTACTGAGTCAGATACATGCAAAGCAAAGACAACTAGACAACTGACTAAGAACTGACTCTTCTAACTGGCGCTTACAACGGGCGCTTATTACTGGCGCTTAGAACTAGCGCTTTCTCCATTATTTCCAAGTCTCCCCCTTAATGGAGAATGGATTGAATTCTACACCTAACATCTCTCTAAACAGTTCAAACTTAATCTTTCCAAGAGGCTTAGTGAAAATATCAGCAGCATTTTCACTAGTATTACAATACACAAGAGTTATTTCATTTGACTGCAACTTTTCTCGAACAAAATGATACTGAGCTTCAACATGCTTTGTCCTTGCATGAAAAATAGGATTCTTCACAATATTGATTGAACTTCTTATTGTCACATCTGATCATGGTAGGTTCCTTTCGTTCTTCTCCAACATCTTGAAGAAGTCTTCTTAACCAAACAGCTTCATAGGTTGCTGCACACAAGGCTTTATATTCTTCTTTGGTAGAGGACAAAGATACAATAGGCTTCTTTTTACTGCTCCATGAAACAACCCCGGATCCAATGCTGAACGCATATCCAGTGGTTGATCTTCGATCATCCATATTACCAGCCCAATCAAAATTTGAATAACCTGTTAACTCAACATTAGATGCATCAGTATACTTAATACCATAATCAAGTGTACCTTTTAGATACCTGAGTACTGCCTTTGCTGCATTCCAATGGCTTTCATGAGGTTTTGTCATGAACTGACTTAACACATTCACAGATTTGGATCACTTTTGCTCCGCATAAAACCCTGTTGAAGAAAGAAAGAGTCTATCTTCTCATACCATGACCTAGGTGCCTGTTTTAGTCCATACAATGCTTTCTTTAACTTACACACTAAGTGTTCTTGCCCCTTTTCA
>ML786274.1:207138-223039 GCA_009831015.1 Picea engelmannii
GAGTTTCTTTGAAATTAGCATACCAATTTTTATTACAAGTCATATGTACTGATGCTCCAGAATCCACAAACCAGGCATCAGAATCATCCATTTCAGCAGATAAAGCAGCGTTAGACACAAACAGCCTAAGATCCCGTGAGTCACAATTTATGGGGGTTCATCAATATCATCACTAGCAATAAATAATATGTGATCTTGATTTGAAGATTTTTCTGCATAATGACCTGAATGTGTTCTAGGTTTATTCCTAGCCTCATCATTTTTCTTCTTATGACAGTCTTTAACCATATGTCCAGGTCGACCACAATAAAAACAACTCTTTGACTCATTCCTATCAGATTGCATACCTTGATTTGGAGATTTTCTTCTCTACGATGAACTGTCTCTCTGCCATGAACCACCTCTTTGCCATGAACTGACTCCTCTGCCTCTTACTCTTGATCTTCCTCTCGCAGATCTATTATTTGACCATAGTGCCAAATATTTACTTGGAGGCTTCATATTCCTGCGCCTCTCTTCCTCCTGCAGCAAAATACCTGTCAGTTCTTCAAACGTGGGAGTTTTCGCCCTTGCTGCAAGACCTGTTATGAACATATGATAGTCTTCTAGCATACCATTTAAGGTAATAGTCACTAGATCAGTATTGGAAACAGTTTCCCCTATATTTACTAACTTGTCTTTCACCTCTTTAATGAGACCCAAAAATGAACTAACAGATTCATTTCTATCCATCTTAATGCCTAGCAATTTAGTTTTCAGGAACAAAATGCGATTTGTGTTGCTAGTTTCATACAATGCTTTAAGAGTTGTGCATGTTGCAGCAGAAGTTGTAGCATCTCTAATATGTGGAATTATGCTATCTTTAACAGACATGCACAACAATACCTTTGCCTTGTTTTCGCGCTTCTCCCAGTCTTGGATCTGTGCTGCTATCGCACCTCCTACCGCCGCTATCACACCTCCTACTGCTGTTGTCGTACCTGCAGCCGCAACAGGTTTCAGTTCGGTTCCATTCGCAATGTTCCAGACACCATATCCCTCCATGAGCGTCTGCATCTTGAATTTCCAGTTAATGAAGTTCGAGCCATCTAACTTGCTGGCTTCATTGAGGTAGGTCTCTACCAGCGGATTCGCCATCGCTGCAATTTAGTCTCTGGAAGGAAATCACCAAGGATGTGCAACATTTTGTCACTCTACCTTCGAATACCACCGATCCGACTCAATCTATCTATGTTCTCAGCTTATATCATGCATGCATCTTAATATCCAAACTATCCACTTTTTTAAAAAAACTTATAACTCCCTTTAAAAGAATAACCTCCAAAATAATCCACTGTAATAAAAAGTCACTTTTAATAAACTTTATGAAAACCACTTTGAAAAAAATAAATCCACTTTTAATAAAAGAAAACTTAATTGAACACCTTCACTTAATACTCCAAACCTCACTCACTAAGAATAAAGGTTTTTTTTTTTAAAAGAAAACTCCACGTATGTGAATTTTACTTCACACTTCAAAACTCCACAAACTACCTCCATGCTCGTATCTACTTAATAAAAAAACGTGCATTCAAACTTGATAACCACGCATGAAAACTTGAGCGTATCCACTTAATAACCATGCATGCAATCTGCTTAAACTCACGACTTACTTCTCACACCTCACGTTTTATTTGGCTGCGATGTGTTCGCATGTCTCGTGTACTCCGGCTGTGATGTGTTCGCACGTCTCCTGTGCTCCGGCTGCAAGAATCTTTGTGTTTTCCTATGCGCAAAAGGTCGAGTAATATTCTCTCGCACCCTACCAGAGGAGGGGCCTGCGAACCTCTACAATTCTCACACTGCACTCTCGTGGATCTGATACCAAGATAAAATATACGAGAGAAAAACAAACACAGTGAGGCTACGCTCGCTTCTTCTTATTAAATGAATACGGATTACATCCTTATGTAGAAAAGGACTCTACTGAGTCGGCTACATGCAAAGAAAAGACAACTAGACAACTGACTAAGAACTAACTCTTCTAACTGACGCTTACAACGGGCGCTTATTACTGGTGCTTACAACTAGCGCTTTCTCCATTATTTCCAAGTATCTAGGGGATGGGGATATTCATAGTATACATGCACCGACATTTTAATTGGCTAAAATTAACTAAAAAATCATTTTACTTACAGTAAAAGAGGCTAAGTCGCATGATAATTTAAATAAATCCATTACAGTGCCACTAGTCATCCTCAACAACAACTAGAGTGTAGTTGTTATTCTTACCTCACGCGAAGACCTAGACATGTGAACCATATCCATAAGTAAATAAATACGCCCAAAATTTGAACTTCATCGCGGATGTGGGTACCAATAGTTCAAAGACAATAAGGGAACTCTCGACCTCTTAACTAGAATAGAGGGAGACACATTATGAAATTATGAGAGAAGAAAGAGTGAGTATAAATTAAAAACAATGGACAAGTAGATGACGACCCTCTCATACTGAGATTAATGGTTTCATATTCCTTGTTTCACCAAGGCTGAACCGAGGAGGGCCGACGCCTCTCCGCAATGAAGAATGAAATGAAAGTGGAAACTAAGGAATTAGGATAAAAAACTCCTCCAAATCCAACACTGTGACAGATGGTGATAGGTTTAATGGTGCAAAGTACCTGACAGGTCTTCGAGTGTCGAACGGGTAGGGACTCTAGCCTGTGATGACTGGTACGTAGAGTAATGGGAAGAGTAATGTTATGACCTCAAGCTTGGTAATAGTGTGCACTATGCTATGAAATCCTTAATTACATACCCAATGCATTCAATTCTGAGGAGACGTCGCATCTTGAGCGTGGAGCTTATGTTTACATTTAAACTTTAATATTCGGGGTAAGTTAACATACGTCAATAATATTAGCATAATGTGGAATATTAAATGTGTATAATATTCTTATGCCATTCTATAATTTAATATTATGAACTTTTTCCTCCATTTTAAGTAGATTTTTTTGGGGGGTAGAATTGGTTGGAATACTACATATGGTATCAAAGCACAGGTTGACAACATTAGACTTTATGGGAGTAAACAAAATTCTAAACATAATTATGTATGCTTAATTTCAAAGACGGTATGTCGACACAGAACGAAGAAGAAGTTAACCCGGAAGGAAATGTCAACCAACAAAACCATGAACAAAGAAATGAGAACAATTTAGCTTCTCAGGTGCTGGAAACTATGATGAGCATCATAGTGTAGCTTAAGAATTTTAAGGAAGACAACGAGACAATTAAGAAAAAATAGGAAGAGAAACAAGAGATGAATGATATATTGTTGAAAAATATGCTTGAAAAGAGTCAATCAAAGAAATCAAAATTAAACAAAGAGACTAACAACTAGTCATATGAAAAATCAAGCATAGAATCTAAGTCAAATGATAGCTCCTCAAGAAATACTCAACCAAGAGAAGAATTACAAATGCCCTCTTCTAAGAAAAGGAAAGTTAGACCAGCTCGAAGATGAATTATTCAAAAAGATAAAAGCCTCCACATTTGAGCGAGAGTCAAAAATAGGTGAAGAAGTTGAAGCTTGGTTACTAGACATCAATGTTGAATTATTGTAAATGCAAAGAGTCTTCTATTTATTATTGATGTATTATTCATTAGATCAATCACCTTTTTTGGATTGATCATGTTGGGTATTGTAAATGCCAAATCCCCTTTTGCCCATTGGTGAAACCCTAATTGTAATACGTTAAATGAGAAATCGGCCCAAAAATATATTAAAGTGGTTATAACCACCCAGAATATATTAAAAGTGGTTATAACCACACAAATTGATAAGTCGGTCATGCGAGTGAAAAGACACCTCAGTTCAACACCTGCGAGATTGTATAAATAAGAGAGGCTAGCGCCTCATTTGTTCACACACTCACTCATTTGTACCAGAAAACTAGACACACCAGTCCATAAATTTGTTGATCGAGTTTGAAGGGGTGAAAGTTAGATTTTTTGAAATCTAACCACACCAGCCTACTTGACTCAACCAAACGCATCTCCTGGTAAGTTCAAAATTTAATTATCAACAATTTAATTTTTTGGTCATTTTCTTAGTTGCAAGTAAAAGATGTCTGGAAGAACTAATCTTGTTGACAAGATAGAAGGTGAGGAAAACTTATGTGCCTGAAAGTATATGAGTGGACTCATTATTGAAGAGAATGACCTAGCAATATTCGTCAAAGAAGAAGTATCAGAACCTGCAGAAAAAGTAAAGAACCAAAAAGACACAATTAGGGTCAAGAGAATCATTGCAAATTCTATCAAAGATCACTCAATTCATCATGTGTCTTCAAAGAAGACTTCAAAAGAGATGTTTGATGCCCTAACTAGATTATATGAAGAACATAAACCGGAAGATGAATCTAAGAGATCAACTCAATAATACAAGGATGCAGAAAGGAGAATCGATCCAGGAATATTTCTCTAGAATATCAGAATTCAAAGAACAACTAGAAGCAATTGGAGATACCATAGATGAAGAAAAACTCATAATGACGACTCCTAATGGTGTCACAAGACCTTGGGATGCATTCATCTAAAATATTTTTGCTAGAACGAAGAAACTAAAATTTGATAGTCTTTGGGAAGAATGCATTCAAGAAGAAACAAGAGTAACTAACCGAGAATATTTACTATCAAGAGATGATGATAAAGCCCTAGCTACTCACACTAAAGGAGGAATAAATAAGTATTACTTCCAGAAACAAACCCATAAAGAGACTCACCCCCAAAACAAATTCATATATAAAGAATCTCAACCTAAGAGGTTCCAGAAGAAAGGACAAAGAAAATAAAGAGACTTCTCATCTTGCCAATGGTACCTGTTAGCAACAATTGTGGTATTGGGTTTTCAAAGGGTAATATATACGAGACCTTTGAAGTCTCAAAATACCAATGGTATCCTAGTCATTGGCCTTAGCAGGACACGCGTCAGGCATAAGGAGGAGAGTCGGGATTTCAGTTCATTAGAGGATCGGATTTTCTGGAAGCATGATACTCTTACATGAATGAATCACGATGCGTGATTTCCCGACTGGATCAGAGCCTTCCGTCAGCTGAGGCACATGGTGAGAGATCCCACAGAGTCAGGGATCAGGGAACTGAAAGACCCATGCACATGACAGTGGGAATCGTGATATCCGGATACGTGATTTCCCGACGGAGCTTCGGATCGTAGTGGAGGACAGGTGTCAGAAGAACAATCCTTATAGGGAGACAACGCTAAGTGGCATCGACGTATCTCAAGCTTGGAGGTTCGTAGGTTTGAGATGCAAATATTTGTATGCAGAATTGCGAGATCGCGAAAAGTAATATCTTGGCAATCATCGGATTAGCATGTGGGACCGGAAGAGAAAGTGGATTATAGGTGGCAGGTTGTCACTATGTGTGCTGGTGTCCTCATGAATGTTGAAACTCCGATGGAGAGTTTAAGCTACGATCACACAGAGACTAGTCACATGGATCTTGTTCTCGCCAATAGGGGCTAGCTCCCAGGAGGAGGAGCTCATCACATATTAGGATATCGGGGATCCTAGAGGTAAGGAACTCACGAACCTCAAACTCGCGAATCCCAATTCCCTGAAAGACCGAAACCTCATCACACACCTCCATGTTGCCACGTCCATCCATGTGTCATGCCAAATCATATTCTCTTCCTGGCCCCTATGTCTTGTCCACCCGGCTCGTACACTTCAAAGCTCATGAATCATGCCACGTACATTTGCCCTATCGCTTTCCCTCTACCCATCCGTCTACATGGCCTCTCCTCATCCCATATCTGCATCGAGCGTGTCCAACTACCCCTGCTTGGTCACCATTCATTCATCAATTCATGTCAAGTCTCCTAGTCATCACGAAGGTCTCCATGTTCTGTTAATACAGAGTCGGCCGGGTCTTTCCCGATCTCAGTGAAGCAGTTATTGCAGCAGATGATGGCAGTTGGACATCGTTTCCACCATAAATGGAATGCCTGGAAATAACTGTAAGCTTGTCAATTCATTCACAGGTCCTTTGGAACATGATTGTGTCTGACTTAAGTTCACAACTGTCCAGAAAATGAAGGTGTCGTAAACATGCAGACGTAATGTCTTATTTGCGATGTCTCGATTTAGCTTCCAGTGTTTTTGTTCCAAGTATATGTAGGCATTTCTACCATTTTTGAATCTATCGATGGTTGAGAAGAGCTCTTGGTTGTAAAGTTTTAATGAAGAACTGTTATTCTGGTTATGTATGAACTTTTGAGACTTCTTGCCTTATGAATGCCAGTTTCTTTCATGTCTTTGTTTACACTGTGTTAGAGCAGCTCGGAATTGGAGGATCCAGTCGAGATGTAGCTATTATAGGATGATGTTGTAATGGATCACTGTTATAGTTATGGAGCCTCTAATCAGTCCCTGTGATTTACTTAATGCTGAATGACTTGGAATTGGAGGATCCAGTCAAGTCTTCTTTCAGTTCTTTGAATCCTTGAACCAGGAGGATCCTGCGTTTAGAGTTTTTCCCCTACAAACCATTGCAATCCTGATGCCCAGAGCTGTTTGTTCATTTTCTCCTAAGTCTTCCCCCTACTCATCTTTTGATTAACCCACTGGCTGAAGTTAGGATTCTAGACCTCCTTTGTTCTTTACATACCATACCCAGTCTTTGAGTTAGAGTGATACCTCCTCGAGCCATTATCTCCATTTGATCACCCCTTATAAACAAATCGTGACATTAAACTGATGGGTGTCGGGCTCTTCCTGCAAGAAATCCAGGAGTGACTTCCGACGCTAACAGTACCATTGTGACAAGATGGGACATATTGTGATACATTGTCCAGCTAGATGAGAATAATACAATAGGAAAAATAAGAGGCACCATGCCCATGCAGTTGAAGATGAAGAGCCACCCACAAAGATGATAAGAGAAAACATTGAAGACTATGTCTTAGTCTTGACCCTCTCAGGATCAGTATTACCTGGAGAGGACACTTTGCTCATTTGTAGCGGTGCTTCCAAGCACATGACAGGTCAAATAGATATCCTCTCTTGCCTTTCAAAAGAAAAAATTTCTCGTAAAGTTACACTTGGAGATGATTATCATTACCCTATCAAGGGAGTGGGAGAATCAAACTACAAGCTTAATTCAGGGACTCCAATGAAGATGAAGGACATACTCTATGTACTAGGTTTGACAAAGAACCTACTCTCCATATCAACTTTAGAAAAGAAAGGCTTCATAATTTCCTTTATAGATGGAGAAGTTCTTATGTGGGCTAAGGGTAAAACCATGAAATAAGCAATCATCATTGGAAAAGAAGAAGGTGGCTTGTATAAGATAAAGGGTCACTCAGAAGCAACCATGACCCATGACATTTAGAATCCGTGTGAACTTTGGAATAGAAGATTAGCACACATCAACTACAAGGCATTACCGTATGTATGCAAGGCATTCACAGGTATACCAGAACTTAAGGTTGACCATGAAGGTGTTTTCAATGGGTGTGCACAAGGGAAGAACATCAAGAACCCTTTTCTGAAGAGAGACAGTAAAGTAGGAGGAGTCTTAGAACTCATTCACTCAGATGTGTGTGGCCCAATTCCATCATCCTCCGTCAGTGGGTATGTATAATATGTATCTTTTATTGATGATTATTCTCTTAAGATTTGGGTTTACTTTTTGAAATCAAAAGATGAAGTGTTGAGTAAATTCAAGAAATTCAAATCCTTGATATATAATCTTTCTGAAAGAAATATCAAGATACTCAGGTTAGATAATGGAGGATAATACACCTCAAAAGTTTTTGTAAATTATTTCAAAGATGTCGGGATTAAGAGGAAGCTCACCACTCCTTACAATCCTCAACAAAATGGTGTGGTATAAAGAAACAATAGAACTATAATGGAAGTAGTGAAGACCATGATCCATGATAAAGATCTTTTAATGTGCTTATGGGAAGAAGAAGCACAAACAAAAGTATATGTACAAAACCGATTATCCGATAGTGCACTTGGGTTCAAGACCCCTGAAGAGATGTTCTACGTAAAGAAGCTAGAAGTTAGACATCTCAAAATATTTGGCTGCCCAATATTTGTACATATTCCAAAAGAGAAAAGAAACAAGGTGGACCCTTCAGGAAAGAAGGGAATATTTTTGGGATACTGTGAGGTCTCCAAGGCCTTCAAGGTTTATATACTAGGTTACCATCACATTGAGATCAGAAGGGATGTGACCTTTGATGAATATGCATCACTAAATAAATAAAGAACATGCCAGCTTGAAGAAGTATATGAAGAGGAACATGTAGTTCTCAGAGTTGCAGAACCAATGAGGGATTTCATAGCTTCCCTTGATGAGGAAATTATAGTATATCATGACATAGTAGAATTTAAAGAACCTCCTCATATGGAAATCTTCCATAAGAGAAAGTATGTTTGGGCTAGAGAGCTTATTCAAGATGGAGTGAAGTATGGTGTTCCCGAAGGAACCACGAGACAGGTGAAGAGACCTAAGCCATTCTTCAGTTATATGGCTTTGATGTGTGATATCCTAGAGAAGGAGCCTACCTTATTTGAAGAATCCATTCATAAGAAAGAATGGGAAGAATGGGGAGAATGGGGGGAGCCTTAAGGAGTGTGAAGGTGATCTTTTCCTTGTCTAAAAAATTATGAACAGAGAAATAACCTTCTAGCAGATTTAACCATTTATCTAGGGCATTTGCATCTATTTGAACTTCAAATATGGGAATATCAAAATTAAAATGTACCTTGAAAGGCAAGGTGCCTCTAAAGTGGTCACTTGATGAAGATGTACATGATTCTATTGGGAGGCGTTGAAGGATGTGGAAAAAATTCTCCATCATTTCATCCCTCTGTCGTGTGCGAGCTTGCTCAAGCAACAAACTGATAAGATTGTTTGCTCCGTTGTTTTTATTTATTTACGCCATTGATTGTTTCTTGGGTGTGCGAGAGAGGTTTTCCTCAAGAGAGACAAGCTCAAGACCCAACTTTCTATACTCATACCTCATCGGGGACATGCACTGAAAATGATGAAGAGCAGCTTGCTCTGATACCACTGATCTGGATTATTTTCAGCACGAAATGAGAGCGACGATATAACACATAAATATTTAGAGATATTGCAAGAGAGACAACAATATAACACATATATCGAAGAAATAAAACAATATTCACATATATACAATAATACACGATTTCTATTAACGAAATAAATGTATAGAGACTGTAAAATATAGAGTGAAAGACTCGCTAGAATGGTGGTAGCTTATCTCTGAGAAGAGATGTGATGGCTACTTGCATCCATGAGAAGATGATTACAATGAGGATCTGAAGGCCTCTTTACAATAAGAAGGAATTACAAAACCCCTAGACATCCAAAAAAACCTAACCCTAGGAGATGAAGCACCAAAAGTCATGTGGGCCCCGTTTGGGTATGCTGGTGCATCAACTTCCCGGGGTTGTAACTTTTGCATATGATCTCCGTTTTAGGCATATGATAGCTCGTTGGAAAGATATATCCGAGAAATACAAATTTTGGGAGACAAACATAGATCTACAATCCATGTTTCTCCCATTTTTCTCAAAAAACATCATTTAGGGCCTCAAAATGGCCTCGAAAGTTAAAAATTGCTAAAAATAGTAAATTACCAAAATTGCCAGAAGCATGTTTTGGGCCAGTTGGAGATGGTGGGTGACCACCGATATCCACCTGGATCAGCGACTCCCCTGTGGAGAGGACCAGAGCATTCAGATCATACGGACCCACTACCGTGGGTGATATGGGCAAGGCCCATCAGATTCATGTAGCGGTGAATAACCGTCAGGCAGATCATCAATCGATAGTTCTCGAGACTACAGGTACCATCGTTGACCAGACACTTAGTATTTTGATAGATCATGATGATACAGAGAGTTTCATTTCTGGTGAGTGATAAAAAGGATTAAGGTGAAGGCAGTCGAACAGGATGAGTTTAGCTTCGTAGAGATGGCTTCGAGAGCCAAACAAAAGGTTGGAGGAAAGGTTATAGGTTGTGTCCTTAACCTGGGAGAGTTTGTCACAAGAGTCAACCTCTACGTCATGATCTTACAATATTATGATATCGTGATTGATATGGACTGGTTGGAATCACATGAGGCGATACTCAACTATAAGACAAAAGGGTTGAGCTTGGTTGATGATGAGGGATAGAGACGAGTGATTGTAGGATGGAACCAGGGATTTTACCTAAGTTTCATTTCTTCCTTACAGCTACGAAAGAGTATGTGCAAGGGGTGCAAGCTTTATGCGATCCTTGTGTTAAACGAGAAGGGAGTAGCGAAAGGTCTGGAACACCTTCCGGTGACGAGTTAGTTTGCGGACGTGTTTCTGAAGGAGTTACCTGGGATGTTGTTGGAGAGGTAATTGGAGTTTACCATAGACCTAAAAATGGGGACTGAACCGATAGCAAGAATGCCTTATCATATGTCGACCCCAGAGTTACAAGAGTTGAAAATGCAACTGAAGGAGTTGCTGGACCTGGGACTAATACGTCGTAGAGTGTCACCATGGGGTGCACCTGTTATTTTCATACGAAAGAAGGACGGATCATGGAGGCTTTCCATTGACTACCGTCAACTGAACAATGCCATGATCAAGAATTAGTATCCATTATTGAGAGTCGATGATCTGTTTGATCAAATGAAGGGTGCGACAGTGTTCTCCAAGATCGATCTGCGATCAGGGTATCATAAGTTACAGATTAGGGAGGATGACATCCCTAAAACCGCTTTTAAGACGAGGCTTGGACATTACAATTTTATTGTTTTACCATTTGGACGAACAAACACCCCAGGGGTATTTATGAGTTTGATGAACGAGGTGTTCCATGAGTACTTGGACAAGTTCATTCAAGTATTCATTGATGATATTTTGATTTACTCTCAGACGACGGAGGAGCATGACGAGCACTTACGCTTGGTACTGCAGTGTCTGCGAGAGCACAAATTGTACGGGAAGTTGTCCAAATGCTCTTTTTATCAATCAAAGATTCACTACTTAGGGCATGTCATCTCCGGCGAAGGTGGTGCCATGGATCCAGCCAAGGTCGAGGCTATTATGGAATGTCCTACGACGAAGAATGTCTCAGAAGTGAGTAGATTCATGGGTTTAGAAGGATTCTATCGATGGTTCGTCGAGGGATTTTCAAAGATTGCAAGTCCGATCACGGAGTTGTAGAATAAGAACAAGAAGTTTGTATGGATTGAGAAATGCATGGAATCATTTCAAAGGCTCAAGGAATCATTGAAAACAACACCAATACTAAAGATCCCTGACGTGGACATGGACTTCTTGGTATGCACTGACGCATCCAAGGAAGGCTTAGTCGTAGTCTTGATGCAAGACGGACGAGTAATCACTTACATTTCGAGGAAACTGAGAATGCATGAGGAGAACTATGCGATGCATGATTTGGAGTTGTTAGCCATCATATATTCTTTGAAGGTTTGGATACACAACCTTGTAGGATGAAAATTTGAAATAAAGACTAACCATTGTGGACTACAACACATATTTACGCAAAGTGACCTGAACGCGTGACAATGACATTGGTCAGAATTTCTTAGCGAGTACAAATTCAGGATTGCTTACATAAAAGGAACAGTGAACAGAGTGGATGATGCATTGAGTCGGAGACGACGCATCCTTTTGGTGTTGCCTCTTCAGATGAATCTACGTGACAAGATTCTAACCTTACAACGTGATGATGACTGGTACAAAGAGGTCGAGGGTTTTATCGGACAAAACACAATGATGCTACCAGGATTTGAGGGATTTTCATTTGATAGCGATGGTTTACTGAGGTTAAAAGTCGGATCTACGTACTGCCAAACGATGAGTTGAGGATGTTGATCCTAAGAAAGGCTCATAGAGTAGTATACATGGCTCATCCGAGGGTCATGAAGATGAGGGCGGACCTTAAACCCTTATTCTTCTGGAAGGGAATTAAGGAAGACATAGTCAACTATGTGGCCAAATGTCTAGAATGTCAACAGGTAAAGGCTAAACATAGACATCCAAGAGGATTACTACGACCACACGCTATTCCAGAATTGAAATGGGAGGTTATTTTGATGGATTTTATTGTTGGATTTCCACTGACGACAAGGAGACATGAATCAATTTTTGTAGTAGTAGACACTCTGATGAAGAGTGCCCACTTTATTCCTGTGCCTAAAATGTAGCAAGCACCTAACATAGCTAGAGTTTTCATCAGTTATATTGTGAGGTTTCATGCCATGCCTAAACATCTTATAAGAATGCATACTGAGATAAATACTTACCAGGGGTAAAGATCTACGCCAACTATTCCAATGTGGGAGCGACTACCTTGGTAATACTTTGTGCCTCCAAGGTTGGTTCACAGGACTACTTCGTAGAACTCAACAATGAAAATCTTGAAACCACTTCAACCCTAACATATATCCTATCAATCTCGGAGTAATTGCGAAGGACAGGTGGCCATGTGATTGTGTCAGAGATAGTATGCCATCTGGGTAAAGAGTTCAATAATTTCCACTGGAACTTGCAAGCTACCTTAAATGAAACTTACAGAGTATCAACTGTTAGATAGAGAATTCATTCCTCCCACTTAACAAGTGTTACGTTAAGAGTAAAACCCTTTGTCACTCCTCGAGATTAATGTGAATCAACAACCCAATCCTAGTGGTGAAATGTCCATTGGCACTTAGAGGTAAGTAACTAGTTCACAACCGACCTTGGTCATAAGAAAATTAAATTTGATCGCGACGTAGTAGATAGGTTATCTTTATGGTAATAGAAACCGATTCTTTGAATCGTACAGTGGGAAACCAAGTAAAGTCACCTAGATTAAATGGTAATCAGATATACATGCACGCAAAACCTTAGAAGTTTTTTATGTTTTTTCTTGAGTAAATCGTGGTAGGTTTTGTGACCCCTCTTTTTCACATGATCCATTACACCGAGGGGTAAAGGTATTTTAAGAAAAAAAAAAAAGGACCACTTTGATAGGAAATTGTTTTCTTAAGAAATTTTTTTACAAACAGAGATTGCACCAGTCCTATAATAATTTTACATGTTCTATTATTAAAAGGAAAATAGAAAACAAAACAAATTTTTTGTGTGTGTGATAATGAGGTTCATTACATTATAAGCACAAAGCCATCAAAACCCTAATCTGCCTAGGATAGGATATCTATGCAACTCGCTAGATCCTCCTTCCCCGAGTAGATCTAGGCACACAATCTTCCACAATTTATTACAATGACTTGCACTCATCTTTGCAAGTCTCACATAGGCACAAAGAACTTACAATCCTTTGCTCACATAGATCTAGCACTTAGCCCATCAACCTATCCGTCTGATCATTTTTACAATGCCTAGACTTCTATGTATACATTACAAAATAGGCCTAAGCATGGGTAAACCCATGGGACGACATTGTAATCCCGTTACATAATCCAAAAAATGCAAAAGTGGGCTGAGAGACCATGATCTATGCTTTGTCTTGCGCTCCTCCTTCGACGGGATGTTGAAGCCCCTAAATAGGTCAATATGACCAAGAATCTCCCAAAACTTGGTTAAGGGCCAACACCTCGGTTTTCCATATACCTGCTGACAACCCTAACTGCATGTGAAATGTTTGGCCTTGTACTGACCATCACATACATTAAACTTTCTACTACATTAGCGTATGATATTCGAGACATATATTACTTTTCTTCTTTTGTACTAGGACATAAACTTGAAGAAAGCTTAAAATGGGAAGCCAAAGGGACTGCAACTGGTTTCACATTGTTCATACCAAAACTTAAAAGTATCTTCTCAACATACTTCTATTGTGACAAGCAAATCTTACCATTCCTCCTATCTTTGAATATCTCCATGTCCAAAATTTGCCTTGCTCCTCCTAGATCTTTCATATCGAATGTCCTAGGCATCTGAGCCTTTAACATGTTGAACTCAATTATGATTTTTATTGCTAAAAGAATATCGTCAACATACAATACTAAGATAATGAATATTCCATTATTCAATTTCTTAAAGTAGACACAGTGATCATACTCACTCTTTGTATAATTCTAGCTCATCATGAAAGAGTCAAATTTCTTGTACCATTGTCTAGGCACCTGCCTCAGACCATACAATGATTTCCTGATTTTAATGCTAGTAAAACTTTTGACCTTAATTACGATGCGTTGTGGGTTATAACATGTTTTTTTACTACATTGACATTGACAGGTGCTATTGACTCAGTTTTTACTGAGTGTACAGGGTTTTGGACCTTGAGGATGCAGAGGCATCAATGGAACCCCTTGGACTCCAGATCGAGTCAGGGATTGTTTCCTAGGGGTTTGATTGTTTTACTATGATATTAGTGCATATGACTAGATGATATGATGTGGATATGTTCTGACATGATTTGTTGATGATGCAGGCTGAGGATAGCTTGCTAACCAGACTCACAGATGGAGTAGAGGGGACACACATGACTACCATAGATGTTGAGGGAGAGGTGTGGACAATAGCCTTGCCACAGCCTACTAGCACTCCCGTCATGGTTCGAACTATAGGTTAACGATTACCTAGTTCGAAAGGACCCACGATGTCATGAGGGCAGATTGTGACACTCGCTAACGATGATTCTAAAAGGCGTGCAATAAGGCGGGGGCCTTATTCCTTAGAAGCCCTTATTCTCGCACATGTTCACTTGGAGGAGTGTTGATTCTAGGGGTTATTGATGTCTACCAAATCAGTCAAGAGGTGAGTGGCACCCTTGGAACATGTGGTTCATCCTTAAGGGCACATCGCTCAAGGGAATAGATGAGGCGAGTAGCACCCTCGGAGCACCTAGTGCGTCTTGAAGGGCACGTCGTGTTGTTGATAAAGGGATGAACCTAGATGGCCCTAAGACAAATAACATGTTAGGTAATTTTAAAATAATTTCCCTAATAAAAATGTCGCCCATTACGAAAATTAAGGCCTAAGTCTAAATTACGCTAGTGGTAGAACCTTGTATTCTCAAAAAAATAAAATAATAATAATAATAATAATAAAAATAAACATAACTTAAATAATAATTTTGATCATCGTTAAATCTTGTAGCATGAAGGGAGTAAGAAATTAAGTTATTCATAAAAATAAATAAATCTGTTGGAATAAAATTTAATAGAAAAAGGGAAAGTAATGGTTTTATTACCTTGATAATTTTAAAATATTAATTAATTGAGAAAAGGGAAAAAGGGTTAATTTTCACACCTTCCTTTTTGAGTTCTAAGTAAAAAGGGGAAAGAGGGAAAATAAAAAAAATAGGAAACTAGGGAAAAGAGTTAACACAAAAAGGGAAAAAGGGGAACTTAAGGGAAAAGCGGGAAGTCAACTTAATAAATAATCTACATTTAAGAGCTTTCTAATTTTAAACTGAATTAGCAACTTCTTAGTAGGGAAAGCCTTTAAAACCTGTAAAGGAATTTGGGGACACCTAGGAGTGATTCTAGGAGTAAGTCTAGGTGGGTGAGGGAAATAAGATATTTAATTAATGGAGGAATGTGGGGGATGGGTGACACTTGTACAAAAAAGAATTTTTAGGAATTTATTTTTAAAAACTTTAATTAAATGAGATTTTAGGAAATAAAAGAAGTTTGAAACTCTATAAAATGAGGGAAGGGGAAGGATAAAGGAGCTTTTGTTTTGCGTAACATTATGCTACAAGAATATCGACTTGATTGATTTACTTGTAGGAGTTGGGGTACCCAACTTGGAGAGGAGTGGTAACTCAGCCTTACGAGGCGAGCTGGGAGTTAGAAAAAACCTATGGATAGTGTGTGTGGCCCCTTTGTAGCTC
>ML786274.1:297271-361935 GCA_009831015.1 Picea engelmannii
TCTCTTGCCGCAGTGTGGTCCATCTCATGTATTGTTCCTCATAGTTGCCAACAGGGTAGTACTGTTCCTTTACCGCATCCACAAAAAAATCCCAAGTGGGCTCGGCCCCATATATTCCAGACTCCTCTATGGAACTCTGCTCCGAGTAAGTTACCCACCAATGTTTGACATGGGGGAGAGCCTTAAGGAGTGCGAAGGTGATCTTTTCCTTGTCTGAAAAATTATGAACAGAGAAATAACCTTCTAGCAGATTTAACCATTTATCCAGGGCGTCTACATCTATTTGACCTTCAAATACAGGAATATCAAAATTAACCTGTACCTTGAAAGGAAAGGTGCCTCCAAAGTGGTAGCTTGATGAATATGCGCCTGATGCTATCGGTAGGCGTTGAAGGATGTGGGAAAAATTCTCCATCATTTCTTCCCTCTGTCGCGTGAGAGCTTGCTCAAGCAACAGACTGATAGGATCGTCTGCTCCATTATTTTTCTTTTCTTCCACCATTGAGGGTTTCTTGGGTGTACGAGAGCGATTGTCCTTGAGAGAGACAAGCTCGAGACCCAACTTTCTATACTCGGACCTTGTCGGGGACATGCACTGAAAAACGATCAAGAGCAGCCTGCTTTGATACCACTGATCCAGATTATTTTCAGCACGAAATGAGAGAGAAGATATAATAAAGAATTGCACAGAGATATCGTGTATATCCAGTAATATAACAGAAATGTATCAGAGATGCAACCATAAACACAGATATACAGTAATACATAATTTCTATTAATGAAATAAATGTACAGAGACTGTAAAAATACAGAGTGAAAGACTCGCTAGAATGGTGGCAGCTTATCTCTGAGAAGAGATGTGACGACTACTCGCATTCGCAAGAAGATGATTAAAATGAGGCTCTGAAGGCCCTTTTACAATAAATGGGAATGCCAAAATTCATAGACATCCAAAAACCTAACCCTAGGAGATGAAGCGCCAAAAGTCATGTGGGCCCCGTTTGGGTAAGTTGGTGCATCAACTTCCCGGGGTCGTAACTTTTGCATACGATCTCCATTTTAGGCGGGTGATAGCTCGTCGAAAAGGTATCATCGAGGAGATTCATTTTGGGGGCTCAATCATGCCTTCGGCTATCATTGAGAACCTTGATCTCAAAAAAACTTCATTTAGGCCCTCAAAATGGTCCTGGAAGTGAAAACCTGCTAAAAATAGTAAATTGCAAAAATGGCCAGAAAATTGTTTTGAGCCATTTAGAAAAGGTAAGTGGCCCCCGATATCCACCTGGATCACCTCCTCCATCAGACTTGAGTGTTTTTATATATTTACCACTCTATTTTTCAGCTTCTGCTTTGAATTCCTTGAATTTTGCAAAAGTTTCAGACTTGTGTCTGAGAAAATAGATCCAGATTTTCCTGCTAAAATCATCAATAAATGTTATAAAGTAAAAGCTACCACCTATTGACTCTATTTGCATTGGTCCACGAAGGTCACTGTGAACTAGTTCGAGATGTTGTTTGGCTTGATTGGATGACTGTGGAAAACTAGTTCTCTTATGTTTTCCAAGTATGCAAGACTCACATGGGGAATTTTGTTCTTTGAAGATGGGAAGACCTTTGACCATGGACTGCTTTTGGAGAAGACTTAGAATCTTAAAGGGTAGATTTCTAAATCTTGTATGCCAAACCATTGTTTCATTCAGAGTGGATGCACTTTGTGCATATGGTTGAATCAGATTTGCAGTTCTAAGTGTAAGGGGAAACATCCTATTCTGAGTCATGTGGATTTCAGAAATCAATTTTCTACTTGGGATTTTGTCATATATCTTTCAAGATGCTCCCTCAAAGAGTACCTTATATCCATGTTCAATGAGTTGTCCTACACTTAGCAGATTATGTTTCAGATATGGAACATGATAGACATTGTTTATGTCTTTCTTTTCATTTTGTTTAGTAAGAATAGGTACAGTTCCTTTGCCATGAACTTTGACTAAGGAATCATTTCCAAGTGTAATATCAGATGAGATTGAAGAATCAATGCATGAAAATAAATCTTTGTTACCTGTCATGTGATTGCTACATCCATTGTCCAGCAACCAGAGATCTTTTGATTGTTCTTCAGTCTTGTGGCATGAGAGAAACATAGCTTTTGAAGTTTCTCCCGTATGATTTGACACATTTTCTCTGCCTGAGAGATGATCTTCTTGCTTCTTCCTGCATTCAGATTCATAGTGCCCATACTTTTTGCAGTAATAGCATTGTATGCTTGATTTGTCATTTGATCTTCTCCCTCTGCCTCTTTGAGGCTGAAAGTTCTAATTATGTTGTTGTTGTTGGTGACCTTGGAAATTTTGATGCTGGGTCTATTGTTTGTTACCTCCATTAGAGTCTTGGTCACTTTTAATACTCCCTCGTCCTTGGTGACCTCTGCCTCTTCCTCTGCCTCTCCCTTTGTTGAAGGAGAATTGATTTTTGAAGGCATTAGCGATTGACTCATCTGTGAGATGTAGTCTGGTCTCATGTGTCAATAGGGAACCAGTTAATTCCTTTGTTGAAAAACGTGACAGATCCTTGGATTCAAGGATTGTTGTAACAACCATTTCAAATTTATTTGGTAAACTTATGAGGACTTTCTCAACAATGCATTGATCAATGATGGTTTCACCAGTCAATCTAATCTAGTTCATGATTCCCATGACTCTGGTCATGAACTGATCCACATTTTCAGACTCTCTCATTCTTAAAGTCTTGAACTGTGTCCTCAAGGTATACAGCTTGACTGTTTTGACCTTGTCATTGCCTTGGTAGGCTGATTTAAGGATGTCCCAGGCCTGTTTTGAAGTACTAGCGCCTGTGATTTTTGAGAAAATCGAATCATCCACAGAATTTTGAATCCATAATTTAGATTTATTTTCTCTGTTCCTCCAAGTTTCCTAAGCAATTCTCTGCTTGTTTTCAATGGCGACAAGGTCTGTTGGATCTGGTTCCACATATCCAAGATCCACTGGATCCCAACACTCTTGTGCTTGAAAGAAAGATTTCATTCAAAGAGACCAGAACTCATATTTCTTTCCAAGAAGAATCGGACCCTGAGTTGGTCCTAAATTGCTAAGTGTCACCATCTTTTAAAGAATTTAACAAAACAGAAAAAAAATTGTTAGAAAATCTCGTATTTACCTATTTCTTACACTTAAACAAGATTTGCTAATTTCTTCCAGTGACTTCAGAACTCTGCGATTCTAGATTTCACGAGTTTCATCTTCGCGAGTTTTGGCTTCGTGATTCTGACTTCGGGACTTCGTTATACGAGTCCTTTGAAATATTGTATCTCCAACTTCTGATCGTCGAAGCACAGAAGAGAGCTTAACGGCCTTGGATTGGCCCTTAGTCTCTGTGCAATGTGACCATGTGCCTAAATGTTAAAGAGCTATCAGCTTTTCGTGATTTAGAGAATAACGATGTCTGTGCCAATTCTTTATCCTCCAAGCGACCATAATGCTATGACCAAGGGCTTAACCCAAAGTCCTTTTCGCAACTCACACCTTCATGAGTTCATGGGTTGAACTCTCGTGCCCTCCTGTTGTGATCTCCTAGGACACGATAAGTCAATGCTGGGTTGACTCATTTTTCTAGGTGACGTGTGTCTGCCTATCTATCATGCGGGCCCCACCTTATGGATCTACCATGTGTTCCCTCATTCCTCAACACTCGGCACTTCATGGCTTCTATAATCGAAAAGAGATCCCTTCAACCTCTGAACCTCTAAATACACGATATGCAATGGGGTTCCTGATCCAATGGTCCTCGCATTCTCTGTATCCAATGATTGTCCTTACTCCTCCCGATTTTGCAACTTCTTGACTTTGTGAGTTGGGATACCCAACTCTTGGGATCTCTCTCTGCGAACCTCTGAGTTCACAAAATCCAAAATGCTGAAACTTCCCTTTGGACACTTCAACGGTCCAGATCTTCCTGTGATCTGATGGTCCAGATCTTTTTAGGATTTCATGATTCATTATTTCATGACTTTAGAAGTCTTTTCACTGAGTTAGCCAAACCGCGAATGCCAAGATGTCGAAATGAGATGGCACTTGGATGTGCTACCACCTATCCTTTGATATGGATGGTCCAGATTCTTTCTCAAAATTTTCTTTTGAGTAATTTCATGATTTCGAGATTTTGCGTATCAAGGTTTCGAGTGCAGTCTCCTTTGCTCGTCCAAATCCCAATTCCCGATTTCGTGATATCGTTATATCGATGGCTCACAATATTTCTCGATCCAATGGTTTAGAATGAATCAGGATTTCACTATTCATGAATTCTCACAGCAGTCTTCTGACCTTTACACCCTGCGAGTGAGTGAAATGTCAAGATCTCGCCACGTGTCCTCCTTGATGGACGGTCTTAACGATTTCATGACTTCACAAGTCAAAATTTCTCCTATGTTCTCTAGAGGACTAATCCTCATGCACTTTCTCATGGATCTGATGACTGTCGATCCTCTGCGTGAAATCTAATGGCTGAAATTCTTTCGCCTTTTCTGTGCTCTCCTTGTCACTTCTGAATTGAATTTTCGCCTCCAATCTCTTCACGGGATGGATCTTACAGCTGCAATTTCTCATTCTTGGCTCCTCTGACATGTTCTTTGTTTCCTTTTCAAGGATTTTCTCCTACGAAAGAATAATTCGTGAATCTTTCAAATTTTTGAAAGAATTTCACGAGTTCTTTGAAGCTTACTATTCTCTGCTGCAATCTTTGATGGAGGAGAGATATTTCCCAAAATTCTTTAAACGATTTTTCCTCCTCCAACAATCTTTCACAAATTTGAATGAGTTTCTTTGAATTATTCAAATGTTCCTGCCTCCTGCAGCTCTTCTTCGTGAATCGTTGATGAATATGAAATTGTTCATGATTCTTTAGAGTTTCTCCTTCTGCACTCTCTGCTTGCTCAATTTTTTGAGTGTATAGCGCTCTTCTTCCTCACATGATCTTCATACGAGGATCTTTTGAGAGTATTATGGACAACTCTCTAAGCATTGTGAAAATTTCATCTCACGTGATCTCGTGATCCGTGTAAGCTCTGCATTGTGAGGATCGTGTTGCTCTCTAGCCTGCGTGAAGAGGCTTACTTCTGAAGCTCTGATACCATGATAAATTGTGAAGAAAGAAATGTAGAGAGAAATAATAAAGCAGAAATGGTATTCAGTATATTGAGAATGCAAGGAGGAAGTACAATGAGAAGAATTAATGAAGTGATCATGTGCAACGGGAAATAGTTGAGCTAAATAGGCCCAAGCAAATCAAGAAAATAAAGTACAGCTGGCAGTGTACAGTTAGACTGTTGAGGTTACATTATATTTAACAATAACCTCCATTAATGCTAATAGGTCTGATTTCATTCCTTTAACTAGGAACATGATGTCGTCAATGAACAAAAGGTGAGAGATTACTTCCTGAGGGGGAGAATTTATGCATCTAATGAAACAAAAACTCCTGGTTTCTTCGATAATATTAATGAGAGCCTCCTCCACAACAAGGAAAATGAATGGGGAGAGGGATCATGCTTATCTCAATCCTCGGGAAGCCTTAAAGAGTAAAGAGGGATCTCCATTGATTAGTATGACAAAAGAGATCGGCTTGGCACAACCATAGAATCCAATTGGCCATAGGAAGAGCCATTCCAATTTTTATTAAAACCACATGAAGGAAGGTCTAGTTCACTTAGTCACAGGATTGAGACAAGTCGATTTTGAGGATAGTCGCATGAAGATTTGATTTTTTAATAGAATTCATAGCTTCTTGAGCTACTACAAAAACATCATGAATTTTTATATTCGTAATGTTGCTCACAACGACATATTTTTTTGGGATGACATATTTCTGGGATGACATATTTCTAGGACAACATATTACCGGGACGACATATTTCTGGGACCACATGATATTAGGTGGTTTTTCGACACA
This sequence comes from Picea engelmannii, assembly GCA_009831015.1. NCBI lineage: Eukaryota > Viridiplantae > Streptophyta > Pinopsida > Pinales > Pinaceae > Picea > Picea engelmannii. Next base: position 303,233 of record ML786274.1, read on the forward strand.
TGGTTTTTTTCCGATGGTTTTCTATTTCCAGTTAAGGAATTAGGGTTTTGGACTAATCCAGGTCATTGGGTTAGGGTTTTGGATGTCGCTGGCTCCTATATGTATATTGTATTGTAAAAAATCTAACACAATGTATGAATATAATATATGTTGGTTTTCCCAGTTTGGGTTTCCAGGTGAAAAATATCTGTGTAATGTTTGTATTTTCCATTGTATCTTTTATGTTCTTTTTTGAATATCAGTTTGTAGTAGATATTGTACAAGGTTAGAATTTACATTAATTGTTGTGATGATGTGTCAACCTCATGTTGTGATGATGATGTATTAGTTTCATATTAATCCATGTTCATGCAGATGATGATATCATTCCATCTCTTTGTTGTGAATGACGATGTGGATGACGAGAAAAACTTCCAATTATTTATAGACACACCAGTCAATGTTCCAAGATGTTTTTGATGATGTTGTCCTCTCTCTCACCCGATGTTGTTGTAGAATACCCTTCTTGTTAAGGGGGAGTGTTGAATTATTGTAAATGCAAAGAGTATTCTATTTATTATTGATGTATTATTCATCATATCAATTCCCTTTTGTGGATTGATCATGTTGGGTATTGTAAATGACCAAGTCCCCTTTGTGTTTTGGTCAAACCCTAATTGTAATAGGCTAAATGAGAGGTCGGCCCCAGAATATATTAAATTGGTTATAACCACCAAGAATATATTAAAAGTGGTTATAACCACGCAGATTGAGAAGTCAACCCTTCCAGTGAAAAGACACTTCAGTTCAACACCTATGAGATTGTATAAATAAGAGAGGCTAGTACCTCATTTGTTCACACACTTGCTTGGTCATCAGAGCACAAGTTCTGAGTTGCAATTGGAGAAGAAATAAGAGAGAGAGAGAGAGACATTCTTGGGAGAGGATTGTTTGTATTTTTTTGAGTTATCTCTTGGCATTGTATTCGCTATCTATATTAAGGAAATTGTTGTTGTGTTTTTATCCCCCATGAGGGTTTCCTAGGATAAATGATGTGTCTCTTGTGATTGTGTATTTCTCAGTGATCCTATCTATGCTATGGTTATTTAGTGAAATGAAAAGAAATCTAATAATAGATTAAACCTTAACAATAAAAAAATGCATTCATATTTATACTTATTCCAGTAATATGAAAGTTAGAATGGCCATTAATAACTTAAAAGGGAAGGCTAGCATATGGTGGCAAGATCTGAAATTAGCAAAAGGATTAAAGGAGAAAAGAATGGAGTGGTCAGGGTTTAAGCAGTATTTTAAGAAACATTACTTGTCATAAAGTTATTATGAAAGAAAGACCCAAGAATTTTATTAATTGAGGCTACGACAAATGTCAATGTATGATTTAATTAATAATTTCCTAGATTTACTAAGATTTGTACCTTATATCAAATAGGATAAAGTCAAAATTCATAGATTCTTAAGTTGTCTACCATAGTCTTATAAGGACAGAATTGAATTTGACAATCCTAAATCATTGAATGAAGTGTTCAGAAAGGATAGAATGTGTTATCAACAATATAAAAAAAGATCTAAAACTCCTAAGGCATGGAAGGATATAAAGCATGATAAACTAAACCAACAAAAGAAAGGGTTCAAACTAGGTCCTTACAAGAATATGGAAAAAGGATTGTAAAGAAACGACCATCCATATAGTACACATCAAGTTCAAGGAGTGAACAAACCAATTAATTTGAGATTTAAGAATATTGTAGGCACTCCTAGAGAACCATTGAAATGATGGGATTCTAGAGAACCACATTTGCGAAGAAATTTTCCACGTTTAAATCCAACAAGTAGGAGTACAAGAAGCTAACATAGTTGGAGATATGGAAAATGAAATACATAGAATTAATGCTTCCTTGGAAGGAAGACAATTTGATCATCAATCCAAGGTAGTAGAAATTGAAGGTAATATACAAAACAAACAATTATCTATCCTTATAGAGGCAGGGGAAAGTTTAAGTTACATAACCACATCTTTAGTAGAGAATTGTAAGCGGAAATGGGTAAAACACAATAATTCTTGGTTAGTACAATTGGCCACTAGTACAAAAAGGAAGGTGTCAAGATATATTTCTAATTGTGAAATAGGAATAATTTATAAAAATACTTTGGTTAAGTTAAATGTGTTACCATTAGGATCATATGACATTCTTATTGGTATGGATTGGTTGGAATCCCATGAGGTTTTGCTAAATTGTTACAAAAAATCATTTGTTTATCAAGATGAAATAAGGTGCAAAGAACACTTCAAGGGCTAATAAAACCAGTCTCGGTAAGACAATTACCATCCATGAAAATTAAGAAATGTATACGAAAAGGTTGTCAATTGTATGCAATTCAAGTAATGAACATACAAGGTGAGGATGAGAAACTAAAATCAGAGGATTATGAGGTTTTAATAAATTTTAAAGATGTATTCATTGATGAAATACCAGAGTTACCTCTGAGATGAGAGATAGACTTTTCTATTTATTTAATACCAAGAGTGTTGGGTATGTGTTATATTCTTTGCATGGGTGTGTGTGGGTGCGTCAGATTCAAAAATTGTGTATATATTGTATGGTGAATGGTAAAACTTGATATAATCAATATAAGAAAGGTTTTCCCCGATTGAGTGTTTCCGGTATAAATATCTGTGTACTATGTGAATGAGCCATTGATTAATTTTTGTTTTACTTAAGAATCTATAAACATTGTTTGACTTCATAGTTTTAAAACTTACATGTGGTATTAGAGCTCATTTTTGGCTTCACATGGATGCCTTTGTTGTTGAGGGTTTGGATCAGTCTTGATAGATCAAATTTACTTTGGGTCAGTGATAAACTTGGGTTTATTAGGAGATTTTGCAGTGGAGATTTGAGTATAGAAAGAGGAATGGCAAGCTCATCTAGAATTTACATATGGAAGCTCAAGATGGAGGACCTTCTTGTAGACAAAGAACAATGGATCATTGTGGATCATGGTACACAGCCTACTGGTACGCAACCTATTGGAACATAGTTGACTAGTACACAACCTACTAGTACACAAACTACTAGTACACCACCTACTGGTGTGTCGAAGGAAAATTGAGAGAAGTTGGACATAAGAGAAAGCAGTACTATTCGACTCTGTCTGGTAGATTCGGTGTTGTTGAATGTCTTGGGAGAATCTACAACCAAGGAACTATGGGATAAGTTAGGGAATTTGTATCAATCAAAGTCCTTGGTAAACAAGTTGTTTCTTTGAAAGAAGTTGTATCATCTTAGGATGGAAGATGGATATTCTGTGACAGAACATCTAAATTCCTTTAATACTCTGGTAAGTCAACCTGTCTATGTTAATATTATGATTACAAAAGAAGATAAGCGTATTACTTTGCTATGTTCTTTTCCAGACTCTTGGGATAATTTGGTTGTAGAAATTGGTAGTACCATTCAATCTACATTGAAATATGAGGATGTAGTTGCATCCTTGTTATCTGAAGAGATGAGGTGGAAAAGCATGGATGGTCATAGCACAAATGCTTTATTTGTAAGAGGGCTTACCTAAGACATGAATCCTACTAAGTCTTCGGGGGGGAGACCTAAATCTATAGGCAAATCTAAGTCTGCAGGAAAATCTGGTAAAACAGGGAATTATAAGAAATATTGCAAGTCTAGGAAGGTTGATAAAGCAAAGGGATCTGATAGTACCTCTTCCACAGAGGCAAAAACCTCCATTGAAGAAGGAGGTGTTTTTTACCTAGCATCTACAAGTGCACATGTAGACCGTGATGTATGGTTGATCGACTCAGGTGTGTCATACCATATGACTCCTCACAGCTAATGGTTCTCTAAATATGAAAAATACAATGGTGGTGATGTATTCCTAGGAGATGACTCGACAACCAAAATCTTGGGACATGGAAGGCTTAAGTTGTTGCTAAAATATGGAAGTATTAGAACTCTCCCTTGGGTTCTTCACATTCCAAATCTAGAAAGGAGCCTAATATCTGTAAGCAAGTTGGATGATGCAGGAGTGAAAACTGTATTTGGAAAGAAAACTTGCAAGATTGTATGAGGAGCAATGGTGTTGATGAGGGGAGTTCAAGGTGGAAATTTGTACAAGTTGTTGGGAAGCCGTTATACTAATGGGTGTAAAATTTCACTTGTACCTGAGTAGATAAATGAAGGAGACAAGACCAATATTGTCCCAGAAAATAAGACCATGTTGTGGCATCAAAGATTGGGGCATATTGCAAAAAAGAGAATTTGAACACTACATGATAAATGTACATTTGAAGGTATGGCTAATTGCACTCTGGATTTTGATTTCTATGAGCGTTTCATATTGTTAAACAAAATTCAGTAAGATTCCCATCTGGTGCTACAAGAGCAAAGGGGATCTTAGAGTTGATACACATTCATGTGGTTGGACTTGTTCCTATTCCATCACTAGGTAAGTATGTGTATTATGTTTCATTCATAGATGATTTCTCAAGGAACACATGAATTTATTTTCTTAGAAAGAAATCTAAGGTATTTGATAAATTTAAAGAGTTTAAGGCTTTGGTAGAAAATCAAATAGAGAAGAAAATAAAGGTATTGAGAACAAATAATGGTGGAGAATTTTGCGAAAATGAATTCGAAGAATTCTATAAGAAGTGTGGTATAGCAAGGAAGAAGACTACTCCATACACTCCTCAGTAGAACAGAGTTGGCGAAAGCATGAACAAGACACTGATGGAAGAATCAAGGATCATGCTCAGCGGTGCTGAGTTAGGACAAGAATTCTAGGCAGAGGTAGTGGGTACAACATGTTACCTGGTCAATTGATCACCCTCATCAGCGTTGGATGATAAAACTACACGCGAGGTATAGACTTGAAAGAAACCCTCTCTTCCACATCTTAGAGTCTTTGGTTTTGATGCTTATGTACATGTTTTAAAGGAAAATAGGAGTAAGTTGGATAAAAAGGTTGAAAAGTGTATCTTTATTGGTTATAAAGATGGTGTGAAAGGTTATAATGTTTGGAACCCAGAAGCCAAGAATATTTTTTACAGTCGAGATGTTGCTTACAAAGAGGTAAAAGATTTTTCCAAATAGGAATTCCTACCAACACTAGAAGAACCTAAGAAAATAAAGCTAGATTTGGATGATGCAAAATATGAATCATATAAAGAATACGAAGAATAATAAGAAGAAGAACCACATACCCCAGTATTGAGGATATCAATGAGAGAAAGAAGGAAAGAAGAAAAGTATAGTCCACCCGATTTCCATTCCAATTTTTCTTTATCTATTACTGATGATGATGCCATAACTGTCAGGGAAGCAGTGAATTCAAAGGATAGTAAACTATGGAGGAAGGCCATGGTTGAAGAAATGGATGCCTTGGAAAAGAATGAGGCATGGGATATAGTTGAGTTGTCAGCTGGAAGAAAATCTGTTGGTAGCAAATGGTTGTTTAAGGAGAAGTTTAATGCAGAAGGAAAAGTGGAGAAATACAAAGCTCGGTTAGTAGAAAAAGGTTATTCCCAGGTACAGGGAATTGACTTTGGTGATATTTTCCCCCTGTTGTTAAGTTAAATTCTATTAGATTTATTCTATCTATTGTTGTTGCTTTTGATCTTGAAGTGGAACAGATGGATGTGAAAACAACATTCCTACACGAGGATCTAGAAGAAGAAATCTACATGAAGCAGCCAGAAGGCTTTGTAGTGAAGGGAAAGAAATCGTTGGTCTGTAAGATAAATAAGTCACTATATGGTCTCAAGAAATCACCTAGGATGTGGTATCAAAAATTTGACACATACATCCTTGGATTGGAATTTGTGAGAAGCAGGGTTGATCACTGTGTGTATTCCAGGAAGGTTGGTAATCACTTCATTTATGTAGTGTTGTATGTTGATGACATGTTTGTAGGAATTAACATTGATGTTATCAAGGAGGTGAAATCATAGCTATCCTCCAATTTTGACATGAAGGATCTCGGTGCTGCTAACTTCATTATGGGAATGGAAATTAAAAGAGATCGAGCTAACAAGAAACTATGGTTGAATCAGAGAAAATATGTTGAGATGATATTGCAGAGGTTTAATATGAATGGAAGTAAACCGGTCAAGGTTCCTATTCCTATAGGTTTAAATTTATCTACAGATCAGTGTCCCAAGACACATGCAGAAGAAGAGGACATGTCCCATGTTCTGTATGCCAGTGCAGTTGCCAGTTTGATGTATGAAATGGTTTATACTAGACCGGACATTGCACATGCAGTGGGAGTTTTGAGAAGGTATATGTGAAAACCAGGGAAGGAGCATTGGACAACAGTAAAGAGGGTCTTCAGGTATTTGCGTAGCACTACCAATTATGGATTGTGCAACCAAGGAAGACCAGGATTTGATAGAGTGGTTTACATGCATGGCTTTTTTGATGCAGACTGGGATGGAGATCTGGATCGCAGAAGATCTACAACTGGGTATGTGTTTAACCTATTTGGAGGAGAAATAACGCAGATGCCACCTCTACCTCGGCAGAGTCTTTGTGTGACCTCCCGATCTCAAGGATCGTTCACTCTATTTCATGAGACGAAGCAACTCTTTCGAATCCCTACTGGAATATTGATTTCAATCGATCCACAGGTCCTTTTTGGTGGCTTCCCTGTGCGAACAACACTAGGTGTAAGTTCCCCTTCTCCGTGCGACCACATCACAGTGACCGAGGCTCAATTCCAAAGTCACTTATTGTAACTCATGCTCTCGCCAGCTCACAAGTTGAAGCTCTCGACTCCTTCTTTCCAATCCCATGAGACCCGAAATCATGAAATGGTTTTGGCTCCTTTCTGTCAGCGCCTCCCTTATGCGACCGCCGGCTAGGCTTAACTACTAGCCCCTCTTGTTACTTTCTCCTTCATGAGTTCATGGGTCAACTCTCGTGCCCCCCCATTGCGATCTCCTGAGATGCGATAAGTCAACACCAGGTTGACTCCTCCCTTGATGCTTTTCACTTTTCGCAACTTTGTGGGTTGAAGCGTTGAACCCTCACTCTCTTGCCCCACAAATATCTGAGATGCGAGAAGTTAACGGGGTGTTGACTCCTTCCAATAGGTGACATGTGTCCTCTTGTCTATCGAGCGGGCCCTACCTTGATTTTTTGCCACGCATCCACACTCGTGCCTCAGCTCTCATCAATTCGCGACTTTGGCAGTCGAGAGGAGGTCCTCTCAACCCCCAAACCTTCGAATGCATGAAACGCGATGGGGTTTTTGATCCAATGGTCCTCCCTTGACCCAGATTCACTGATTGTCTCCAATCCTTGAGACTTCACAACTTCACGACTTGGAGCACCTAACCTTTGTTCTCTCACCTTGCAAACCTCTGAGTTCACGAGATCCCTTGATCTCTGCCACCTGTCATCTCTATATGGATGATCCTGATCCTTTTGCAAACTCTCTACTCACAAAGTCGAAAGACTTCCCCTTCTAAACCCAGATGTCTAAATCCCCGATAGAGAGGATATTGTGACATGTGTCCTTCCAATCGGACGGCCCAAATTTCCTTGGTACTTAACTACTCGCGAAGTCGGGATGCTCACCTCTATCAGTCCCGATGCTCGAATCTCTGAAATGGATGATTCCGTGACACGTCTTCTCCCATAGATGGATGGCTCAAATTATTTCACAATTTTGCGATTTCTGAGGTCCAATACCCAAACTCTCATCCTCCGAACTCCCGAACTCTCAAATGTCGATATCCCAATACAAACTCCTTCAAGACATTCACTCTGCTTATGAGGATTTAGACCTTGAGCTCCTCTCGACAGATCCAACGACTGTCGATTGTTCACTTGAGATCTGACGGTTAAGATCTATCTTTCCATTTGTTCCTTTTCTACATTGTCTGGACACGAATCCATGGTCCATATTCTCTCGGCTGATCCAATGGTAGTTGTTTCTCCTCCCAAAATTTGGTTCTTTTCTTCCAACACTTGGAAGAATTTCAAATTCTCGAAGGCCTCGACGTTCACTCCTTTCCCTCTGTGAGCTCTGCGACTTGATTCCTCACCTGTGCGTATAAAAACACTGTCCCTCCTGAGCTTAGGGAACTTTGAATTCTTTTAGAGAGTTCTTTGGGCACTGCACTCCTTGCAGTTGTGGCTCCATGCACCAGAAAAACATTATTCCTCCTGAGATTTACTCTTGAATCCTTAAGGGATTCTATGACTTATGCTCTTCTGCAGAGTCTTTGCACACACGGTGCTATCCCTTCTGATTTTCTCAAATACTTAGACCCCCAAGGGATTTTATCCTTTTTTCCCTTCTCCTTCAGATGGAGAATATAATGACCTCCTGACACTCTTTAGCTCAAGCAACCTGATTGTTGAGTTCTTCAGGGTGTTCAGTAACCCTGCGAAGATCCTTTGGTGGACTCTTCCTTGAATCATAAAACCCAAAGATTTCTTTTCCTCTTTGTGCCTATCTTCACATCTACTCATTGCCCACCTGGCAAAGTATCTTCTTCTAGAACATCCAGTAGTTTTGTTCTCTCCAATGCACCCTATGCACTTGCTCAATGCCCTTCCTGGAAAAGCCCTTAGAATCCTTAGCGATTCTGACTTCAGTTGAACTCACAATAGAGTCCTTCCTCATGTGCCCCTTTCACCTGCTCGATGCCCACCTGGCATAGATTTACAGAACTCCTTAGAGATTCTGTCTACAACTATGTTCTTACACAGCCTTGTTTCCTAAGGTGTTCAACAACCTCAAAGGTCTTCCTATGAATTATTGATTTTAGCTACTATGCTCACCTGGCATGCCTTTGTCTGAATCCACAGAGTTCAGAAGTGCAACTGTTCACTAGTATTCAGAGACTGCAATACTCTGTCATGCCCTCCTAGCATGAAACCACAAAGAACCTCTCAAGCCTGAAAATTAAATAACCTGCAAATGTGTAGCATACATCTACAACATAAAAGAACATAATGAAGCATCCACATAATGCATAAAACATGTAGGAAAATCTTCTCTAGTTTATATTAATGTAAATGCCTCTTTACAAAGGTGTCCCTGAGCTTAGAATTTAATAGAGTCTCGACTCTTCTCTTCTGCTCTCTCCTTCCTAAAAAATTCTCTACTCACAGACTCTCTCCCCTCAGAAACAATTACAATGAAAGATATTTTACATGAGGGGGCTCTTCGAGCACTTCCCTCCAATCTACCTACCCCATTCAATAGCATTGAATGGGCTGGCTAGTCCACCATCTAGATCTAGAGCTCATCCTTCAAAGCATTAAAGGCCTATCTACTCTACGCCTATGCAAAGCATGGCTTAACGACTCACCAGCCTAAGACATTAAATTACATTCAAATTCAAAATTCAAGATGAGGGTTCCACCTCTCTTTAGCTTTGGATGCACACGCTGACGTGGCTAGATGGATGATGTGGAGAGATGCTCTTGCATCATACTCCTCAGCTGCAAAATTCATGAGCTCCTTCTCATGATCTTCCCATCTCAGCTCGTGAAATCCTCCTGGATCCCAAACAAATTTCTGGAGTTGTTCATCCGCTCCACCTCCCTACTGTTGTTGCTTCTGCACTGCTGCTACTACTTCTTTCCTTCTACTCAGCTTCTCCTTGCTAAAAGTTTCTACTGACCCTAACATCAGCTCCTTGATCTCCTTGATCACTTTGTCCAGCTGCTCCAGTGGCTGCCTCTGATTTTGCAGTCTCCTCGATTGCAAAATTTACCTGCATTTGGGCAGATCACCATGATCTCCCATGCCATCTTCATCTTCTTTTGTGGCTTTAACTTGCCAAACTACTACAGATTTCATCTCTACAGTCTTTTCTTGACTGACCTGTTGTTCAGTCACCTTTTCTAACAGCTAAACTACTACCAGTTCTCCTGCTGGCTCTGGATTGTTCAACCAATCCTCTAGCATCTCCATCTCCATCTCCCATGGAGTGATCAATCTATCGTCCTTCTCTTCGACTTCTTCTGCTGCCAACTTCGGTGTTGCAGCTTCCTCATCTTGTTGGCTAAAAGCACTGAGACACTCTTGAGAATGCTCATCTTCTCTTTTTGCTTGAGCAGCTTCTAAAGTCTGCTCCAATGCTTCTCTGACAATTTCTACTAGTTGTCCTGTTTCTGCTATTGCTACATCTACAACATAGATTTCTACCTCCCCTAGGTTATGTGGTAGGAATACCTGAATTCCCCCAATCATTTGAATATTCACATGATCTTCTTCTTCTGTCAGTTGCATCTACTGATCCAAACTCACCTCTGAGTCCATGAGATTGTCACATAGTCTCATCTTCTTATCCCTGGCCACCTAACAATATGGGATTTTCCTGTTGCCCTCCTAGCAGTCTATGGAATCAACTGATCCCATCTTTGTTCCCTTGCCCACCTGGAAAATTGGAAACTCTCGGCTTCCCTCCTGGCAGTCTTTGAGATCCCGTAACGATCTCAATCCATTGCCCACCTGGCAATGTGAAATTCCCTGGTTGTCCTCATGACAAACTATGAGATCCTTAGTTGATATCAACTCTTTTCCCACCTGGAAATTAAGAATTTCTTATCTTCCCTCCTAGCAGTGCTTGAGATCTTTAGTTGATCCCAATTCATCGCCAGCATCACTAATATTTCTCCCAGTCTCTAGCTCATATACATGAACCCTTTTCTCTGGTCTATTGAGGTTTTCAGCAGGTCTCAACCACCAATTTAACAACTTACACTATCTTTTAGCCATCTTGTTGTGTATTTGCCCTGCTGAAAATCTACTGCTATCAGTCTAAAACCTTGAGTGTTTCCAGCCTCTTCCATAATCCTCCTAACTGTCTATGGACTGTTGCCTACCTGTAAACAATCCTCTACAGAGTCCTCAATACTCTGTCTTCTTTTTCCTTCTACTTCTCTGCCTGAAATCTACCGATAGAGTCCTCACTCTGATACAAATTTAAACTCAGATGCCGCCTTTGCCTCATCAGAGTCTCTGTGTGACCTCCTGGTTTTAAGGATCGTTCACTCTATTTCATGATCCAAAGTGGCTCTTTCAACTCTCTGCTAGAATCTCAATTTCAATCGATCCACAGGTCCTTTTTGGTGGCTTCCTTGTGCGAACAACACTAGGCGTAAGCTCCCCTTCTCCATGCAACCACAACACAGTGACCAAGGCTCAATTCCAAAGTCACTTATCGTAACTCGTGGTCTCGCGAGTTCGCAAGTCAAAGCTCCCGACTCCTCCTTTACAATCCCACGAGACCCAAAATCATGAAATGGTTTTGTCTCCTTTCTATCAACACCTCCCTTACGTCACCACCAAATAGGCTTAACTGTTGGCCCCTCTCTCTACTCGCTCCTTCATGAGTTCGTGGGTCATCTCTCATGCGCTCCGGTTGTGATCTCCCAAGATGCGATATGTCAATGTCGGGTTGACTCCTCCCTTGACACTTTTCATTTTTCACAACTTCGCAGGTTGAAGTGTTGAACCCTCACTCTCTTTCCCCATGAATCTCCTAGACACGAGAAGTCAACGAGGTGTTGACTCCTTCTAATAGGTGACGTGTGTTCGCCTGTCTATCGAGCGGGCCCTACCTTGAGGTTCTGCCATGCATCCACACTCATGCCTCAACTCTTGGCACTTCATGACTTGGATAGTCGAGACGAGTTCCTCTCAACCCTTGAACCTCTAAATGCATGAAACGTGATGTGTTTTTTGATCCAATGATCCTCCCTTGACATGGATCCAATGACTGTCTCTGCTCCTTGCAACTTCGTGACTTGGAGCACCCAACATTTGGGCTCTCACCTTGCGAACCTTTGAGTTCACTAGATACCTTGATCTCTACCACTTATCCTTTCCAGATGGATGGTCCTGATCCTTTCACGACTTTGCTACTCATGAATTCAAAAGACTTCCTCTTCTGAACCCCGATGTATAAATCCTCGATAGAGAGGATCTTGTGACATGTGTATTTCCAATTGGATGTCCCATATTTCCTCGAGACTTTACTACTCGTCAAGTCAGGATGCTCACCTCTATGAGTGTCGATACCCAAATCTCGGAAATGGATGATTTTGTGACACGCGTCCTCCCACAGATGGATGGATCAGATTCTTTCAAAATTTGATGATTTCTGAGGTCGAGTACCCGGACTCTCATCCTCCGGACTCCTGAACTCCTGAACGCCGATACCCTGATACAAACTCCTTCGGGACATTCGCTCTGCTTACTAAAATTTAGACCTTGAGATCCGCTTGACAGATCTAACAGCTGTGGTTTGTTCGCTCAAGATTTGACAGCTCAGATCTGTCTTTCCATTTGTGCCTTTCCTATGTTTCTTGGACATGAATCCATGATCCAGATTCTCCCAGCTGATCTGATGGTAGTTGTTGCTCCACCTGAGCTTTGGCTCTTTTCTTCCAACACTTGGAAGAATTTCAAATTCTTGAAGGCCTCGACCTTCGCTCCTTTTCCTCTGTGAGATCTACGACTCGAGTCCTCACCTGTGCGTATAAAAATGTTGTCCCTCCTGAACTTTGGGAACTTTCAACTCTTTCATAGAGTTCTTTGGCCTCTCCACTCCTTGCAGTTGTGGCTCCATGCACCGGAAAAACAATATTCCTCCTAAGCTTTACTCTTGAATACTTAAGGGATTCTACGACTTTTATGCTTCTACAGAGTCTTTGCACACATGGTGCCATCCCTTATGATCTTCTCAAATACTTAAACCCCCAAGGTATTTTATCATTTTTTCCCTTCTCCTTCAGATCAAGAATATAATTCCCTCCTGGCACTCTTTATCTCAAGCAACCTGATTGTTGATTCTGTGTTCAGTAACCCTACGAAGATCCTTTGGTGGATTCTTCCTTGAATCACAGAACTCAAAGAGTTCTTTTCCCCTCTGTGCCTATCTGCACATCTACTCAATGCCCACCTAGCAAAGTATCTTCTTACAAAACATCCAACAGTTTTGTTCTCTCCAGTGCACCCTATGCACTTTCTCAATGCCCTTCCTGGCAGATCTCTTAGAATCCTTAGTGATTCTGACTTTAGTTGAACTCACAGTAGAGTCCTTCCTTGTGCACCCCTTGCACCTGCTCGATGCCCACCTGGCAGATATTTACAGAACTCCTTAGAAATTTTGTCTACAACTGTGTTCTTCCACAACCTTGTTTCCTTAGGTGTTCAACAACCTCATAGGTCTTCATCTGAATTGTTGATTTCAGCTACTGTGCCCACCTGGTACGCCTTTGTCTAAATCCATAGAGTTCAGAAGTGTAGCTATGCACTGGTATTTAGAGACCACAATACTCTGTCACTCCCTCCTAGCATGAAACTAAAAAGAACTTCTCAAGCCTAAAAATCAAACAACCTGCAAATGTCTAGAATACATATACAGCATAAAAGAACAAAATGAAGCATCCATATAACACTGAAAACATGCAGGAAAATTTGCTCTGGTTTATATTAATGTAAATGCCTCTTTACAAAGGTGTCCCTGAGCTCAGAATTTAATAGAGTCTCGCCTCTTCTCTTCTGTTCTCTCCTTCCTAAAAACTTCTCTACTCGTAGACTATCTCCCCTCAGATACAATTACAATGAAAGATATTTTAAATTAGGGGGCTCTTTGAGTGCTTATCTCCAAACTACCTACCCCATTCAATAGCATTGAATGGGCTAGCTAGTTCGCCATATTGATCTAGAGCTCAACCTTCAAAGCATTAAAGGTCTATCTACTCTATGCCTATGCAAAGCATGACTTCATGACTCACCAGCCTAAGACATTAAATTACACTCAAATTAAAAACTGAAGATGAGGGATGCTCCTCTCTTCAACTTTGGATGCACGCGCTGGCATGGAGAGATTCTCTTGCATCAAGAAATCAGTTAGATGAGCAAAAGACAGTCTATAGTGGCACTCTCAACTACAGAAGTTGAATACATGGCAGCCACTCATGCAAGAAAGAAAGCAGTATGGTTATAGAGATTGTGTCCATTTATTGGGTTGATGCAACAAGCAGTGAGATTAGATTATGACATTCAGAGTGAAATCTTCCTTGTAAAGAACCCCACTTATCATTCGAAGACAAATCATATTGATATTCAATATCACTTTGTGAGAGACATGGTTGAGGAAAAGAAGGTGTTGCTAGAAAAATTTGACACTTTGAAGAATGTTGAATATTTATTGACAAATTCTATGAGCACAAAAAATTTCTCTTGGTATACAGTACCAATGGGCATTGTTGCCCTGGATTGTTGACTATATAATCCTATGGACCCCTCGATGCAAAGAAAACAATAAGTGGGAGGATGTTGGGTATGTGTTATATTATTTTCATGTGTGTGTGTGGGCACATCAGATTCGACAATGTTATGGCCCTCCCTAGTTACGCACAACGTTAGACACTAGGCGGTAGCCCGAGGACGACGGGGTTGGGGGTAGTTCCCCGTTTTTTTTTTTTGGCATTTTTTTCTATTTTTAGCGGATTTTTCTATTTTTAGAAGTTTTCTAAATTAATCCCAGATTAATGGATTAGGGTTTTGGTATATACGAAATACCTAAACACCTTGTATAAATTGTATGGCGAATGGTGAAATTCGATATAATGAATATAAGAAAGGTTTTCCCTGGTTGAGTGTTTCCGGTATAAATATCTGTGTACTATGGGAATGAGCCATTGCTTAATTTATGTTTTAATTAAGAATCTATATGCATTGGTTTACTTCATAGGTTTAAAACTTACAAGGAGCTTCCCCTGTATCGAAAGCACCATACATAATGAGTATTCCTAAATTAACAGAGTCAAAAATAGATTTACATGAATTACTAGACAAAGGATATATCATACTGAGTATATCACCTAGGGGAGGACCAGTGTTATTTGTCAAGAAAAAGGATGGAAATTTTTTACTATGTATTAATTATCAATAGTTAAATAAAATCACAATAAAACATTAGTACCCTTTACTAAGAATTAATGATCTATTTGATCAAGTGGGAGGAGTGGAAATATTTTCTAAGATCGATTTAAGATCTGGTTATCACCAAATCAGAATTAAAGATGCAGACATCAGTAAAACATATTTTTGAACACGATATGAAAATTATGAATTTGTGGTAATCCCTTTTGGACCCACAAAAGTACCAACCACTTTTATGTGCCTAATAAATAATATATTCAACGAGTATCTAGATAATTTTGTTTTGACTTTTATTGATGACATTATGATTTATTCAAAGAAGGAAAAAGAACATGAAGAGCACCTAACAATAGTTCTACAAACGTTACGAGAACCACAAATTTATGCTAAATTCAACAAATGTGAATTTTACCAGAAAAATATGCAATTCTTGGGACATTTTTTTTTAGAGGATTGAATAACAGTGGATCCAGAAAAGATAAAGGAAATTGTAGAATGACCTAGACCCACCAATATAGCAGAGATATGATCATTTATGGGTATAACATGATATGACAGAAGGTTCATTGAGAATTTTTTAAAAATTAATTTTCCTCTTACATCCCTATGGAAAAAGGGAATAAAATTCGTATTGTCACAAAACTGCCAAGAAATTTTTAATCAATTAAAGGAACAATTAACTATTGCACCAATTCTTAAAGTCATCGCCCCTTATAAATATTTCATTGTTTGTATAGATCCGAGTAAGGAAGGGTTAGGAAGAGTATTATGAAAAGAAGGGCACGTGATTGCTTATGAATCCTAAAAATTAAAGGATTACGGACATAACTATGTGACACATGACTTAGAATTAGCTTCTTTGATTCATCCCTTAAAAATATGGCATCATTATTTAATAGGAAGGAAGTTTCTAAATATAACTTAGAATAGTGTCATAAAGTAGTTGTTAAATTATGAAGGATTAAATGCATGATAGGCAAGGTGGTTGGCATTTTTAAGTGAATTTGACTTTGAAGTAAAACATATTAAAGGGAAGGAAAATAATTTTTTAAATACACTTAGGAGAAGGATATGTTGAATTTATGAAATAATTGTGAGTAAAGTTGATAATGATCTTAGAGAGAAAATTAAATATGTAGGTACAAGAGACAAGGAATATGTAAAAATAAAAGAAAACTTGATGACAACTGAAGAAGAAATAAATAGGACAGATTTCATAAACAACCAAGAGGGAATTTTGAAATTTAAGATATATATATATATATATATATCTCAAATTCAATGGACTTAAAATTTTCTAATCTCTAATGAAATCCATAAAAGTCCGTATTGAGGCCATCTTGGATATCAGAAAATGATTTCAACACTAAGAAAAGATTTTTATTTGCCTAATATGAAAACAGATATAGCAGATTACTTGGTGAAATGTTTGGAATGTCAACAGGTGAAGGTGGAACATCAACATCCTGTATGTTTATTGCAGCTTTTCCATATACTTTAATGGAAATGGGAGGTAATATTAATAGATTTTATCACATGTTTTCCAAAAGCTCAAAAACACCATGACTCAATTATGGTAGTAGTGGATAAGTTAAGTAAATCTATAAAGTCTACTTACAAATTTGTTCATATTGCATAATTTTTTATAAAAAATATTTTAAGATTATATGGAATACCAAATGACGTAATTTCTGATAAGGATGTTAATTTTACTTCAAGTTTTTGGAAGGCATTATTTGTAAGTATTGAAACATAGTTGAACTTTAGTACTAGTTACCATGTCAAGACACATGGATGAATCAAACATACTAACGAGATTATTCAAGACATGCTACAAATGTACGTAATGGATAAACCGAAAAAATGGGAATACTACTTACCTTTAGTATATTTTTCATACAATAACAACTATCAATCCTCAACCAAAATGAGTCCATTCGAAACGTACTACTCCTATTAGCTTGGATGATCCAGTAGACAACATCATGTTTGGACTAGATATGTTACAGGAAATGGAATGAATCATTAAAAAGGCTCAACAGAATTTAAAGGTGGCACAAGACCGACAAAAGAGCTACGCAACTCATAACCAAATACATAGTGAATTTAATATTGGAGATCATGTTTATCTCCAAGTGAAGGGAAAAAAGAGTTTGTTGAAACTTGGAAAGTGCACAAAA
This sequence comes from Picea engelmannii, assembly GCA_009831015.1. NCBI lineage: Eukaryota > Viridiplantae > Streptophyta > Pinopsida > Pinales > Pinaceae > Picea > Picea engelmannii. Next base: position 320,344 of record ML786274.1, read on the forward strand.
TTATCACTAAGGTTTTGTGGACCTTTTGAAGTGCTAGAGAGGATTGGCCGAGTATCATATCAGGTAGCACTACCAACAAATTTAAAAGTTCATAATGATTTTCATATTTTTTTGTTAAAAAAATATGTTCATGACCCTACTCATGTAATTCATTGGAATTTGTTATAGGTGGAACTAGAAGGTGAGCTTTGGGTGGAACCGTTACGCATTTTGGACAAGAACGAAACAATGTTGCGGAACTTGGTCATCATTCAGGTAGAAGTGCAGTGGAAACACTTTGGTCCTGAAGAGGCTACTTGGGAGTTAGAGGATTTCATGAGGAAAACATATCCAACTCTATTCCAAGGATGACCGAAATGGAATAAGAATTTAACATCAAGTATGATGTTAAGTCCAATAGGGAGAGTATGTAATACCCCCCTCAAATAATGTATTTGACATGTTAATAAATTCCCTTAATTGGAAAATTTGAAATTAGGATTTGTAGGAAACAAATGATCATTATTAATTTAATTATTGTGTAAGACAGTGACTTGCCAAGTGTCCTAATTTACTCGACATATGTAACAGACAATATTTTTATTTAATTGATAAAGGATGGAACAGAAGGAACAACCAAGTTAAAAAGAGATTATTATGAATCCATGAGTGGGGAAGAAGATGAATCCAACCCTAGGCATGAAAGGACATGTGTCGGAAGTCAATCTGGATGATCTACACACCTTAAAAATCAGGGATATCCAAGCTGCGAAAATTCCCAAGGGTGAAAAAGAATTTGGTGGAAAACATTGATAGCTAGGAAAACTGATAAATACACATGTGTGAGGAGGGAGGGTGTTACTTAACATGTGGAACTGAGAAATACTTTCTGGAATAGTTTCCAAAACATAAATGAAAATCAAGGGAACTCAAGAGTTGTTGTGTTAGCATTAGGGTTTTAGGAAACTGTAGAGATACAAAGGCTTGTTGATATGTGATGATTCTCTTTTCATCCTTATGGATTCATGATCATGCTTAGGGGTGATTGGATCAAGTAAAGTGGGATGATTCTTTCTACAGTTGGGTGCAACTATGTTGTTCCTTTTGTTTTCTAAGTTCCATTTATATATAATTATTATCATATTCAAATATGCATTTGCTACTGTATATTAGGAATATTAAAGTAAAAATCAAAGTTATAGAATCTCACTTTGCTGTTGAGTAACTAAGAATGTCACTATAATTTTAGAATGAGAACTTACACATGAATGTACTATATTATGTTTATCATTATGAGAGAAATAAAAAAATCATAATAGAATAGACATACAAGAGTTGTTTTGTAACTTGATATCTTCATGATAGTTAAGTTTTATATACATGTTTACATATATATTTTTTTGTGTAAATATAACTTCCAAAGCAATCATGAAATGAATAAAAAATTCTCAAACTATGGGAAAGAATCATATTAGAAAGAATATGATGTATTGTTACAATGAACGAGTTGTTCTCAGGTCTAATAAATTACCACAATGCATTAATAAACTGCAGTAAATCGTTTCGAGACATTGACTATATAGTCGATTTTAGATTTTCATCTATGCTAATATGCCTTGTCTAAATTTCAAAGAAAATGATTTTATGTGATCTCCTCCTTGGAAGTCGAGGATAGGAACTCGATTACCTTTCCTATTCCCATCTGTCTTTTCCCGAATTGTAAATATTATAACCTGTAGAGAAGTGTACAGGAATTTATTAGTCCTTATAACATTTAACTGAGAAAAATAATACTTTTATTAAAGTGAGAAGACCCACTTATACATGCGAGTGTGGCCTTGCCATGTGTGAACAGGCGCTGTAGTGAATCATCTCCAAAGGAAGAGAGAGTGTGGCGTACCAAACCTGATGGGTCCTCACATACAAAAGGCCCATCATTAATGTTTTGGATCCATATAAAAATATTAGTTATCAAACATAATGAATAATTAATGGAAACAAAACATCAGTAATATATGAAATATTAAACTGTGAATGTACAATAGTAATCTACGGAATATTAAACTGTGAATGTACAACAATAATCTACAAAATATTAAACTTTGAAAGAATAACATTCACAGAAGAATCTTAGCATAGACATAATACTAATGGATAAGAAATTATTCCTTGTAAACTTCTAAAGGAAATATCATTGAATCTTTTAACTATGAGACAATGATGTACTACGTTCTTGTTCTTTAGTAAGTGGTTGGGATAATTTCCACATTCCTATGAGAAAAGAATGAATTTGGGACAACATGAATAAATTTTTTACGTACCTTCTAGTGCAGCACAGAAAATAGACTCGTTAAGTATTGTATTCTGTATAAATTATATACCAAGTTATTACTTGTGTTCAGATTAAAATGGATGAAAGAGAGTCCAAAGTATAAAATATTATTGTAACACATTTGTACACGTTTGTGAAGGTTTCGATATAGATCCAAGGGCCTTCCTTTTCTTAGACAAGAGTTAAACCTCGGTTGGAATGCATAAGATTAAAATATTATTCCATTTAAAAAAGAATTTTACTCAAAACAATTGCACAGAGGAAACTTTTAGATAATATTTGGGACAATAGAAAAAAGAAAAAAAATAAAGCACTCAGTCCAAACTATGGTAAAACATTTTAAGGGTAATGAGTTCGTCAAGCCATGAAACGACCCTCTCGGACAACTTATAACAGCAGGAACCCTGGATACCTGGATACAGGAACAAAATATAAAGGAAAAATCGATTTGATAACGATAGTAAATCCTAATGAAGTTTCATAATAAATAAAAGTGTGAATATAGTCATTATAAACAGTAACCCAAAAATGATAAGTGTAACATTCCTTCTACAACCAAAGGATTAATATTTCTTAATAAACTGAAGTTACTTCCAGAATAATAGGGCCTTAAGATCGTTAGTTTTAAATATAAGAGCCTAAATTTTTTTGACAAATTAATTATATCCAGGAGACGGGGATATTCACAGTATACGTGCACCGAGAGTTTAATTGGATAAACTTAACTAAAAAATCAGTTTACTTACAGTAAAAGAGGCTATGTCGCTTAATAATTTAAATAAATCCATTACAATGCGAGTAGTCATCCTCAAGAGCTAGAGTGGAGTTGTTATTCTTACCATGCGTGAAGACCCGGACATCTGAACCATATCCAAAAGTAAACAAATTCACCCAGACTTTGAACTTTATTGCAGATGAAGGTAGTAATAGTTCACAAACAACAAGGGAAATTTACTTCTTAACAAGAATATAGGGAGACATATTACGAAATTCTGAGATAAGAAAGAGTGATTATAAAATGCTAACAATGGACAAGTAGGTGAGGACCCTCTTAGAATGAGAATGGTTTCGTATTTCTTGTCTCACCAAGGGTAAACCGAGGAGGGTCGAGGCTGAATGATACGAAAGTGGAAAATATCACATTAGGATCAAAAAATCCTCCAAACCAAACTCACCAAACTCCCTCATGGATGATGATAGGTTAAATGACGCAAAGCACCTAGCAGGCGGTCCAAGCTGTTGGATCATGTTGTCATTGATGCCAATGGTTTGATTATTTGGGAGACTGTTGGATCATATGCCATTGATGTAAATGGTTTGTTTGATTGATGTCATTTTTTGATTGATGATTGATGAACAATGTATATGCATTGATGAGAATGATAGATGTCCAAGTGGAAACCAATTGATAAAGATGGATCATTGATATGATTCCCTTGATGAGAATGATTTTTGTCCAAGTGGAAACCAATTGTTAAAGATGGATCATTGATATGATGCATTGATGAAGATGGATCAATGAGTTGTCATTGATACATAATGCATAGTTGATATATATGATGTAGTGGTGAATTGATGCAAAGATGAATCATTATTTTCTTATCATGGTTGATAAGGTGCACAAATGGATGAATTCCAAAGTGGTCCCCTTATGGTGAAAGCCCTCACTGGAAGCCTAGAAAAATAGCTGGAGGACCCATGCTTGCATGTGTATTGAGATGAAGATCAATGAAGTTGTTGGTGAAACTATCCTATATGGATAGGGCTTGACATGCCATTTTCAGTGGTGTCTAGAATGTCACATAGGTTTGAGGGTTATGGCCTTATGAAGTTGAACGACCCCCATATGATGGCTTGAAGCCCCAAAAGGTTAAAGAAGTCAAAGTGCTTGTAAAGAAGAAATCATTACTTAAATGATAAAATGAAGTGACAAAATCGATAAGGAATATTTAAATGATAAAGTATTGGACAACTTTCTATTCATGGAAAGTGGTTAACCCTAAAATAAGGAAAATAGGTTAAGTGATCTAGAAATGAGTTAAGTGACCGAAAAATGGGTTAAGTGACCAAGAAGATGAAAGTATAAATAAGAATCTAGGATCTCTTGTAAAATGTACATTTGATGTTAATCCTTTTTGTGGATCAATGGAGAGCTTCTTGTGAGAATATCATTTGATGTATTGATGGAGAGCTTCTTGTGAGAGTTTCGTGAGCATTTTTGGTGTGGATCACTTGAGCATATTGAATATCTATAGGTGAATGAGGTAACCAAGTATATCTAAGCCGAATTTTAGAAGGAAGGTGAAGAAAAGAGGGCCAGAATTGAAGAGAGGATAAATTATTTTCATGATTCTTTCTAAGGTATGTTATTTACAGGTCATCTCACAATTTTCACTATAACCTTTTTTCTATAATGATTCAGACCTTGGGATTGATATGGAATTGAAGAAACATATCCTAGTATCTATGGTAAACAATTCATCTTGTGGGTCGTTGTATTTTGGGAGTTACACTCCATGGAAAATAGGGCTTGTGGCTAGTCCTAAAAGTAGTCAAAAACAAGTGTTTCAGGTAAAAACATCATAACTTATTCATAAAAGACCCACATTTAGTGTGAACAAATATTTTGGTTAGGGTAAAATCTTTAGTATGTTATGTAATAGTTTCATATCAATTCAACAAACATTTTGTGCAGGGCATGCTTTACAAGGTCGCTCTCTAGAATAAGCCAAAATTCAGCAAGGTATGTCATTTTTGCTATAACTCATTTTCTGAGAGATTACAAGTAGTGCCACCTGGAGGAATTGCATTAAACACACCGAAGAACATTTTTTTATCATTTTTAGATATTTATTCATTACATGTACAAAGTTGGGGTTGTTGACTAATCCAAAACTAGTCATGGTTGAGACAAATAGTTAATGAGTTGACAAATACATGAGGTGTATAGTTGATGATGTTGGTACATATTGATGAGTAGTTGAAACATGATTGGAATATACTTGGTACATGGTTGGATGCACTTCTTTATGGTACAGGTTGATTACAGGTTGGTTGGCATAGGTTGGTTCATGGTTGATGCACTTGTTTATGTTGACAGATTGATATTTGTTGAGGATTGTTGTCTCATCTTAGTTAATGTAACAAACCTCCAAAATGCGAAAAGGAAAAGGAAAGACCCACATTTCTGGATTTCGGGGTTCAGGGTTTTGCGGTTTTCATAGCCAAACATCCAACAGACAACAATTTGGAAATTGTGAAAATAAAAGAACGTGGAACTAACATTTCGAGATTTGAGGGTTCGGTATCCCGCGACTTCAAAAGCCAAAACCTCAACCACAAACAATTTCTGAAATTACGAAAAGAAAAGAACACGAAACTAACATTTCGGGCATTTGGAATTTGAAGTTTTAGGATTTCAAATTCCAAACAACAATACACAAAAATTCCCGAATTCTAAAAGGAAAAAGGATTTGGAACCAACACTTAGGGATTTCGAGATTCGGGGTTTTGGGGTTTCAAATTTAAAACAACAACATACTACAATTCTCAAATTCTGAAAGGCAAAAGGGTGTGAGACCAACACTTCTCCTCTTGCCTCACACCTACTCAACAATGTTCATAACAACAAGAGAGCTTAGGAATCCTTTTCCCAGCAAACTTGGCAGCGTCCTGCCTCCTCACATATGCTATATATCCATTTTCTTTGCCCATGCCTTTTCCCTCCTTTGGGGATTTTCGCAAATTTATTAATCCCTGACATTCAGGGGTTTCCAGTGGCCAAATATCTGATTTTCTATCGGAAATCGTCATCCCAGAGGCAGATACAACTTGTTCCCCACTCATGGAGTCATGGTCAGAAGATTTCTAACATGGTTCTTCCATTTTTCCTCCTGCAGTTAATATAATTATTCTGTTGTGATACACGTGTCATAGTAATATAGTGAGTTGAGTCTAAATAGATATCTACCCAACAGTCACAATAATTAAATACAATTATTAAATATGAAATTCAAAATTGCCATAGATGGCAAAAATTTTCCAGATTCAAATTTGCTAAAACCGGAAATAAAATTTCAGCAAATAAAAATAAAAAATATTTATTTTGGGGGGATGTCACATCCTTTCCACCTTTAGTAAAACACTGTACTCAGTGTTCATTCCTTTCTTGGAACAGGATTGGATGAGATTTTCGTAAATCTCCCTCCAATTCCCAAGTGGCCTCCTCGGGACTAAAGTGCTTCCATTGCACCTTTACCTGAGCGACGACTCTATTCCGAGGTGTTATTTCTCTCCAGTATAGAATGCGTAGGGGCTCCACCTTGAACTCACCGATGGGTTCCACCTGCACCAAGTTCCAATCAATCATATGAGTAGGGTCATGAATATATTTTTTCAACAAAGAAACATAAAATAGATTATGAATTCTTAGATTAGCTAGAAGTGCAAGTTGATATGCTACAGGTCCAATTTGAGCTAGTATCTCGAAGGGCCCACAAAACCTGGGTGCCATCTTGGCACATTTCCCCAACTTCAGTGAGCTTTTTCGAGCTTTGACCTTCAAATAAACATGGTCTCCCACTTGAAATTCCAAGTGTCCTCTTTTCTAATCCGCATAACTCTTTTGTCTCTCTTGTGCTTCTTTCAAGTTATGTTGTACTTTCTTTACCATATTCTCCATTTCTTGGAGCATCTCTGGTCCAACCATGAGTCTGTCAGCCAAGTTATCCTAACTAATTGGATTTGTACACATTCTGTCATATAGTATTTTGAAGGGGCTCAACTTAGTCGAAGTTTGGTACCCATTGTTATATGCAAATTCTACCAAGTGTAGGTAGTCTTCCCACTTGTTTATCTTTGTTCTTACATACATGTTGAGCATATCCTCTATGATTTTATTTTTCCTTTTGGTCTATCCATTCGTTTGTGGATGATAACTCGTACTAAAATTCAAATTAGTATTTATCCCTGCAAACGATTCCTTCCAAAAAGAAGATGTGAATTTTACATCTCTATCTAAAATCACCATTTTAGGAATACCATCCAGTCTAAAAATTTATTTCATGAATATTTCAACAATGTTAATATCTTTAAAAGTAGACTTTACAGGAATAAAGTGTGCAAACTTACTGAGTTTATCGATTACAACCATGATTGAATCATTTTGTTTCTGAGTTTTAGGAAAACCTATTATAAAGTCCAGCGATATGGTCTCTTATTTCCATTCTGGTACTGGTAATGGTTGTAATAGGCCGGCTAGATGTTGGTGTTTGGCCTTAACCTACTGACAATCTTGGTACCTAGCCAAATAATCTACTGTTTCACCCTTCATATTAGGCGAGTAAAATAGTTTTCTGAGTGTTGTTATTGTTTTCTGGTAACCTGGATGGAAAAAATATGGTTTCTTATGCACTTCGTCTAAAATAGTTAATTTTAGCTCTGTTGAATTCTCTATGTAAAGTCTATTTTTAAATCTTAATAGTCCCTGTTTGTCGATACTTGTATCTAGTTTATCTGAGTTTGTGATACTATTTTGAATTTATGCCATTATCTTAGTGTATTTTCCATCGTTGATACCTCCCATCCTTATTCTTTGTTCCATATCACTTTCTGCCCTGCTGATGTTTATCTCAAATAACCCATGGATTTTGTGGCTTAAAGCATCTGCTACTTTATTTTCCTTACCCTTGATATGTCTAACCTTGAAGTCAAATTCGCTTAAGAAGGCGAGCCACCTTTCTTTCCTTGCATTAAGGTATGGTTGGTTAAATAGATATTTCACTCCGCTATTATCCATCAATAGTAATAATGTCATGCCCATTATATAGTGTCACCACATTTTTAAGGCATGTATTACTGCTGCCAATTCTATGTCATGAGTTACATAATTTCGCTCATGTTCCTTTAATTTCCAGGACTCATAACAAATCATGTGCCCTTCCTGAGTTAGAACACCACCTAGTCCCTCTTTACTTGCATCAACACATACCGTGAAGTCTTTATCTGGGTCTGCTATTTTTAAAATGGGCGTTGATGTCAATACTTCTTTTATCTTGTTAAAACTGTCTTGACACTTTTGTGGCCAGTTAAACTTGGTCACTTTCTTTTGTAATGACATGATAGGGTAGGCTATCTTGGAGAACCCTTCTATAAATTAGTGTTAATATCTAGTGATTCCCATAAATGACCATATATCTGCCACATCCTTAGGCACTGGCCATTCCATAATGGATTTTATCTTTTTCGGGTCTACGACAATACCTTCCAAGGAAATGCCATGTCCTAAATATTGTATTTCCTTTTGATAAAAATCACATTTGTCAAATTTTGCGTATAGTTTGTGTTTCCTTAGTGTTTGCAGAACTATTCATAAGTGTTCATCATGTTCCTCCTCTGTTTTAGAATAGACTAGAATATTGTTGATAAATACTACTACAAACTTGTTTAAGTATTGGCTGAAAATGTTGTTCATCAAGTACATAAACGTGGCTGGTGCATTAGTGAGTCCGAAAGGTATGACTACAAACTCGTAGTGTCTGTATCTTGTTCAAAAAGTTGTTTTGTTTATGTCCTAGTCTTTTATCCTAACTTGATGATAACCAGATCGTAAATCCAATTTTCAGAAGATATTGGCTCCACCAACTTGATTGAACAAATCATTTAATCTAGGTTAGGGGTATTTGTTCTTAATGGTCACTTTGTTCAGTTGTCTATAATCGATACATAGTCTTAGAGAACCATCTTTCTTTTTCATAAAGAGGATTGGTGCTTCCCATGGAGATACACTTGGTGCTTCCCTTTAATTGCATTTTTAATTCTATCAGATCTGGTAGACTCATTCGGTAGGGTGCTTTTGAGATGGGGGCTGATATGGGTAGTAAGTATATGGAGAAATCTATTTCTCTCCTAGGAGGTAATTCTGGTATCTCATCAACAAACATGTCTCTGAATTCACGTAGGACAACAAAGTCTTCTAACTTGGGCTTATCTTCTTTTACTAATAGATTCGTCACTTGGATGGCATAAACTTGACATCCCTTTCTAATACATTTCTTGAATTGCATCGCTGAAACTTATCTGACTGACACAGGTTTTGGTATGCCTTGGGTTGTTCTAGCAGTGCCAAAATTATCTTTGTAGCTAAGTATCTTTGTATAACAATCTAGTACTTCTTTGTGTTGTTCCAACCAATCCATCCCAATAATCATATCATAAGACCCTAGTGGTAGGATGTTCATATTAGTCTTTATCTTTTGACCATGTAAATTGAACTCAAGATCATAAATAAAGTTAATTACTTTTCTTTTAGGACATGTTTCTAGTTGTACAAGACAAGATTTTTCATACTTTTGTTTCTTAAGTTTATTCAACTCTAATACATCAGGAGTAAAATAACTTAATGTAGCTCCAGGGTCAATTAAAATAGAAATTCGAGTGTCATGGATTTTACATTCGACTTCTACCACCGAGGAATGGTGGTCAGCTTGTTGACCATCTATGGCTGCATTTATCCGATGCAGAATTCTTCCCATGTCACCCAGTATCGAGGCTTCCTCCAAATTGTGGATAGCAGTGTTGTTTGCTACAATTAATCATGGACAGTTCCTCCTTATATGGGGCTCTCCACACTCCCAACACTTTAATGGTTTGTGGGGGTTGTCCCCAATCTTCTTCATTTCCAAGTTTACCGGTTTACCGCTACCTTGCGTATGCAGATGATTGGAGTGAAAATCCATCCTTGGGAAACTTTTTGTTGCATTCCGATAAGGAGTTGGCTGGTATCGCTTCTTCCATTGGTGGATTCCATATTGCTTCTTATCCTTCCAGGTCTTGGAAAACTCTACTCATTTTTTATACTGGTCATAGCACATTCATGCCTTCTTGAATGCCTCACTCAAGGATTTGGGGTTGTCAAACTCAATTATGTCCCTGTAGGATTGTGGTAAACAACTTAAGAATCACTGAATTTTTACATTATCCTCTCGGATGTATGGTAAAAACCTTAGTAGTTCCAGAAATTTATTTATAAGGTCCTCCCTCATCACTTGTTCGAGTCGTAACTCGTAGAATTCTTTCGTCTTCCTTTCATAATAGCGTTCAGAAAGGTAGTGTTTCTTAAAACACTTCTTAAAGTTGGACCATTCCAACTGTTTCTCCTTTAGTCCCTCGGTCAATTTCAGGCCCTGCCACCAAATGTTGGCCTTCCCCTTCAGATTGTAGATGGCCATTCTAACCTTCATGTTTCTAGAATAGTTGTATATTTGGAAGTATTTTTTTATGTACAACAACCATGCCTCGAATTCTTCTCCTGTCCTGGATTCTCCATCAAAAGTAGTTGGTCTAATCTTTTTAAATTCTCCTTCAAGGTGGTATGTTTGTTTGCTTTTTCTGTCTGGTATGGTTTTGTCTTCAAATAAAGGTGTCCCTTCAGATGAACTATTTCCCTTTTCTGTTTTCACATCAGAATTCTTGGAGGCCCTTTTGTTGACCTCTTCCTCATGGTCATCATCTTTTGTACTTTTCTTGGTTACTATAATACGTAGCAGGACTTCATTTATCTCTTGTTGTTCCTACTGTGCCTTCTTCAATTTTTCATTGTCGTCCTTGAAAACCTGTAGTTCAACAATAAGGTTCCTCATTGTTTCCAACTCTTCCATGGGTGAGCTTCCATCACTATTCTGTCTTGGATCTCCAGGAGGTCCTTGTTGCGGATTCTCTTCCACCCTGATTTTTGCACCTTCCTGGGCTGCCATTATTCAACACAAAACAAAAAAGCTTTCTATTTGTAATCCACAAGATTTATTAGTTTTTTCATACATCAGAATATATACTAAGAAACTAATGTGGCCCTATTCAGGTCCAATATTGTAACTTTTTCTTTGATACCATATGTAATGTACCTCAAAAAAATCACCATATAAAAAAAATAAAAATTATTTGTACATTTATCCTTGAAAAGTTTTGAGATCTCAAGAAAGTAAGCTTTATGTTAGAAAACTTGAGTTTGAAGGTTTGTTTAGAGTCCTTACTTTCATGGACTGTCCTTACCATTCAAATTAAGTTTTCTAATCGATGATATAATGGGCATTTACTCGTCACTTCAATATTTAATTAAGATCCTGAAATTTATAATTACTCTCTTATCTGCTAGTACCTATAACACTACCATAGTCTTAACAATACAAGAAACTTTGGGGTTTTTATGACCAAAACCCTACATAAAAATACTACCCTATTTCTGCAATACAATTGACTTGTAATATGGTTTGTTACTTCCATACCTCTTTCGAGGATGAAGACTCTCCAATGTTCTTTTACTGGTCCTTTCATTACATTATTAGAGTTGTTCCCATAACAATAAGTTTCTTCTAGGGTCCTACATTTTTCGAAACATAACATAGGTTAATTGGGTTTCGACAATTATAAGCACCAAACAAAAAGAAAAACAAAGGGGCCACGTTGTTTTCCAAAAACACAAAAATGCGGGAGGACTATGGACCTAGTACTTCAGGGTTTCGGGGTTTGGGATTTCATGTTTGGAAGTGTCAAACATTAACACACCACAACCTCTGAAAGGTGAAAAGGGAAATGGGACCCTCCCATCAGGGTTTCGAGGTTCAGGGCTATGTGAGTTCAGGTACCCAAACAACAACATAAACAAACTTCCAAAAATTATGAAAGGTGACCAGTGTATCGAGATTTTGGGGTTCAAGATCCACACACCACAACTCTTGAAATCACAGAAAAGGTAGGTGGGACCAACACTTAGAAGTCTTTGGGGTTCAGGACTTCACGTGTTCAAGTGCCCCAACATCTCATGTAACAAACCTCCGAAATGCGAAAAGCGAAAGGTAAGACCCACATTTCAGGATTTCGGGGTTTGGGGTTTCGCGGTTTTAATAGCCAAACATCCAACAGACAACAATTCCGAAATTGTGAAAAGAAAAGAACATGGAACTAACATTTCAGGATTTCGGGGTTCGAAATCCTGCAACTTCAAAAGCCAAAACCTCAACCAAAAACAACTTCTGAAATTACGAAAAGAAAAGAACATGGAACTAACATTTCAGGTTTTCAGAATTCGGGGTTTCAGTATTTCAAATTCCAAACAGTAGTACACAACAATTCTCAAATTCTGAAAGGTGAAAGGGTTTGGAACCAACACTTCAGGATTTCAGTATTCAAGGTTTTGGGGTTTCAAATGTCAAACAACAACACACTACAATTTCCAAATTTTGAAAGGCAAAAGGGTGTGAGACCAACACTTTGGGATTTATGGATTTAGGGTTTTGGGGTTTCAAATGTCAAACAATAGCTTACTACAATTCTTGAATTCTGAAAGGCGAAAGGGTGTGAGACCAACACTTTGGGACTTCAGGATTTGGGGTTTCGGGGTTTCAAATGCCAAACATCCAACATAAACAAACTTCCAACAAAAAAAAATGCGAAAGAAGAGAATGTGGGACCTGCATTTCAGGGTTTTGGGGTTCGGAACTGCATGATTTCAAGTGCCCCAAAGCTATCATGTAACCAACCTCCGAAATGCGAAAAGTGGAAGCTTCGGGGTTTTGGGGTTCAGAACTTCATGAATTCAGAATATGCATAGAAGGGCACAAAGGATAAATTTTCTGTATAAAGTAAATTCTATAATATCCACTTAGAGCCTCTTTTAATCAATGCATTAAATGTCAACATTACTAGATCTATGCATCTATGTAAATACATGGTTAAGAATATCATTCCAACAGAGATTGGTCATTAATAATGATGTTCCAAGGGATCTAAGTTTGGTTTCCTGGGGATTTATCTACAGAGAGGATCTACCTCATTATCATTAATCTCCTCTTTTCCATATAAATATAATTACAGATGTTCTTCACATATATTCCCCATAACAAGCCAAAAATGGAAAATGTTACAGTTCTAATTTAATCAATACAATGCATCAGAAAAATCATTCAGACAGAGAGTGGACAACATTCCAGTTCCGATTTAATAAGACATCAAAATAAAAACATAGTCATTCATAATAGAGATGGGTAGATCAACATATCTTAATCCAATCCGTGGTAAAACAAAGGGAACAACCACGTTCCTCCCAACCGTAGAATAGGGAAGCCAAAGTCACTTGCCCGATTCACCCCCTAGCCTAACCATGAATCCATGAGGGTGAACTTGAAAACTCCTCCTCATCAATGTCCTTTAATTCCAGCAATTCTCCTCTTGCCTCACACTTACTCAACAGTGTTCATAACAACAAGAGAGCTCAAGAATCCTTTTCCCAACATACTTGGCAGTGTCCTGCCTCCTCGCATATGCTATATATCCATTTTCTTTGCCCATGTATTTTCCCTCCTTTGGAGATTTTTGCATCTTTCTTAATCCCTGACTTTCAGGGGCTACTAGTGGCCAAATCTCTGATTTTCCACTTGTAATCATCAACCCAGAGGAAGTTCCAACTTGTTCCCCACTCATGGAGTCATGGTCAATTTATTTTTAACATGGTTGTTCCATTTGTCCTCCTGTAGTTAATATAATTATTCTGTTGTGATACAAGTGTCATAGTCAAATAGTTAGATGAGTCCAAATGAATCTCTACCCAATAGTCACAATAATTAAATACAATTATTAAATTTGAATTTCAGAATTTTCATAAATTGAAAAAAAATTCCATATTTGAATTTGCCAAAAATGGAAATAAATTTCCAACAAACAAAAATAAAAAATATTTATTTTGGGGGGATGTCACAAGAACAAGTCAAAGTTTGCAGCTCAAAGGGAAGGAAATAAGAATAATTCATTGTCTTTCAAGACCATTCTTAGTGGACTTTCAAGCCCCATCAAAGAGAGCATGGGACAATGCACTTCCACCAAGGATCTACGGCTAAAGCTAGAGGATACATATCAAAACAAGGAAGAGAAATAATAAATTGAAGACGAGTCCATCAAGATCATCAAAGGCAAAGAATCATCAAAAAATCTTGAATGCATTATTTCTAAATTTGATTTTGAAAATATTTCAAGTGAATATAAAGAATCAAGTGATGATAGCACAAAGGAAGATCTTGAAGATGAAGGCAAAGAATTATGTGTTGATGTTGGGAAAAAGGAAGAAAGTGAAGAGACTTCAAATCAAAGTAAAGAACCCTCTAAAGCCCCTGATTGCAATAATGATGATGATAAATTTTTCTTTATAGGCGAAGAAGAATATGTAGAAAGAGTTTGTATAAAGTTTGATAGTATTTATCCCATGAAAATAATAGAAGGAAATCTATTAAAACTTCAAAAGGAAATTGAAGAGGATTTATATAGATATAGAAGTGAACATTATTATATAGACTATAACTATCTTTCGGATAACACTAAGAAGTTTCTTAGGAGAAGTCTAAGGCACATATTGAAGTTAAAGGAAATGATTAAGGAACAAGAAGAGATCAATAAAACTCAATTAGAAGAAAAGGAAGAAGATATCACAAGACTAAAAGATGGAAAAGAAGATATGAATGTAGAAGATGAGATTAGCAAAATTTTTGAAACTATTGTCCATCTCAAGACCCAAATTGAATAAGCCAAAAGAATAGAGGAACTATTAAATAATCAAATAAATGAAAAAGCAGAGTCATGTTGTAAGTTAGAAGCCTAAATTGTTGGCCTTAGAAAGAAGGTGGAAAAGTCAAACAAATTCTTGAATAGCTCACGAATCTTGGATGAGATCTTGGAATGCCAAATACCATCATGTGATAAATCAGGTCTTGGATACAAAGGAGAAGATACACATGTTGAAGCAAGTACCTCAAAGAAGAATGAGATAAGTCCATCAAAGAAGGAAGACAATGTTGCAAAAGAAACATCTAGACAAAGAAAAGAAAATTTCAAAAGAACAAAGCAAGGAAGACATCAAGAAGCCATTCTTGGGACACCAAAGCAAAGGTATGAAAGTGTTTTTCATGGTTATTGTTATTCATGTAATGGATATGGTCCCAAATCTTTAGAGTGTAGATCTTATGAAAGAAGATATAATGGAGGAATCTATAACACCATGAAGTGTTGGAGATGCGATCAAGTAGGATACATTGATGTTCACTGTAACTCCATGAGATGCTACAGCTGTAGTGGATTTGGCCACAAATCCCAAGAGTGTTGGAACACAAGAATAAATTCCATGATGAGGACTTCACATAGCATGGCTAGAATAAGGAATGAAGTAAAAAAGGGAGACACCTTTGAAAAGATGGATACTGACAGCTCAAGTTATGAAGAGAATGGTCATCTACAGAAGTGGGTGAAGAAGATAGAGCATCCAGATCAGAATGAAAGACTGAAGGGAACTATAAAAGTGTCATCTACTGAGGCATACATGAGTGACAGTGGTGACAGTCGAGTGCATATGCGTTCTGACCTTGAATAGGTCATGTACACACGTGCTCTGATGTGCAGGAGGTCACATATATGTTGTAATGCCTTGGGAAAAAGGAAATACACATGGCTTGGATTTTGATGTGATGGCATAACTCTGTATTATAGGGTCTGACATTTTTTATTGTAGATTCTAACACTGTTTGCTATAGGTTTTCATGGTGAGATCACATAATGGTATAGTAAAAATAAATATTGGGTTCATGGCACTAACCCAAGAGTATGGATTGATGTTTATCTGCTGGGATTAATCATTTTGTGATGATGGTGGTGTACATGGCTAGTATATCTTATGACATATTATTGGAAGCATATGTTGATATCGTGGTGCATGCATTTCGCATATGGATTGAGCTACATGTTGAGACATATGGTTGGTGAGTTGATGAGGTGGTCATGGTGTACATCATGGTTTGATCTTTATTTGATACATGATTGTAGCACTTTGTTCATGATGGAGACATATCATAAGTGATATGAGACATTGCTTGACATGTTAGTAGATGCACATGGTTGGCATATTGGTAGATGCACATGTTGGCATATGGTGGATACATTTTCATGGATGATATATTTTGGCACATTGTTGATGTAAATCGTTGATGTACATGGGTGTGTGCATGGTGGGAACATTTTGGTACATGATGTACTTGGTTGATATATTGTTCATTATTCTCTATTTCATTGGTGACATATGTTTTGTTCCACGATGTATGGTATGGAACAAGTTTGATGCATGAACATGTCCAAGGATCATCATAAGGAAGCATAGTGTTCATATTGCAAAGAGGATAAGGGGAGACATACCCTTAGGGGGAGTCATTCTTCTTCCCATGATTCTAGGAGGAGATATTTATTAGATGCATACCTAGAAAAGAGCCCTATATTTGAAGAAAGATCATAGAGGCATAATTCCAGGAGGAGAAATGGTCACAGGGGGAGTATGTTCAATGTATTTTAAGCATTACATTAGATTTATATCCCTTGTTGAAAAGGGGAGATATTATTTAGAGACAACAAGACAGGGGGAGAAACCCCAAGAGGAGAATGGCCCTTTGTCATTGATGTCAAACGGGGAGAGATAATCACATTGATCTGATTGATGTCTATTGATGGGAGAGATTGATGTGGAGAGATAGTCACATTGACTATTGATGAATACCATGCCTTGTCTACATGTTGACATCAATAATTGGTAATTAGAGTTGACATCAATGTTGGTATTTTCATCAATGCCAAAGGGGGAGATTGTTGCATCATGTTGTCATTGATGCCAATGGTTTGATTATTTGGGAGATTTTTGGATCATACATCATTGATGTAAATGGTTTGTTTGATTGATGGCATTGATTGATTGATGATTGATGAACAATGTATATGCATTAATGAGAATGATAGATGCCCAAGTGGAAACCAATTGATAAAGATGGATCATTGATATGATGCCCTTGATGAGAAGGATGGATGTCCAAGTGGAAACCAATTGTTAAATATGGATCATTGATATGATGTATTGATGAAGATGGATCAATGAGTTGTCATTGATACATGATTCATAGTTGATATATATGATGAAGTGGTGAATTGATGCAAAGATGAATCATTATTTTCTTATCACGGTTGATAAGGTGCACAAATGGATGAACTCCAAAGTGGTCCCCTTATGGTGAAAGCCCTCATGGGAAGATGCATTACAAATTGAGTTATCTTAGAAAAATTGTTGGGCGACCCATACTTTCATGTGTATTAATGAGATGAAGATCAATGGAGTTCTTGGTGAAACTATCCTAGATGGATAGTGCTTGACATGCCATTTCTGATGGTATGTGGAATGTCACATAACTCCTCACGGTTTGAAAGCTATGGCCTTATGAAGTTTAAGGACCCCCATATGATGCCTTCAAGCCCCAAAAGGTCAAAGACGTCAAAGTGATTGAAAAGAAGAAATCATTATTTAAATGATAAAGTAAAGTGACAAAATCAAGAAAGATTATTTGAATGATAAACTGAAGTGACAAAATCAGGAAGGAATATTTAAATGATAAAGTGTTGGAGAACTTTCTATTCATGGAAAGTGATTTACCCTAAAATAAGGAAAATAGGTTAGGTGACCTAGAAATGGGTTAAGTAACCTAAAAATGGGTTAAGTGACTTGGATGATGAAAGTGTAAATAAGAATCTAGGATCTCTTATAAAATGTACATTTGGTAGTAATCATTTTTGTTGATCAATGGAGAGCTTCTTGTGAGAATATCTTTTGAAGTATTGATGGAGAGATTCTTGTGAGAGCTTCTTGAGCATTTTTGGTGTGGAACACTTGAGAATATTGAAAATATATAGGTGAATGAGGGAACCAAGGATATCTAAGCCAAATTTCATAAGGAAAGTGAAGAAAAGAGGGTCGGAATTGAAGGGAGGATAAATTATTTTCATGATGCTTTCTAAGGTATGTTATTTACAGGTCATCTCGCCATTTTCACTATAATTTTTTTCTATATTGATTCAGACCATGAGATTGATATGACATTGAGGAAACATATCCAGGTATCTTTGGTAAAAAAATTAGCTTGTGGGTCATTGTATTTTGGGAATTACACTTTGTGGAAAATAGAGTTTGTGGCTAGTCCTTAAACTAGTCAAAAACAAGTGTTTCAGGTAAAAATGTCATAACTTATTCATAACATATCCAAATTTAGTGAGACCAGATGTGTTGGTTAGGGTACATTCTGTAGTATGTTTTGTAATATTTTCAATCAATTCAAAGAATATTTTTTGCGGGGCACGCTCTACAAGGTCGCTCTCTAGAATAAGCCATAATTCAACAAGGTATGCCATTTTTGCTATAACTCCTTTTCTGAGAGGTTAAAAGTAGTGTCAACTAGAATTGCGTAAAAAAAAGTGAATAAGTTTGTGTATCAATTTTAGATATTTATTCAGTACATGTACAAAGTTATGATTATTTCAAGTTGGGGTTGTTGACTAATCCAAAACTGGTCATGGTTGAGACAAGAAGTTGATGTGTTGGCAGATACATGAGATGTATAGTTGATGATGTTGGTACATATTGATGAGTCATTGTTGATGAGTAGTTGACACAAGATTGGTATATACTTGGTACATGGTTGGAAGCACTTGTTTATGGTACATGTTGATTACAGGTTGTTTGGCAGAGATTGGTGCATGGTTGATGCACTTGTCTATGTTTACAGATTGATATTTGTTGAGGATTGTTGCCTAATCTCATTTGGTGCTAAAAATGTAAGTTGAGTCTTTCATACATAGTTGGTGCTCTTTTAGATTTGTACTCTATTCAGTTGTTGCTAAAAAATCCCCAGATTGAAGTCCATAATAAAAAGAAAAATTGTACATACATCTTGTGTTCTTTGTGTTCGTTGTGGAGATGATTTGTTGATGATATGTTGCTAATATATGTTGCTAATATGTATTCACATCTAACTGATTATAAATGAAAACAATGAGTAATGAACAAATGTTGAATGTTAACTAAGGAGATTTTGTGTAAGAGGGAAGTTTTGGGGAAAAGATCCCTACACTCATTCACCCCCCCCCCCTCTAAGTGTGGTAGGTGTGTCCAACACAAGCTATGTGTTGAACAGGAAAGGGATCTAGCACGTGATGACTGGTAAGTACAGCAATGGAAAGATTAATTTTATGATGTAGAGGTTGGTAATAGTGCATACTATGCTGTTAAATTGCATCTTGAGTGTGGAGCTTAGGTTTACATTTAAAGTTTAATAATCGGGGTTAGTTAACACCTTAACTGATAAACAATTAAATTCTCTAGGTTTGTTCGATTTTTTTTTAATATGTTTAAACATTGGGCCTTAAGATATCATAGCATGACATACATCAATAATATTAGCATAATGTTTAATATTACATGTGTATAATATTCTTATGCTTGTCTAGAATTTAAGATTGGTAACCTTGAAACAGAGGAAAGGGACCTTCCGATTATAGCTTGGAATATAAGAATTAAAACCAACTGATAACTTTAAATAAAACTTTAAGGACCTAGAGACATAAATTTGTAATGGTTGTTTTAAGACTTTATGTAGTGTAGTTTCTTAATGATAGATGAACCTTTTCCTCCTTTGTTTGAAGTATAATTTTTTTTTTGGGGGGTAGAATTGGTTGGTATATTACAATATATATTAATAAATATTGTATTTTATATGATAAAAAGTAATATATTATTTGTTAATAATAATAATAATATATATATATTTTTAATTAAATACCTATATTAATATTCATAGTCTGTACAATCTAGAAATCATCAGGTTCTTGGACTCGAAAGATCATGACAATTTTACTGGTTCATTAGGAAAAAAGAGTTGACCGAGAGGGGAAACTAGGTATACCATGTATGTCACTATTTTTCTTCGAAACTTGAAGATAAAAATGAAATTTCTACTATGGCTATGGCCATATTTGGAGACTACAAAAATATAGGCAAAAACTGAATTAAGGGTGAATTCACGAAGGTGGGTAACACTTTCGTGACAATTGAATCTCCAAAATTCTGAAAAACGTCTTTTCCACTGAAATAATACTATTTCTCAACCAAAAGATATTTATTTCGGCCAAACTAGTTTTCGGCCGAAAAGTGGAACGTTGAATCAAATGGTATAGTGACAACACCCTCGATTTGCATGTAAAAATTTAGTCGGACGAATTTTTTCCATCCGACAAAATGTTTTCGGCTGAAAGATATTTGGGTCGAAAGAAGGTTTATATATCAACCACTTGTTGATTTTGGAATGTTTTCCAACCTTGTTGGCATTTGTGTGTGAATGTGAATCTGAGCATTTGGCCATTGTGAGTCTGAGCATTTATCCATTTCTGAGGTCTGTTCGCATTTGTGAACTTTGTTGGCAAGCGGTCGGCGAGAGGTCTGTTGGCGAGCGGTCTGTTGTGAGGTCTATTGGTGTGCAATTTGTTGTGAGTTCTGTTGGTGAGCGGTCTATTGGCGAGAGGTATTTTGGTGAGAGGTCTCTTGGCAAGAGGTCATAGGTGTGGTGCAACGGTTGTGCTGGTGAGCGCTCAATGAGTTTCAGGGATTTTTCCAAGCTTTAGTTTTAGTTTTTAATTTTTAATTTTAATTTGTGTTTTAGTTTTAATTATAGATTTTATTTTTAATTTTTAATTTTAAGTTTAGTTATAATTTTAATTGTATTTTAATTTTAATTTTAGTTTACTTTTAGTTTTAGTTAATTTTGTGTTCGAATAGGGCAATGTCGTGGGACCCCAACAACTTGGCCATAGGGCTAGGCCCTCGCGGCCAAGTCATAGTGTAGTGGAAGGTTACTTTGTCATGGGGGCCTGATGCAAGAGCATCGACAACACATCAAGCAAGCAAGCACATCGAGCAGAAGATAGCTGGACAACGCCAGCACCAATTTTGAGAACACTTTGATATTGTTGCACCAAACATTAATGTGTGGATTTAATGAAGCGCACTTTTTACATTGTAAATGGACCTTGAGAGGATAGCTCTCGTCCTTAGGTAGATGAAGCATTTATTTTAGATTTATTGCTGGTAGATAGGAATTTAATTGTAGATTTGATAGATTTAGAGTTCGAGAGGGAAAACGGATATAGACACCCTCCTTTGTACATTGTAACATTATTATTCAGGAGCAAGAAAAGGAGAGCAAGCAGAGAATTGTATGAAGGACACCCATGTACAGACATTGAATTAATAGAAGAATCTTTGATTCAATCTCATGGTTATGTGTTTCTTCTGTGTGTGTTGATGTTATTCTCATGGTTATTTGCTTCCTGTCATGCATTTTCTTTTATATGTTGTGTATGTGATTTCATGGTTAAATTGAAGTTGGTGAGAACAAGGAGTTACTTTCAATTGTTTCTCTATCTCGAACCAGAGAATTCCTGCAAGGAGCGCAGTTGAATTTTCCGCAAGGAGTGCATGAGTGCAGGGTTCAGATAGAAGAAAATTTTGTTCTAAGTTCTCAGAAGTGCAGGTAGGCACCGAAGCCGTGCAAGGCATGCGCAGGCTAGGCAAAGTCTCAGAGTTGTGATTCTGAGTAAAAGGTTGAAAGACTGTTGCTGCTGGAGTGCGTAGAGTCGAAACTTCGACACTTAGGCGTGTTGAAGATCTTCCGCAAGGTGTGTGTGCAAATAGTTCTCTTGAAGAGGCTCAAAAATCGTGAGAGAATCTCAGGAAGGATAGACCCTCAAATTCATGAATGGGGATATAGATAAGTCATGCTTGGAAGACTTGCTGGAAAATTTGCAGGTTTGTGTGCAGGGTGGCGAGTTCTGAGGAAGGGCGCTTCATCAAGTTCATGAAGTTCTATTGGTTAAGGATTGATAGTCGAATTTCTCCAAGAGAATTTTGCAAAGCTCCATAAGACGTAGGATCTCTCGAAATTTCAGGAAGTTACAGGGCAGAGTGGTAAAGGTTCGAAGCTTAGGAGGGCAGGAGCCGTCGATCAGGATCGCGAGGAGTGTGATTCCTACTCGTGGATCGGCATATTGGGAGTTCGTGAGAAGGAAGAGAAATATTTTGCCACGGGGATCGCGAGAGGGTGAGAAACAAAGTCCCAATGATCGTTTAGGTAGAGTGGGCCACAACAGGTGACGTGGAAAGTGACATGAGATATCGGTATTTCGGCATCTCGGGCCTCGAAAGTCGAGGAAGGAATCAGTTGATCTCGCGAGTAGCGAGGTTCCGAGGGAGCGAGGTCGCAAGTTCGACGGTTCGGCGTCTGATGTATCAGAGTCTGGGAAGCCAAGCGATTGGTGTCGCGAGGGGAGAGAACGTGATAAAGTGAAGTCCCGACAGTGGAGGGAAACTCTGCATTGACCGACATCTCAGGTCTCGGGGACCCAAAGGGGTAACGCTTAGTTGTTGAACTCATGAAGGTGCGAGAGCCAATCCTCCAAGAGAAATAAGAGAGGATCGGGTGCGAAGAGAACCTGTAGGGTGCAGAATTCCCAATAGGGAATTAGAAGAGCCATTGTGTTCTTTGGGCCTTAAGGAAAAGAAGGTCCTGTGAGTAGGCGAGGAGCTACAGGAGGAGGTAGCTCGTGTGTTCTGTGCCATCAAGTGGTATCAGAGCGGGAAGACTCTTTGTTTTCTATAACAGAGAGAGACAGGATTCATCATGCCGCCCAGGAAAGAAAGGCAATCACCTGGTCCAGAAGACAGGGATGCACGAAGAAGAGATAGGCCGACATGAAATCTATAAATGGAGCGACAGATGAGAGATCTCCGAGAAAGGCTTGAAGAGATGGAGATAGCTCAGAGACGCAGATTTGGTGCAGGGGATCTTAGTGATTCCAAAGTTGAAGAGGAAGTTGGACATGAAGAAGAGGTCACATCAGAGGATGCATCAGCCGAGCAGTTGATCAAAGCCATTTCCAGGATGAGTTCAAAGACCAAAATGGACATTCCAGTCTATGAAGGAAGTCTGGGTGCAGAAGAGCTATTGGATTGGATCCGAGCTCTTCACACCTACTTTGATTATGAGGATATCGAAGAAGATAAAAAGGTAAGGCATGTTGTCACTAAACAAAAAGGACATGCAACATTATGGTGGGATGAGCTACAAGATGATAGATGCTGCAAGGGCAAGAAGAAGATCAAAAGATGGGATCGAATGATTGCTAAGATGAAGGCAAAGTTCATCCCAAGGGACTACCAAATTAATCTGTTCAGGAGGATGAAAAACCTGAGACAGAAACTGATGATAGTCAAAGAATACACTGAGGAATTCTATCGACTGAACATCAAAGCAGGTCATCGGGCGAGCAATGATGAGAAGGTTGCTCGATACCTGAATGGCCTGAGATATGACATTCAGGATGAATTGAGCATGGTAACCATTAGAACGGTGGAGGATGCTTACCAGATGGCTCTGAAAGCTGAGGCGAAGCTGAGTCGCAAGAAAGGACAGTGAGGGCGAGGCAGGAGTCAGCCCAGAGGCAAGACAGTTGTCCAGGAAAGAACTCAGAAGCCCAAGGAGGAATGGAAGAAACCTCAGGGTAAAATTGAAAGAGGTGGAACCTCACAGCGAGGACAGCCACAGGTTGAACAAAGAGGACAACAAAATGACCAGAGAGGAGATTATGCTGATGTCAATACTTTTCCTCGTACCAGAGGTAGAGGAAGAGGTCGAGGTGGAGTAATCCAATGTTTTACATGTGGGCAGAATGGGCACAGGTCATTTGAGTGTCCAGAGAAAAAGAAAGATGGAGGAGAAGCTCACATCACTGAAGCGTAGAAGCGTGATGTCGAAAATGAAGACACTAGAAGTGGGAGGTCACTGACGGTGCACAAAGTTCTCTTAACACCCGAGAAGGAGCTGGAGGACACAGTTCATAGGACTAGACTGTTCAAGACCACTTGCAAAACCAAGGGCTGGAAATGCAAGGTCATTGTGGACAGCGGAAGCACCAATAATCTCGTTTAAATTGAGATGGTGGAGAAATTAGAGCTGGAGACAACTGATTACCCGAGTCCATATAAAGTTTCATGGCTACAGAAGGGACATTAGGTGAGTGTCACTAAACAATGTTTAGTTTCTTTCAAGATGGGTGAATATAAGGATAAAATCCTCTGTGATGTCATTCCCATGGATGTATGTCATTTGTTGCTGGGTAGACCATGGCAATATGACATAAATGTTGTTCATGATGGGAGAATGAACACATACACCTTAGAAAAGAATGGAAGAACCCATACATTGCTTCCGATAAAGGATAAGGAAGTGAAACCGAAAGTAAGAAACACCATACTTCTCATGAGTGGGAAGGAGCTTCTCACAGAGATGGAGAAGAGGGAAGATCCACAATTCTTTGTGGTCAGGAAACCGAGAATTATCCTGACTAGCATGAGAGTGGACGACTTACCAGTTGAGATTCAGGAACTGCTGGGAGAGTTCGCTGACATCATCATGGACGAATTACCTCGTTCGTTGTCACCAATGAGGAGTGTGAGTCACCACATAGACCTCATACCAGGAGAAAGTTTGCCGAACAAAGCTACGTATAGGTTGACGCCACAAGAAAATGAGGAGGTTAAGAAGTAGGTCCAGGAGCTACTGGATAAAGGACTGGTCAGAGAAAGTTTGAGTCCGTGCGTTGTTCCAACAGTACTTATTCCGAAGAAGGATGGAGGCTGGAGAATGTGCACTGACTCTAGAGAGATCAACAAAATTGCCATCAGGTACAGATTTCCACTGCCAAGAATGGATGATCTGATGGACTGCAGTGGGGAAAATTATTTTTCAAAGATAGATATGAAGAATGGATATCACCAGATTCGCATGAGGGAAGGTGATGAATGGAAGATAACATTCAAGACAAATGAGGGTTTGTACGAATGGCTGGTCATGCCGTTTGGCTTGACAAACACGCCGAGCACATTCATGAGGCTGATGAATGAAGTCCTGAGGGAATTCATTGCAAAATTTTTCGTCGTATATCTGGATGATATATTGATCTTTAGTAAGACAAAGACTGAACACTTGAAACATTTGGCCATTGTGATGAGGAAACTGTTGATTAACATGAAGAAGTCCTCATTTATGAAGACAGAGCTCATTTATTTGGGTTTTGTTATTTCAATGAATGAGTTGAAGATGGATCCAGAAAAAGTGGAAGTGATCAAGAATTGGCCATCACCGAGAAATATTTTCGAGGTTAGGAGTTTTCATGGTTTGGCTAGTTTTTACCGAAATTTCATCAGGAATTTCAGTGGAATTAGCACAACAATGATGGACACCGTGAAGAAGAAACATAAGTCTTTTCATTGGACAATAGAGGCTGATAAGAGCTTCAATCTGTTGAAGCGGAATATAACGGAATGACCAGTGTTGGTGTTTCCGGACTTCAAGAAGACATTTCAAGTGAAATGTGATGCAAGAGGATATGCCATAGGAGCAGTCTTGAGTCAAGAGGACAGGCCAGTTGCATATTTCAGCGAGAAGCTGGATGAAGTAAAGCTAAAATACTCCACGTATGATAAGGAGTTTTATGCCATCATACGGGCATTAAAGAAGTGGAGGCATTACTTGATCCCAAAGGAATTTGTATTGTACAGAGATAATCATGCATTGCAGTTTGTGAGTCAACAGGATAAGTTGAATCAGAAACATGCAAAATGGGTAGAGTATATGCAGAATTTCGCGTTTGTGATTAAACACATTTTAGGAACTGCTAACAAAGTGGTTGATGCTTTGAGCAGGAAATGTTTGTTGCTGCAGGAGTTCCGAGTCAAAACATTAGGTTTTGAAAATCTCAGGGACATGTATATAGGAGATACAAATTTCGGGGAAACATATGAGGCAGTTGAAAATCCAGTTCTCAGAGATTGGAGTCCGTGGATAGATTACATGATCTAGGAGGGATTTCTGTTCAGAGGCAATCAACTGTGTATTCCAAATTTGCTCCATGAGGGAGAATTTGCTAAAGGAAAAGCACAGTGGTGGATTAGCAGGGCATTTTGGCCATGAAAAAACATTCGCAAAGCTGAGAGAATCGTATTTTTGGCCAGGCATGCAAGCAGATGTCAAGAGGTTTGTTGACAGATGTCAAATTTGTCAGCATTCGAAGGGGAGAAAGAAGAATGCAGGATTTTATCAACCATTTCCCATACTGAAGAGACCATGGGAGGCGATCAACATGGACCTTATATTGGGTTTGCCGAGGATGCAGAGAGGAGTTGATTCCATCTTTGTGGTGGTAGACAGGTTTTCGAGGATGGCACATTTTATTCCGTGTCAGAAGACCAGCAATGTGACCCACATCGCAAACTTGTTTTTCAAAGAGGTTGTTAGACTTCATGGATTGCCAAGAAGCATAGTCTTGGACAGGGATACAAAATTCATAGGTCATTTCTGGAGGACACTATGGAAGAAGATAGAGAATAACTTGGAATTTATTTCAACTTATCATCCACAGACAGACGGACAGACCGAGATAGTGAACAGAAGTCTTGGGGACTTGCTGAGAAGCTTGGTGAAAGAGCATCATGGCAGCTGGGACAACGTATTGCCACAGGCAGAGTTTGCTTACAACGATTCTATGAATCGAAGTATAGGAAAAAGTCTGTTTTAGATCATGTATGGGACACAACCAAGGGGAGTTTCTGAACTCTGGGAGTCAGAACAGGCTGCAACTAGTAGTGCGAGCGCAGAGGAGTTCGCTGAGGCAATGAAGGAACTTCACGGTAAGGTGAAGCAATGACTGATAAATTCAAATTAGGAGTATAAGCGCAGAGAAGATCAGCATCGGAGACAACTTTAGTTCGAAGTTGGATATCTTTTTCTAGCACATCTGAGGAAAGAAAGGTTCCCAAGGGGAGCATATAACAAGATGAATATGAAAAATATTGGGCCATGCACAGTCCAAAAGAAACTTAGAGAGAATTCTTATGAGATTGAGTTGCTGGATGGCATCAGGATATCTCTGATATTTAATGTTTTGGATTTATATCCATACAAGGTTGGAGAAGCAGACACTGGAACTGAGGAACCAGTGATCTAGTGGAAGAAGCAATTACCAGTTGCAGAGAAGCCACAGATGGAGTGCATACTAGACAAGCGAGTGGGAAAGAAGACCAGGCAGAAGAAATACTTCGAGTACCTGGTGAAATGGAAGAATCACCCAGTCGAAGATGCTAGCTGGGAGACTGAAGTAGTGATATAGAAGCATGGACAGACCGTGCAGGAGCTCATGGACAGGAGCCCATGAAATTTTTCAAGCCGAGGAGTATGATGCAGGAGCATCGACAACACATAAAGTGAGCAAGCACATCGAGCAAAAGACAGCTGGATAGCACCAGCACCAATTTTGAGAATGCTTTGATATTGTTTTGCCAAACATTAATGTGTGGATTTAATGAAGCGCACTTTGTACATTGTAAATGGACCTTGAGTAGATAGCTCTCATCCTTAGGTAGATGAGGCATTTATTTTAGATTTATTGCTGGTACATAGGAATTTAATTGTAGATTTGATAGCTTTAGAGTTCGAGAGGGAAAAGGATATAGACACCCTCCTTTGTACATTGTAACATTATTATTCAGGAGCAAGAAAAGGAGAGCAAGCAAAGAATTGTATGAAGAACACCCATGTATAGACATTAAATTAATAGAAGAAGCTTTGATTCAATCTCATGGTTATGTGTTGCTTCTGTGTGTGTTGATTTTATGCTCATGGTTATTTTCTTCCTGTCATGCATTTGCTTTTATATGCTGTGTATGTGATTTCATGGTTAAATTGAAGTTGGTGACAACAAGGAGTTAGTTTCAATTGTTTCTCTATCTCGAACCAGAGAATTCCTGCAAGGAGTGTAGCTGAATTGTCCACAAGGAGTGCATGACTGCAGGGTTCAGATAGAAGAATTTTTTTTTCTAAGTTCTAAGAAGTGCAGGTAGGCATCGAAGCCATGCAAGGCATGTGCAGGCTAGGTGAAGTCTCAGAGTTGCGATTCTAAGAAAAAGGTTAAAAGACTGTTGTTGTTGGAGTGCATAGAGTCGAAACTTCGACACTTAGGCGTGTTGAAGTCCTGCCGCAAGGTGTGCGTGCAAAGAGTTCTCTTGAAGAGGCTCAAAATTCATGAGAGAAGCTCAGGAAGGATAGACCCTCAAATTTGTGAAGGGGGATATAGATAAGTCGTGCTTGGAAGACTTGTTGGAAAAGTTGCAGGTTTGTGTGCAGGGTGGTGAGTTCTAAGGAAGGGCACCTCATCAAGTTCACGGAGTTCTATTGGTGAAGGATTGACAGTCGAATTTCTCCAAGAGAATTTCACAAAACTTCGTAAGATGTAGGATCTCTCAGAATTTTAGGAAGTTACAGCGCAGAGTGGTAAAGGTTCGAAGCTCAGGAGGGCAGGAGCCATCGATCGGGATCGCGAGGAGTGTGATTCCTACTCATCGATCGACATATCGAGAGTTCGCGAGAAGGAAGTAGAATATTTGGCCACGGGGATCGCGAGGGGGTGAGAAACGAAGTCCCAACGATCGTGTGGGAAGAGCGGGCCACAGTGGGTGATGTGGCAAGTGACACGAGATATTGGTATTTCGGTGTCTCAGGCCTCGAAATTCGAGGAAGGAATCATTTGATATAGTGAGTAGCGAGGTTCCAAGGGAGAGAGGTCACAATTTCGGCGTTTCGACGTCTCGTGTATCAGAGTCTGGGAAGCCAAGTGATTGGCACCGCGAGGGGTGAGAATGCAATAAAGCGAAGTCCCGACAGCGGAGGGAAAATTTGCATTGACCGAAATCTCAGGTCTCGGGGACTCGAAGGGGTAACGCTTAGTTTTTGAACTCATGAAGGTGTGAGAGCCGATCCTCCAAGAGTAAGAAGAGAGGATCGGGTGCGAAGAGAACCTGTGGGGTGCAGAATTCTCGATAGGGAATTAGAAGAGCCGGTGCGTTCTTTGGGCCTTAAGGGAAAG
The DNA here is from genome assembly GCA_009831015.1 of Picea engelmannii. Lineage (NCBI taxonomy): Eukaryota > Viridiplantae > Streptophyta > Pinopsida > Pinales > Pinaceae > Picea > Picea engelmannii. The sequence goes on from ML786274.1 coordinate 349,523, forward strand.
AAGGTCCTGTGAGCAGGCGAGGAGCTGCAGGAGGAGGTAGCTCACGTGTTCTGCGCCATCAGGGCCCAGTCCTATGGCCAAGCCATTGGCATGCCCACATCATTTCTCTATTCAGCTTAGGCCCATAACATTAGTAGTAAGATTTTATAATTTTTTTTATAAATTTACTAATATTACTAATATTTTTAGAAGTAATATTTTTTTATAATATTATTAATATTTATAAAAGTTGATGGGAATAGTGTGGTTAACTTAACGAAGCAAGCAGATTATTGAAGTTTAGTTTAACTTAATTTTAATTTTTAATTTTAAGTTTAGTTTTAGTTTTAGTTGTATTTTAATTTTAATTTTTAATTTTAGTTTTCTTTTTAATTTTTTCAGAAATTTAATTTGTTATATATTACATTGTGTGTTATATAATATAACACACTGTGTGTTATATTATGGATTTTTGTTGTCATTTTTAAAAAATAGTTAATTAAAAGCCACATGGTGTGAAAGCAACCAAATTTCATAACTCATAATTAAAAGCCCATGTACAACATCTAAACCATAGACATCAGTATGTGTATCGAATAATTTAATTCCATATTACCCCACAATAGATGTGGCCTCTAATCGACCGACCAACCAAGTAGTCAAAATGGTGTAGATTCATGCTTTATGATTATTGAAGTGGGGATTTAAGGTTTTCAAATCTAAATTTGTTATTTAATTATGAGTGAAATTATAAATTTTCATTATTTAAATTATAAAGATTTATAATTTATCAAAACTATGTTATCTCAACAATTTACATGACTGCAATTTCAATACTTTAGATCTGTGATTTTATCTGTGAATTTCTAAATAAAATTGATCAAAAAAAGAAACTAGAAAACGTTCAGTAATGTTTTCAAATAAAAATTTTGTAATTTAATTATGAGCAAAATTACAATTTACCATTATTTAAATTGCAGTTTTAAAAGTATAAATAAATTTATAATCCATCAAAACTATGCAATCTCTAATACCTTACATATGTAATTCCATCTTCCAATTTCTAAACAAAACCAATTAGAGAGAGCAACGAGAAACCGTTAAAAAATAATAATACTTAGACTAAGCGGCTTCATAACACATTTTACTAACACCTTAAGAATGGTTAGGTGTAATATCTAGAACCGCTAAATGATGGGATTGTACAAAGTGTGGAGCCCCTCAATTGAAATCTTCAAACTTCTACCTCCCTCACTCAATCTCTAGAAATTCATATTCTTATGGCCCATCTCTAAGAGATAGTTACAATTGTTCCTCTTATTTACATGCCACTTGAACAATCAATTCAACTTCTACATGTCATTTGATGCCCATTTCCTAATGACAATGAATTGGTTCAATAGTTATTGTCTATGCACCATACACATGTTTCTTTTGATCTTGTAATCCCTTGTGAAATTTTTCAATTCATTGAGGTTAATAAATGCACCCTCATAGAAACCATTAGGATTGATCTATTCCATGGTAACATTGAGTGCTATTATACCAAGAACTCGATCAACTTAGTCCTCAATGATTCAACTACTCATAGAACATACTACACGAAGAATTGACCAATTGACCAATAAACATTCTTAGAACCTTTTAGGTTTTTTTGACATGTTCTAGAAACATGCATCCATTATTTCCATTAATTGTCCATCGGTATTATCTTCAAGTCAATTATGCATAGTTCAATAAATCTATCACTTCCATATTAGGTTGCTTCTCTCCTAGTGGAACTTCCCAACAAAACTTAGTACTTAGTTGCAGTCTGACCTAATTGACTATTTGACTTTTTACACGATTGTGTATGATTCCTAGGAAATGTTTAATTTGTGTACTCAAATTCCTTTAATATCATGATTAATCTCCACATATTTATGTTTTCATCATGCACTTGTGGAGAAAATATACTTGTATTTCAAAATTTACAAAGATATATGTGACATCCCCCCAAAATAAATATCTTTATTTTTGTGTGCTGGAAATTTATTTTTCGTTTTTGGCAAATTTGAATCTGGAAATTTTTTTCCATTTATGGAAATTCTAAATTTTGAATTCAATAATTGTATTTAATTACTGTGACTATTGGGCAAACATCTATTTTGACTCAACTAACTATTTGACTATGACACTTGTATCACAATAGAATATTTATATTAACTACAGGAGGAAAAATGGAACAACCATGTTAAAAATCCGCTGACCATGACTCCATGAGTGGGGAACATGTTGGAACTGCCTCTAGGCTGATTCTGAGAAGTGGAAAATCAAATATTTGGACACTGGAAGACCCTGAAAATCAGGGATTAAGAAGCTGTGAAAATCCCCAAAGGAGGGAAAAAGACCTGGGGAAAATTGATAAATAACATATGCAAGGAGGCAAGCACTGCCAAGTATGCTCGGAAAGGATTCCTAGTCTCTCTTACTATTATGAACACTGCGGATTGAGTGTGAGGAAAGAGGAGCCTGCTGAAACAGAATTGTCTTGTTGTTATGAATAATGTTGAATAAGTGTGAGGCAAGAGGAGAACTGTTGGAATTGAAGGACATTGCTGAGGAGGAGTTTCCAATTTCTCCCTCATGGATTCATGGTAAGGCTAGGGGGTGAATTGGGCAAGTGACTTTGGTTGCCTTGTTCTACGGTTTGCAGGAACATGGTTGTCCCCTTTGTCTTCCCGTGGATGGGATTTAGATATGTTAATTTTCCCCTCTCTATAATGAATGGCTATGTCTTTTGATGTTATGTATCTATTGAATCTGAACTGGAATAAGTTACATTATCTATCCATATGACCTTTTTTGCATCTGGTGTATTGTATCGTATTAAATCGGATCCCTAACGATTTCTTCCCACCTTCTGTTCGAATGTTTTTATTCAATGCTATGTATCTAACAATATGATCTAACAATATGAAAACATTATATTATATGCGTATAGAATGACAAAAGTCGGGAGTTAAAGAATTTTGGAAACCCCTTTTTGTTTTTTTTGCATGCTAAAACAATCTTGAGAATTGACGCCTTTCGAGGGTGTTTTCTTTCCTTGTTTCTTGTCAAAATGGGCTACCCTGTCCTTAGTCAAGGTCTACGATGAATTTAGAGATTTTCCCTTACAGAAAACCTTTATCCTTTTGTATCCTTCTGTGCATGTAAAATTCTTAAGTTTTTATGCTTTCGGAATTCGGGGATTATGTGTGCTATGGTTTGACATTTGAAACCCTGAAACCCAAAATGCTGAAGTGTTGGTTCCACACATTTTCACCTTCGAAATTCGGGAATTTTGTGTGTTGTGGCTTGACCTTTGAAACCCAAAAACCCAAAATACTGAAATGTTAGTTCCACGTTCTTTTCTATTCACAATTTTGGGAATTGTTTGTGGTTGATGTTTTGGTTTTTGAAGTCGCGGGATTCTAAACCCCAAAATCCCGAAATGTTAGTTCCACGTTCTTTTATTTTCATAATTTCAGGAATTGTTGTGTTTTGTTGTTTGACATTGAAAACCCCAAAATCCTGAACACCGAAATCCCGAAGTGTTGGTTCCACACCCTTTGACCTTCATAATTCAGGAATTGTTGTGTGTTGTGGTTTGAATTTTGAAACCCCGAAAACCTGAAATCCTGAAGTCTTGGTTCCACACCCTTTCACCTTTCAAAATTCAGGAATTGTTGTGTGTTGTGGTTAGACATTTGAAACCCTGAATCCTGAAATATTGAAATATTAGTTCCACGTTCTTTTCTATTGGCAATTTTGGGAATTGTTTGTGGTTTTTGTTTTTGTCTTTTGAAGTTGCGAGATTCTGAACCCCAAAATCCCCAAATGTTAGTTCCACTTTCTTTTCTTTTCTCAATTTCAGGAATTATTGTGTTCTATTGTTTGACATTGGAAACCCCAAAATCCTGAAATGTTAGTGCCTTTATTTTTCACAATTTGGGAATTGTGGTATGTTGGATGTTTGAATATGAAAACTCTGAAACACCAAACCCTGAAATCCCGAAATGTAGGTCCCACCTTTTCGTTTCTCACATTTCAAAAAATTTTGTATGTCAAGGTTTGGACACCGGAACTCGTGAAGTTTCGAATCCTGAAATCCCGAAGTCCAGAACCCACCTTCCTTTTTTTCACATTTTAGATGTTTGTATATGTGGTTGTTTGGGCACTTGCACTCGTGAAATCCCAAACTCTGAATTCTTGAAGTACTAATTACCTTTCATATTTTTGGGAGTTGTTGTGTGTAGATGATTGACTTTTGTGTTCATGAAAACTCGATCCTCAAAACCCCGAAGTACTCGACATATTGTCTCAATTTCGTGAAATGTTGTGTGCTGATGTCCGGATCTTGTACTCGCAAAACCCTGAATCCCGAAACCTTGAAATGTTGGCCCATAGTCGTTCTGTATTTTGGATTTCGGTAAACAACAGGGTCCTTTGTTTTGTTCATCACTTGTGATCACCGAAACCCGATTGACCTCTATTTCTTCACAAAGTTGTAGGAACTTAGAAGAAACTTATTATTATGGGAACAAATCTATTAATGTAATGAATGCACTGGTAAAAGAACATTGGAAACTCTTCATCCCGGATAGAGGTATGGGAGTAACATGCCATATTACAAGTCGACTGGCTGTTCTTCAATTTTTCATTGTCAGCTTCTTCAATGAGGAAGCTGACAATGAAAAATTGAAGAAGGCACAAAAGGAATAACAAGAGATAAATGAATTCCTACTGCATAGTATAGTAACCAAGAAAATCCCAAAAGATGATAACCATGAGGAAGAGGTCAGCAAAAGGAGCTCCAAGAATTCTGGTGCGAAAATAGAAAAAGGAGACACTTCATCTGAAGGGACACCTTTAGCTGAAGACCATACCATACCAGACAAAAAAAGAAAACAAACTAATCACCTTGAAGGAGAATTTAAAAATATTAAACTAGCTACTTTTGATGGGGAATCCAGGACAGGAGAAGAAGCTGAGGCATGGTTGTTGGACATCAAAAAGTACTTCCAAATCTACAACTATTCCAGCAACATGAAGGTTAGAATGACCATCTACAATTTTAAGGGAAAGGCCAACATTTGGTGGAGGGAACTGAAATTGGCCAAGGACCTAAAGGAGAAATAAATGGAATGGTCCAAATTCAAGAAGTATTTTAAGAAACAATACCTTTCTGAAATCTATTATGAAAGGAAGATGAAAGAATTTTATGAATTACGACTCAGAAAAATGAGGATGGAGGACCTTATAAATAAATTTCTGGAACTACTAAGGTTCATATGATACATCCAAGAGGATAAGGTAAAAATACAACGATTCTTAAGTTGTTTACCACAGCCCTACAAGGATAGAATTGAGTTTGACAACCCCAAATCCTTGAGTGAGGTAATCAGGAAAGAACGGATGTGCTATGACCGATATAAACAGTGGGTAGAGTTTCCCAAGACCTGGAAGGATAAGAAGCAAGATGGAATAAACCAGTGGAAGAAGCGATACCATCCAGTTCCTTATCCAAATGCAACAAAAAGTTTCCCAAGGAAGGATTTTCACTCCAACTATCCGAATATGCAAGGTAGCAGTAAACCGGTAAACCTGGAAACAAAGATGTTTGGGAGTGTAGAGAACCATTAAAGTGTTGGGAGTGTGGAGAGCCTCAGCTAAGGAGGAACTGTCCACATTTAATTACAACAAACAGAACCACTATTCACAATTTACAGGAAGCCTCGATAGTGGGTGACATGGGAAGAAGTCTACATCGGATAAATGCAACCATAGATGGTCAACAAGCTGACCACTAGTCCTTAGTAGTAGAAGTAGTAGGAAAAATCCATGAAACTCGAATTTATGTTTTAATTGACCCTGGAGGTACATTAAATTATATTACTCTTGATGTAGCAGAGTCGAATAAACTTAAGAAACAAAAGAACAAAAAATCTTGGCTTGTACAACTAGCAACAGGTGCTAAAAGAAAGGTAGTTAACTTTATTTCTAACCTTGAGTTCAGCTTAGATGGTCAAAATATAAGGACCAATCTGAACATCCTACCACTAGGGTCTTATGATATGATTATTGGGATGGATTGGTTGGAACAACACAAAGAAGTACTAGATTGTTATACAAAGATACTTAGCTATAAAGATAATTTTTTCACTGTTAGAACAACCCAAGGCACACCAAAACCTGTATTAGTCAGACAAGTTTTAGCGTTGCAACTCAAGAAATGTATTAGAAAGGGATGTCAAGTTTATGCCATCCAAGTGAGGAATCTATTAGAAAAAGAAGATAAGCCCATGTTAGAAGACTTTGTTGTCCTACGTGAATTCAGAGACATGTTTGTTGATAATATACCAAAATTACCTTCTAGGAGAGAAATATATTTCTCCATATACATACTACCTGGATCAACCCCTATCTCAAAAGCACCTTACCGAATGAGTCTACCAGAACTGACAGAATTAAAAATACAATTACATGAATTGTTGGATAAAGAGTATATCATACCAAGTGTCTCGCCATGGGGAGCACTAGTTCTCTTTGTGAAAAATAAAGATGGTACTCTCAGACTATGTATCGATTATAGACAACTGAACAAATTGACTGTTAAGAACAAATATCCCTTACCCAGGATAAATGATCTTTTCAATCAAGTTGGTGGGGCCAAGATATTCTCAAAATTGGATTTATGATCCGGATATCATCAAGTTAGGATAAAAGACCAAGACATACACAAAACAACTTTTCGAACAAGATACAGACACTATGAGTTTGTAGTCATACCTTTTGGACTCACTAATGCACCAACGACCTTTATGTGCTTGATGAATAGCATTTTCATCCAATACTTAGACAAGTTCATAGTAGTATTTATCGACGATATTATGGTCTATTTTAAAATGAAGGAGGAACATGATGAACACTTATGAATAGTTCTGCAAACACTAAGGATACACAAACTATACACACAATTTGACAAATGTGATTTTTATCAAAAGGAAATACAATATTTAGGACATGTCATTTCCTCGGAAGGTATTGTCGTAGACCCAGAAAATATAAAATCCATTATGGAATGGCTAGTACCTAAGGATGTGGCAGATATCCAGTCATTCATGGGAATCACCGAATATTATCGTAGATTTATAGAAGAGTTCTCCAATATAGCCTACCCTATCAAGTGATTACAAAAGAAATGAGCCAAGTTTAAATAGTTGAAAAAGTGTCAAGATAGTTTTAACAAGCTAAAAGAATTATTGACATCAATGCCCATTTTAAAGGTAGCAGACCTAGAGAAAGACTTCACAGTATGCATTGATGCAAGTAAAGAGGTACTAGGTGGTTTTCTAACTCAGGAAGCGCACGTGATTTGTTATGGGTCCCATAAATTAAAGGAACACGAGGAAAATTATGTCACTCATGACTTAGAATTGGTAGTAGTAATACATGCCTTAAAAATGTGGCGACACTATATAATGGGCAGAAAATTCTTACTATTGACGGATAATAGCGGAGTGAAATATATGTTTAACCAACCAAACCTTAATGTAAGACAAGCAAGGTGGCTAGACTTCTTGAGCGAATTTGACTTCGAGGTCAGACATATCAAAGGTAAGGAAAGTAAAGTAGTAGATGCTTTAAGCCACATAATCCATGGGTTATTTGATACAAACATCAATAGGGAAGAAAGTGATCTAGAACAAAGAATAAGGACGACATATATCAACGATGGAAATTAGACTAAGATAATGGCATAATTTCAAAATAGTATCACAAACTCAAATAAAACACATACAAGTATTGACAAACATGGACTATTAATATTTAAAAATAGACTTTACATACCAGATTCAGTAGAGCTAAAATTAACTATTTTTGATGAAGTTCATAAGAAACCATATTCTGGCCATCGAGGTTACCAGAAAACAGTAACAACACTTAGAAAACTATTTTACTGGCCTAATATTAAGGGAAAAACAACAGAGTATTTGGCTAGGTGCTAAGATTGTCAGTAGGTTAAGGTTGAACGTCAGCATCCAGCCGGCCTATTACAACCATTACCGGTACCAGAATGGAAATGGTAGACCATATCGCTGGACTTTATAACAGGTTTTCCTAAAACTCAGAAAAAAAATGATTCAATCATGGTTGTAATTGATAAAATCAGTAAGTATGGACACTTTATCCTTGTAAATTCTACTTTTAAAGCTATTAACATTGTTGAAATATTCATGAAAGAAATTTTTAGACTGCATGGTATTCCTAAAATGTTGATTTTAGATAGAGACGTAAAATTCACATACCTTTTTTTGGAAGGAATTATTTGTAGGGATAAATACTAATTTAAATTTCAGTATGATTTATCATCCACAAACGGATGGATAGACTGAAAGGAGAAATCAAATCATAGAGGATATGCTCCGCATGTATCTAAGAACAAAGTTGAAGAAGTGGGAAGACTACCTACACTTGGTAGAATTTCCATATAACAATGGGTACCAAGCTTTGGCTAAGTGGAGCCCTTTCAAAATACTGTATGACAGAAAGTGTACAACTCCAATTAGCTGGGATAACCCAGCTGACAGACTCATCGCTGGACCAGAGATGCTCCAAGAAATGGAGAACATGGTAAAGAAAGTAGAACAGAACTTGAAGGAAGCACAAGACAGACAGAAGAGTTATGGAGATAAAAAAGGAAGACACTTGGAATTTCAATTAGGAGACCATGTTTATTTTAAGGTCAAAGCCCAAAAAAGCTTACTGAAGTTGGGGAATTGTTCCAATATGGCACCTACTTTTTGTGGGTCCTTTGAGATACTAGCTCAATTGGACCCGTAGCATATCATCTTGCACTTCCATCTAATCTAAGAGGCAATACTTAGACAAGTTCGTAGTAGTATTTATCGACGATATTCTGGTCTATTTTAAAATGGAGGAGGAACATGATGAGCACTTATGAATAGTTTTGAAAACACTAAGGAAAAACAAACTATACACAAAATTTGAAAAATGTGATTTTTATCAAAAGGAAATACAATATTTAGGACATGTCATTTCCTCGGAAGGTATTGTTATAGACCCAGAAAATATAAAAGACATTATGGAATGGATAGTACCTAAGGATGTGGAAGATATCCGGTCATTCATGGGAATCACCGAATATGATCATAGATTTATGGAAGGGTTCTCCAATATAGCCTACCCTATCACGTGATTACAAAAGAAAGGGGCCAAGTTTAAATAGTTGCAAAAGTGTCAATATAGTTTTAACAAGCTAAAAGAATTATTGACATCAATGCCCATTTTAAATGTAGCTGACCCAGATAAAGACATCACAAGATGCATTGATGCAAGTAAAGAGGGACTAGGTGGTGTTCTAACTTAGGAAGGGCACGTGATTTGTTATGGGTCCTGTAAATTAAAGGAACACGAGAAAAATTATGTCACTCATGACTTAGAATTGGTAGTAGTAATACATGCCTTAAAAATGTGGCGACACTATAAAATGGGCAGAAAATTATTACTATTGATGGATAATATCGGAGTGAAATATTTGTTTAACCAACCAAACCTTAATGCAAGACAAGCAAGGTGGATAGCCTTCTTGAACGAATTTTACTTCGAGGTCAGACATATCAAAGGTAAGGAAAGTAAAGTAGCACATGCTTTAAACCACATAATCCATGGGTTATTTGAGATAAACATCAGTAGGGAAGAAAGTGATCTAGAACAAAGAATAAGGACGACATATATCAATGATGGAAATTAGACTAAGATAATGGTAGAATTTAAAAATAGTATCACAAACTCAGATAAACCACATATAAGTATTGAAAAACAGGGACTATTAAGATTTAAAAATAGACTTTACATACCAGATTCAGTAGACCTAAAATTAACTATTTTAGACGAAGTGCATAAGAAACCATATTCTGGCCATCCAGGTTACCAGAAAACATTAACAACACTCAGAAAACTATTTTACTGGCCTGATATTAAGGGCAAAACAATAGAGTATTTGGCTAGGTGCCAAGATTGTCAGTAGGTTAAGGCCAGACACCAGCATCCAGCTGGCCTATTACAACCATTACTGGTACTAGAATGGAAATGAGAGACCATATCGCTGGACTTTATAACAGGTTTGCCTAAATCTCAGAAAAAAATGATTCAGTCATGGTTGTAATTGATAAAATCAGTAAGTCTGGACACTTTATCCTTGTAAAGTCTACTTTTAAAGATATTAACATTGTTGAAATATTCATGAAAGAAATTTTTAGACTTCATGGTATTCCTAAAATGATGATTTTAGATAGAGACGTAAAATTCACATCCCTTTTTTTGAAAGGAATTGTTTGTAGGGATAAATACTAATTTAAATTTCATATGAGTTATCATCCACAAACAGATGCACATACTGAAAGGAGAAATCAAATCATAGAGGATATGCTCTGCATGTATCTAAGAACAAAGTTGAAGAAGTGGGAAGACTACCTACACTTGGTAGAATTTCCATATAACAATGGGTACCAAGCTTTGGCTAAGTGGAGCCCTTTCAAAATACTGTATGACAGAAAGTTTACAACTCCAATTAGCTGGGATAACCTAGCTAACAGACTCATGGTTAGACCAGAGATGCTCCAAGAAATGGAGAACATGGTAAAGAAAGTACAATATAACTTGAAAGAAGCACAAGACAGACAGAAGAGTTATGGAGATCAAAAAGGAAGACACTTGGAATTTCAATTAGGAGACCATAATTATTTGAAGGTCAAAGCTCGAAAAAGCTTATTGAAGTTGGGGAATTGTTCCAAGATGGCACCCAGTTTTTGTGGGTCCTTCGAGATACTAGCTCAATTGGACCCGTAGCATATCATCTTGCACTTCCATCTAATCTAAGATTTCATAATGTATTTCATGTTTCTTTGTTGAAAAAGTATATTCATGACCTTACTCATACGATTGATTGGAACTTGGTGCAGGTGGAACCCTTGTGCATTCTGGACCGGAGAGAAATAAAACTTTGGAATAGAGTCGTCGCTCAAGTAAAGGTGAAATGTAAGAACTTTAGTCGTGAGGAGGCCACTTGGGAATTGGAGGGAGATTTGCAGAAATCTCATGCAATCCTATTCCAAGAAAGGAACGAACATTGAGGACAGTGTTTTATTAGAGGGGGAAAGGATGTGACATCGCCCAAATATAAATATTTTTATTTTTGTGTGCTAGAAATTTATTCTCGTTTTTGGCAAATTCGAATCTAGAATTTTTTTTCCATTTATGGCAATTTTGAATTTCAAATTTAATAATTGTATTTAATTACTGTGACTGTTGGGCAAAGATCTGTTTGAAATCAACTAACTATTTGACTATGACACTTGTATCACAACAGAATATTTATATTAATTGCAGGAGGACAAATGGAACAACCATGTTTAAAATCAGTTGACCATGACTCCATGAGTGGGGAACATGTTGGAATTGCCTCTAGGCTAATTATGAGAAGTGGAAAATCAAATAGTTGACCACTGGAAGCCCCTAAAAATTAGGGATTAAGAAGCTCTGAAAATCCCCAAAGGAGGGAAAAAGACCTGGGAAAAATTGATAAATTGCATATGCACGGAGGCATGACACTTCCAAGTATGCTGGGAAAGGATTCCTGAGCTCTCTTTCTCTTATGAACACTGTGGATAGAGTGTGAGGCAAGAGGAGCCTGCTGAAATAGAATTGTCTTGCTGTTATGAACATTGTTGAGTAAGTGTGAGGCAAGAGGAGAACTGTTGGAATTGAAGGACATTGTTGAGGAGGAGTTTCCAAGTTCACCCTCATGGATTCATGGTCAAGCTAGGGGGTGAATTGGGCAAGTGACTTTGGATTTCTTGTTCTACAGTTGGGAAGAATGTGGTTGTTCCCTTTGTCTTCCCACAGGTAGGATTCAGATATGTTAATTTTCCCCTCTCTATTATGAATAGCGTTGTCATTTGATGTTATGTATCTCTTGAATCTGAACTGGAATAAGTTACATTCTCTATCTGTATGACCTTTTTTTCATATGGTCTATTGTATCGTATTAAATTGGATTTGTAACAATTTCTTCCCACTTTCTATTCAAATGTTTTTATTCGATGCTATGTATCTAACAATATACAAAAAATTTATTAGATGTGTATAGAATGACAAAAGTTAGGAATTAATGAATTTTGGAAACCCCTTTTTTTTTTTTTTGGATGCTAAAACAATCTTGAGAATCGATGCCTTTCAGAGGTTTTTTCTTTACTTCTTTCTTGTCAAAATGGGCCACCCTTTCCTTAGTCAAGGTCTATGATGAATTTAGAGATTTTCCCTTACCAAAAACCTTTATCCTTTTGTATCCTTCTGTGCATGTAAAATTCTTAAGTCTTTATGCTTTC
>ML786274.1:373276-573156 GCA_009831015.1 Picea engelmannii
AGAACACCAAAATCCCGAAATGTTAGTGGGTTTATTTTTCGCAATTTGGGAATTGTGGTATGTTGGATGTTTCGATATGAAAAACGTGAAACCCCGAACCTTGAAATCTTGAAATGCAGGTCCCACCTTTTCGTTTCTCGCATTTAAGAAATTTGTGTATATAAAGGTTTGGACACCGGAACTCATGAAGTTTCAAATCCTGTAATCCTGAAGTGCAGAACCCACCTTCCTTTTTTTCTAATTTCAGATGTTTGTATATGTGGTTGTTTGGGCACTTACACTCACGAAATCCCAAACTCTAAATTCCCGAAGAACTAATCACCTTTCATATTTTTGGGAGTTGTTGTGTGTAGATGATTGGCTTTTGTGTTCATGAAAACCCAAACCCCGAAACCCTGAAGTACTTGGCATATTGTCTCAATTTTGGGAAATGTTTTTTGTTGATGTTCGGCTCTTTTACTTCCGAAACCTCGAAATGCTGGCCCACAATTCTTCCGTATTTAGATTTTGGCAAACAAGACGGTCCTTTGTTTTGTTCGACACTTATGATCACTGAAACCCGATTGACCTCTATTTCTTCAGGAACTTAAAAGAAACTTATTGTTACGGGAACAACTCTATTAATGTAATGAATGGACTGGTAAAAGAACGTTGGAAAATCTTCATCCTACATAGAGGAATGGGATTAACATGCCATATTACAAGTCGATTGTATTGCAGACATAGGGTAATATTTTTAGGGAGGGTTTTGGTCATTAAAAACCCAAAGTTGCTTGTATTGTTAAGATTGTGGTAGTGTTATAGGTACTAGCAGATAAGAGAGTAATTATAAATTTCAGGATCTTAATTGAACATTGAGGTGATGAGTAAATTCTCCTTATATCATCGATTAGAAAACTCAAGTTGAATGGTAAGGAAAATCACTGACAGTAAGGACTCTAAACAAACCTTCAGACACAAGTCTTCTAACAGAAAGCTTACTTGCTTGAGATATCAAAACTTTTCAAGGATAAATGTACAAATAATTTTTTTTTTTTCTTTATGGTGATATTTGAGGTACATTACATATGGTATTAGAGCAAAAGTTACAACACTAGGCCTGAACATGGCCAGATTAACTGCTTAGTATATATTATGATTTATGAACAAGTAATAAATCTTGTGGATTAAAGACAGAAAGATTTTATGTTTTGTGTGGAATAATGGCAGCTGAAGAAGCTATATAAATCAGCATGGAAAAGAATCTACAACAAGGACCTCCTGGAGATCCAAGACAAAACAGTGATGGAAGCTCACCCACAGAGGTGTTGGAAACAATGAGGAAGCTTATTATTGAACAACAAGTTTTCAAGGCCGACAATGAAAAATTGAAGAAAGCACATAAGGAACAACAAGAGATAAATGAAGTCTTGTTTCATAGTATAGTAACCAAGAAAATCCCAAAAGATGATAACCATGAGGAAGAGGTCAGGAAAAGGGCCTCCAAGAATTCTGGTGCAAAAATAGAAAAAGGAGACAGGTCATCTGAAGGGACACCTTCAGCTGAAGACAAAGCCATACCAGACAAAAAAAGAAAACAAACTGATCGCCTTGAAGGAGAATTTAAAAAGATTAAACCAATTACTTTTGATGGGGAATCTAGGACAGGAGAATAAGCCGAGGCATGGTCGTTGGACATCAAAAAATACTTCCAAATCTACAACTATTCCAACAACATGAAGGTCAGAATGGCCATCTACAATTTGAAGGGAAAGGCAAGGATTTGGAGGCAGGAATTGAAATTGGCCAAGGGCCTAAAGAAGAAACAGTTGGAATGGTCTGAATTCAAGAAGTATTTTAAGAAAGAATAGCTTTCTAAAAGCTATTATGAAAGGAAGAATTTTTTTTTTTTATGAATTACGACTCATACAAATGAGGATGGAGGACCTTATAAATAAATTTCTAGAACTACTAAGGTTCATACCATACATCCAAGAGGATAAGGTAAAAATCCAGGGATTCTTAAGTTGTCTACCATAGTCCTACTGGGATAGAGTTGAGTTTGACAACCCCAAATCCTTGAGTGAGGTAATCAGGAAAGAATGGATGTGATATGACCAGTATAAATATCTTGTAGAGTTTCCCAAGACCTGGAAGGATAAGAAGCAAGATGGAATAAACTAGTGGAAGAAAGGATAATAGCCAAATCCTTATTGAAATGCAGCAAAAAGTTTCCCAAGGGAGGATTTTCACTCCAACTATCTAAATATGCAAGGTAGCGGTAAATCGGTAAACCTGGAAATGAAGAAGTTTGGGGACAACTACCACGAGCCATTAAAGTGTTGGGAGTGTGGAGAGCCTCATCTTAGGAGGAGCTGTCCACATTTAATTACAACAAACATAACCGTTGTTCACAATTTGCAGGAAGCCTAGACAGTGGGTGACATAGGAAGAAGTCTGCATCGGATAAGTGCAGCCATAGATGGTCAACAAGCTGACCACAAGTCCTCAGTGGTAGAAGTCGAAGGTAAAATCCATGACACTCGAATTTATGTTTTAATTGATCCAAGAGGTACATTAAGTTATATTACTCTCGATGTAGCAGAGTCGAGTAAACTTAAGAAACAAAAGAATAAAAAATCTTGCCTTGTACAACTAGCAACAGGTGCTAAAATAAAGGTAGTTAACTTTATTTCTAACCTTGAGTTCAACTTAGATGGTCAAAATATAAGGACCAATCTGAACATCCTACCACTAGGGTCTTATGATATGATTATTGGGATGGATTGGTTGGAACAACACAAAGAAGTACTAGATTGTTATACAAAGATACTTAGCTATAAAGATAATTTTTGCATTGTTAGAACAACCCAAGGCATACCAAAACCTATATTAGTCGGACAAGTTTTAGCAATGAAACTCAAGAAATGTATTATAAAGGGATGTCAAGTTTACGCCATCCAAGTGAGGAATCTATTAGAAAAAGAAGATAAGCCCAAGTTAGAAGACCTTGTTGTCCTACGTGAATTCGGAGACATGTTTGTGGATAAGATACCAAAATTACCTTCTAGGAGAGAAATATATTTCTCCATAGACTTACTACCTGGATCGACCCCTATCTCAAAAGCACCCTACCAAATGAGTCTACCAGAACTGACAGAATTAAAAATACAATTACATGAATTTTTGGTTAACGAGTATATGATACCAAGTGTCTCGCCATGGGGAGCACCAATCCTCTTTGTAAAAAATAAAGATGGTACTCTAAGACTATGTATCGATTATAGACAACTGAACAAAGTGACCGTTAAGTACAAATATCCCTTACCCAGGATAAATGATCTTTTCAATCAAGTTGGTGGGGCCAAGAATTTCTCAAAATTGGATTTATGATCCGGATATCATCAAGTTAGGATAAAAGACCAAGACATACACAAAACAACGTTTCGAACAAGATACAGACACTATGAGTTCGTAGTCATACCTTTTGGACTCACTAATGCACCAATGACCTTTATGTGCTCGATGAATAGCATTTTCAGCCAATACTTAGACAAGTTCGTAGTAGTATTTATCGACGATATTCTGGTCTATTTTAAAAGGGAGGAGGAACATGATGAACACTTATGAGTAGTTCTGCAAACACTAAGGAAAAACAAACCATACACAAAATTTGACAAATTTGATTTCTATCAAAAGGAAATACAATATTTAGGACATGTCATTTCCTCGGAAGGTATTGTCGTAGACTCGAAAAATATAAAAGCCATTATGGAATGGCTAGTACCTAAGGATGTGGCAGATATCCGATCATTCATGGGAATCACTGAATATTATCGTAGGTTTATAGAAGGGTTCTCCAATATATCCTACCCTATCAAGTGATTACAAAAGAAAGGGGTCAAGTTTAAATAGTTGCAAAAGTGTCAAGACAGTTTTAATAAGCTAAAAGAATTATTGACATCAATGCTCGTTTTAAAGGTAGCAGACCCAGATAAAGACTTCACAGTATGCGTTGATGCAAGTAAAGAGGGACTAGGTGGTGTTCTAACTCAGGAAGGGCACGTGATTTGTTATGGGTCCCATAAATTAAAGGAACACGAGCAAAATTATGTCACTCATGACTTAGAATTGGTAGTAGTAATACATGCCTTAAAAATGTGGTGACACTATATAATGGGTAGAAAATTCTTACTATTGACGGATAATAGCGGAGTGAAATATTTTTTTAACCAACCAAACCTTAATGCAAGACAAGAAAGGTGGCTAGCCTTCTTGAGCGAACTTGACTTTGAGGTCAGACATATCAAAGGTAAGGAAAGTAAAGTAGCAGATGATTTAAGCAACATAATCCATGGGTTATTTGAGATAAACATCAGTAGGGAAGAAAGTGATCTAGAACAAAGAATAAGGACGACAAATATCAATGATGGAAATTAGACTAAGATAATGGCAGAATTTCAAAATAGTATCACAAACTTAGATAAACCACATATAAGTATTGACAAACAGGGACTATTAAGATTTAAAAATAGACTTTACATACCAGATTTAGTAGAGATAAAATTAACTATTTTAGATGAAGTGCATAAGAAACCATATTCTGGCCATCCAGGTTACTAGAAACCAATAACAACAATCAGAAAACTATTTTACTGGCCTAATATTAAGGGAAAAACAACAGAGTATTTGTCTAGGTGCTAAGATTGTCAGTAGGTTAAGGTTGAACACCAACATCCAGCTAGCCTATTACAACCATTACCGGTACCAGAATGGAAATGGTAGACCATATCGCTGGACTTTATAACAGGTTTGCCTAAAACTCAGAAAAAAAATGATTCAATCATGGTTGTAATTGATAAACTTAGTAAGTCTGGACACTTTATCCTTTTAAAGTCTACTTTTAAAGCTATTAACATTGTTGAAATATTCATGAAAGAAATTTTTAGACTGCATGGTATTCCTAAAATGTTGATTTTAGATAGAGACGTAAAATTCACATCCCTTTTTTTGGAAGGAATTGTTTGTAGGGATAAATACTAATTTAAATTTCAGTACGAGTTATCATCCACAAACAGATGGATAGACTGAAAGGAGCAATCAAATCATAGAGGATATGCTCCGCATGTATCTAAGAACAAATTTGAAGAAGTGGGAAGACTACCTACACTTGGTATAATTTCCATATAACAATGGGTACCAAGCTTTGGCTAAGTGGAGCCCTTTCAAAATATTGTATGATAGAAAGTGTACAACTCCAATTAGCTGGGATAACCCAGCTGACAGACTCATGGCTGGACTAGAGATTCTCCAAGAAATGGAGAACATAGTAAAGAAAGTACAACAGAACTTGAAGGAAGCACAAGACAGACAGAAGTGTTATGGAGATCAGAAAGGAAGACACTTGGAATTTCAATTAGGAGACCATGTTTATTTGAAGGTCAAATCCCGAAAAAGCTTACTGAAGTTGGGAAATTGTTCCAATATGGCACCTAGTTTTTGTGGGTCCTTTGAGATACTAGCTCAATTGGACCCATAGCATATCAGCTTGCACTTCCATCTAATCTAAGAGTTCATAATGTATTTCATGTTTCTTTGTTGAAAAATTATATTCATGACCTTACTCATATGATTGATTAGAACTTGGTGCAGGTGGAACCTGAGGGAGAGTTCTTGGTGGAACCCTTGCGCATTCTGTATCGGAGAGAAATAAAACTTTGGAACAGAGTCGTCGCTCAAGTAAAGGTGAAATGGAAGCACTTTAGTCGTGAGGAGGCCACTTGGCAATTGGAGGGAGATTTGTAGAAATCTCATCCAATCCGGTTCCAAGAAAGGAACAAACACTGAGGACAGTGTTTTATTAGAGGGGGAAAGGATGTGACATCGCCCAAATATAAATATTTTTATTTTTGTGTGCTAGATTTTTTTTTTTGTTTTTGGTAAATTCGAATCTATAAATTTTTTTCCATTTATGGAAATTTTGAATTTTGAATTTAATAATTGTATTTAATTATTGTGACTATTGGGCAAAGATCTATTTGGAATCAACTAACTGTTTCACTATGACACTTGTATCACAACAGAAAATTTATATTAATTGTAGGAGGACAAATGGAACAACCATGCTTAAAATCAGCTGACCATGACTCCATGAGTGGGGAACATGTTGGAATTGCCTCTAGGCTAATTATAATAAGTGGAAAATCAAATATTTGGCCACTGGAAGACCCTGAAAATCAGGGATAAAGAAGCTGTGAAAATCCCCAAAGGAGGGAAAAAGACCTGGGCAAAATTGATAAATTGCATATGCACAGAGGTGGGACGCTGCCAAGTATGCTGGGAAAGGATTCGTGAGCTCTCTTGCTATTATGAACACTGCGGATAGAGTGTGAGGCAAGAGGAGCCTGCTGAAATAGAATTGTCATACTGTTATGAACATGGTTGAGTAAGTGTGAGGCAAGAGGAGAACTGTTGGAATTGAAGGACATTGTTGAGGAGGAGTTTCCAGGTTCACCCTCATGGATTCATGGTCAATCTAGGTGGTGAGTCGGGCAAGTGACTTTGGCTTTCCTGTTCTACAGTTGTGAAGAATGTGGTTGTTTCCTTTGTCTTCCCACGGATAGGATTCAGATATGTTAATTTTCCCCTTTTTTATGAATAGCTATGTCATTTGATGTTATGTATCTATTGAATCTGAACTGGAATAAGTTACATCCTCTCTCTGAATGACCATTTTTCCATCTGGTGTATTGTATAGTATTAAGTTGGATCTTTAACGATTTCTTCCCACTTTCTGTTCGAATGTTTTTATTCGATGTTATGTATCTAACAATATACAAACAATATATTAGATGTGTATAGAATGACAAAAGTCAGGAATTAAAGAATTTTGGAAACCCCTTTTTTTTTTTTGGATGCAAAAAAAATCTTGAGAATCGATGCCTTTCATAGGTTTTTTCTTTCCTTGTTTCTTGTCAGAATGGGCCACCCTTTCCTTAGTCAAGGTCTATGACGAATTTAGAGATTTTCCGTTACCAAAAACCTTTATCCTTTTGTATCCTTCTGTGCGTGTAAAATTCTTAAGTCTTTATGCTTTCAGAATTCGAGGATTGTGTGTGTTGAGGTTTGACATTTGAAACCCCAAAACCTGAAATCCTGAAGTGTTGGTTCCACACCCTTTCACCTTCAGAATTTGGGAATTTTTTTGTGATGTGGCTTGACCTTTGAAACCCCGAAACCCCAAAACCTGAAATACTGAAATGTTAGTTCCACATTCTTTTCTTTTCACAATTTTGGGAGTTGTTTGTGGTTGATGTTTTGGTTTTTGAAGTCTCGGGATTCTGAACCCTGAGATCCCGAAATGCTAGGTCCATGTTCTTTTCTTTTCACAATTTTAGGAACTGTTGTGTTCTGTTGTTTGACATTGGAAACCCTGAAATCCCGAACCCCGAAATCTCGAAGTGTTGGTTCCACACCCTTTCACCTTCAGAATTCAGGAAGTGTTGTGTGCTATGGTTTGACTTTTGAAACCCCAAAACCCCAAAAAACTGAAATCTCGACGTGTTGGTTCCACACCCTTTCACCTTTCAGAATTCAGGAATTGTTGTGTGCTGTGGTTCGACAATTGAAACCCTGAAACCTTGAATCCCGAAATCCTGAAATGTTAGTTCCACGTTCTTTTCTATTCAAAATTTTGGTAGTTGTTTGTGGTTGATGTTTTTCGCTTTTGAAATCGAGAGATTCGAACCCTGAAATCCTGAAATGTTAGTTCCACGTTCTTTTCTTTTTGCAATTTCAGTAATTGTTGTGTTCTATATTTTTACATTGGAAATCCTGAAATGTTAGTGCCTTTATTTTTTGCAATTTAGGAATTGTGGTATGTTGGATGTTGGATATGAAACCCGTGAAACTCCAAACCCCGAAATCCTGAAATGAAGGTTCCACCTTTTCGTTTCTCTCATTTCGGAAATTTGTGTATGTCAAGGTTTGGACACTGAATCTTGAAATCCTGAAGTGATGCTCCGGAATCCACAAACCAGGAATTAATATCATGTGTTTTAACAGATAAAGCAGTGTTAGACAGAAACAACCTAAGATCTCATGAATCAAAATTCGGGGGTTCTGTTACACATCAAAATCACTCTCTTCAATGATGACCTATTGTCGGCATTTCAAGTGTCGCAAGTGTCACATTTTGGTCACAAGTGTCACAAACATCATACTACCATCTCTCGTATGTCGTGTCTCTATCGACACCATAGGGACACTTAAGACACCTTCAAAGATAGATTTAAGGAAGAGAAATCATTTGATGAAGAGTACAAAGTATTTTCCATGAAGAAAACCACTCAAAAGTCATTTTTGGAGGCCAACGCTCCCCTACCCACTATCAAGGAGTGTCAGCGCTCCCTACCCTCCTTTGGGGGAGCGTTCTAGGACTTTGTGCACCCTTTTGGGGGAGCGCTGGGATTTTTCAAGGAAATTTTGGGCAGTGCTCCCCTACACACTATCAGGGAATGCCAACGCTCCCTACCCTTATTTGGGGGAGCCATGCAACACTATGTGTCCCATTCTTAGGGAGAGTTGGGTTGTCTAAGGGAATCTTTGACTGTTGAGGAAAATCTGGGAAAAATCCCCCTCATCTATGGAGTTGGTTGGATTCGAATCTGAGGTAAGGGATGGATCTTAAGGAGTTTCCACAACTGATGGAGAAAGATTCTCAACCTATCCCAAGAATCTCTAAGGTGGTTGGGCCTCTCCAAGATTATATAAGGAAGCCTCCTCATGGTGAAAGACATGGATGTTTAGAGGCATTTGTTGAAGCATCATCATTTTGTGTAGATTATTTGAGCAAAGGGTTGGACAAGGAGAGCTAGGAGAGGCTATTGCAGCTTCACCAAAGGTTTGTAATTATTCTCTATTGTTCTCATTAATATACATATGTGCTTGGCCTGTTTCTTTCAAGGTTGTGTTCATTCTACAAGAAACTGTCTCTATTAGATAGATCTAGTTTCAAGCTAATATTAGTAGAATAGGAAGCTTGTTCTGTCTTTGTTTGTTTTACAGGACTTGTCGAGGAGCTTGGGGATCAAAGCTCAACTTGGAATATGTGAGGAAAAACATCGTTAAAAAGGTACACTTTTCTTCCTCTTCTCTATGCATTAGTTTAGCTAGGTTTAAAATGATGTCAGTGACCAACGTTAGCACCCTTTCTATCTTGGTCTTAGGAGTTTAGAGCCCAAGAGGGAATCCACTTGTCCATAGGGGTATTCTCCTGTAATAGGCTCATCAATATCATCACTAGCAATAAATAATCTGAGATCATGATTTGAATATTTTTCTACATAATGACTTGAATGTGTTCTAGGTTTATTCCTAGCCTCGTCACTCTTCTTCTTATGATAGTCTTTAACAATATGTCTACGTCAACCACAATAAAAACAACTCTTTGACTCAGTCCTGTTAGATTGCATACCTTTATTCAGTCTTGGAGATTGTTTGCCAAGAACTGTCTCCTTTGCCTCTTTCTCCTGATCTCCCTCTCGCGGATCTCTTATTAAAGAATTTTGGAACCCCCCCCCTTTTTTTTTTGGATGCAAAAAAAATCTTGAGAATCGATGCCTTTCATAGGTTTTTTCTTTCCTTGTTTCTTGTCAGAATGGGCCACCCTTTCATTAGTCAAGGTCTATGACGAATTTAGAGATTTTCCCTTACCAAAAACCTTTATCCTTTTGTATCCTTCTGTGCGTGTAAAATTCTTAAGTCTTTATGCTTTCAGAATTCAAGGATTGTGTGTGTTGTGGTTTGACATTTGAAACCCTGAAACCTGAAATCCTGAAGTGTTGGTTCCACACCCTTTCACCTTCATAATTTGGGAATTGTTGTGTGACATGGCTTGACCTTTGAAACCCTGAAACCCCAAAACCTGAAATACTGCAATGTTAGTTCCACATTCTTTTCTTTTCACAATTTCGGCAGTTGTTTGTGGTTGATGTTTTGGTTTTTGAAGTCTCGAGATTTCGAACCCTGAGATCCTAAAATGTTAGTTCCATGTTCTTTTCTTTTTGCAAATTTAGGAATTGTTGTGTTCTGTTGTTTGACATTGGAAACCCTGAAATCTCGAACCCCGAAATCCCGAAGTGTTGGTTCCACACCCTTTCACCTTCAGAATTTAGGAAGTGTTATGTGCTATGGTTTGACTTTTGAAACCCCAAAACCACAAAAAACTGAAATCTCGAAGTGTTGGTTCCACACCCTTTCACCTTTCAGAATTCAGGAATTGTTGTGTGTTGTGGTTTGACAATTGAAACCCCGAATCCTTGAATCCCAAAATCCTGAAATGTTAGTTCCACATTCTTTTCTGTTCAAAATTTTGGTAGTTGTTTGTGGTTGATGTTTTTCGCTTTTGAAATCGAGAGATTCGAACCCTGAAATCCCGAAATGTTAGTTCCACGTTCTTTTCTTTTCACAATTTCAGGAATTGTTGTGTTCTATATTTTGACATTGGAAATCCTGAAATGTTAGTGCCTTTATTCTTTGCAATTCAGGAATTGTGGTATGTTGGATGTTGGATATGAAACCCGTGAAACCCCGAACCCATAAATCCTGAAATGAAGGTTCCACCTTTTCGTTTCTCATATTTCAGAAATTTGTGTATGTCAAGGTTTGGATACCGAATCTTGAAATCCTTTTTTTCACATTTCGGAGGTTTGTATATGTGGTTGTTTGGGCACTTGCACTCATGAAATCCTGAAATCTGAATTCCTAAAGAACTAATCATCTTTCATATTTTCGGGAGTTGCTGTGTGTAGATGATTGACTTTTGTGTTCACGAAAACCCAAACATTGAAACCTCGAAGTACTCGGCATATTGTAACAATTTTGGAAAATGTTGTGTGTTGATGTCTGGCTCTTGTGCTCACGAAACCCCAAATCACAAAACCCCGAAATGCTGGCCCACAGTCATTCTGTATTTCGAATTTTGTCAAACAAGAGGGTCCTTTGTTTTGTTCAACACTTGTGATCACTGAAACCTAATTGACCTCTATTTCTTCACAAAGCTGTAGGAACTTAGAAGAAATTTATTTTTATGGGAACAACTCTATTAATGTAATGAATGGAATGGTAAAAGAACGTTGGAAAATCTTCATCCCGGATAGAGTTATGGGAGTAATAGGTCGTATTTCAAGTTGATTGTATTGCATACATAGGGTAATAGTGTTATTGAGGGTTTTGGTCATAAAAACCCCAAATTTTCTTGTATTGTTAAGACTGTGGTAGTGTTATAGGTACTACTAGATAAGAGAGTAATTATAAATTTCAAGATGTTAATTGAACATTGAGGTGATGAGTAAATGCTCATTATATTTTCTATTAGAAAACTCAAGTTGAATGGTAAGGACAGTCGATGACAGTAAGGACTCTAAACAAACCTTCATACTCAAGTCTTTTAACAAAAAGCTTACTTGCTTGAGATCTCGAAACTTTTCAAGGATAAATGTACAAATAATTTTTTATTTTTTTTATGGTGATCTTTGAGGTACAATACATATGGTATCAGAGAAAAAGTTACAACACTGGGCCAGAATGGGGCCACATTAGTTGCTTAGTATATATTTTTATTTATGAAAAACTAATAAATCTTGTGGATTACAGACAGAAAGATTTTATGTTTTGTGTAGAATAATGGGAGCTAAAGAAGGTGTAGAAATTAGGGTGGAAAAGAATCTGCAACAAGGACCTCCTAGAGATCCAATATGGAATAGTGATGGAAGATCACACACAGAGGTGTTGGAAACAATGAGGAAGCTTACTGTTGAACTACAGGTTTTCAAGGCTGACAATGAAAAATTGAAGAAAGCCCAGAAGGAAGAGCAAGAGATAAATGAAGTCTTGTTGCATAGTATAGTAACCAAAAAAATCCCAAAAGATGATAACCATGAGGAAGAGGTTAGCAAAAGGGCCTCCAAGAATTCTGGTGTGAAAATAAAAAAGGAGACAGTTCATCTGAAGGTACACCTTCAGCTGAAGACAAAACAATATCAGAAAAAAAAAACAAACAAATTGATCACCTTGAAAGAGAATTTAAAAAGATTAAACCATCTACTTTTGATGGGGAATATAGGACAGGAGAAGAAGTCGAGGCATGGTTGTTGGACATCAAAAAATACTTCCAAATATACAACTATTCCAGCAAGATGAAGGTCAAAATGGCCATGTACAATCTGAAGGGAAAGGCCAACATTTGTTGGTAGGAATTGAAATTGGCCAAGGGCCTAAAGGAGAAATAGTTGGAATGGTCCGAATTCAAGAAGTATTTTAAGAAACAATACCTTTATGAAATCTATTATGAAAGGAAGATGAAATAATTTTATGAATTACGACTCATAAAAATGAGCATGCAAGACCTTATAAATAAATTTCTGGAAATACTAAGGTTCATACCATACATCCAAGAGGATAAGGTAAAAATCCACCGATTCTTAATTTTTTTAACGCAGTCCTATAGGGAAAAAATTGAGTTTGACAACCCCAAATCCTTGAGTGAGGTATTCAGGAAAGCATTGATGTGCTATGACTGGTATAAACAATGGGTAGAGTTTCCCAAGACTTGGAAGGATAAGAAGAAAGATGGAATAAACTAGCGGAAGAAGGGATACCAGCTAGCTTCTTATCGGAATGCAACAAAAAGTTTCCCAAGGAAGGATTTTCACTCCAATTATCCAAATATGCAAGGTAGCGGTAAACTGGTAAACATGAGAACAAAGAAGTTTGGGGACAACTCCCATGAGCCATTAGAGTGTTGGGAGTGTGGAGAGCCTCATCTAAGGAGGAACTATCAATGTTTAATTACAACAAACAGAACTGTTGTTCACAATTTGTAGGAAGCCTCGATAGTGGGTGACATGGGAAGAAGTCTGCATTGGATAAATGCAGCCATAGATGGTCAACAAGCTAACCACCAGTCCTCGGTGGTAGAAGTCGAAGGCAAAATCCATAACACTCAAATTTATGTTTTAATTGAACCTGGAGCTACATTAAGTTATATTACTCCCGATGTAGTAGAGTCGTGTAAACTTAAGAAACAAAAGCAAGAAAATTCTTGGCTTGTACAACTGGAAAGAGGTACTAAAAGAAATGTAGTTAACCTTATTTCTGACCTTGAGTTTAGCTTAGATGGTCAAAATATAGGGACCAATCTGAATATCCTACCACTAGGGTCTTATGATATGATTATTGGGATGGATTTGTTGGAACAACACAAAGCAGTACTACATTGTTATACAAAGATACTTAGCTATAAAGATAACTTTTGCACTGTTAGAACAGCCCAAGGCATACCAAAACCTGTATCAGTTAGAAAAGTTTTAGGGATGCAACTCAAGAAATGTATTAGAAAGGGATGTCAAGTTTACACCATCCAAGTGAGGAATCTATTAGAAAAAGAAGATAAGACCAAGTTAGAAGACCTTGTTGTCCTACGAGAATTCAGAGACATGTTTGTTGATGATATACAAAAATTACCTCCTAGGAGAGACATGTATTTCTCCATAGACTTACTACCCGAATCAACCCCTATCTCAAAGGCACCCTACCGAATGAGTCTACTAGAACTGACAAAATTAAAAATACAATTACATGAATTGTTGGATAAAGAGTATATCAGACCAAGTGTTTGGCCATGGGGAGAACCAATCCTCTTTGTGAAAAAGAAATATGGTACTCTAAGACTATGTATCCATTATAGACAACTAAACAAAGTGACAAATAAGAACAAATACCCCTTACCCAGGATAAATCATCTGTTCGATCAAGTTGGTGGGGCCAAGATTTTCTCAAAATTGGATTTACGATCTCGATATCATCAAGTTAGGATAAAAGACCAGGACATAAACAAAACACCTTTTCGATCAAGATACAGATACTACGAGTTTCTAGTCATACCTTTCGGACTCACTAATGAACCAACCACCTTTATGTGCTTGATGAATAGCATTTTCTACCAATACTTAGACAAGTTCGTAGTAGTATTTATCAACAATATTGTGGTCTATTCTAAAATGAAGGGGGAACATGATGAACACTTATGAATAGTTCTGCAAACACTAAGGAAACATAAACTATACACAAAATTTGACAAATGTGATTTTTATCAAAAAGAAATACAATGTTTAGGACATGTCATTTCCTCTGAACGTATTGTCGTAGACCGAGAAAAGATAAAATCCATTGTGGAATGGCCAGTACCTAAGGATGTGGCAGATATCCGGTCATTCATGGGAATCACCGGATATTATCGTAGATTTATAGAAGGGTTCTCCAAGATAGCCTACCCTATCATGTGATTAAAAAAGAAAGGGACCAAGTTTAACTAGCTGAAAAAGTGTTAAGATAGTTTTAACAAGCTAAAAAATTATTGACATCAGTGCCCATTTTAAAGGTAGTAGACCCAGATAAAGACTTCACAGTATGAGTTGATGGAAGTAAAGAGGGACTAGGTCATGTTCTAACTCAGGAAGGGCACGTGATTTGTTATGGATCCCGGAAATTAAAGGATCACAAGTGAAATTATGTCACTCATGACTTTGAATTGGCTACAGTAATACATGCCTTAAAAATGTGGCGACACTATATAATGGGTAGAAAATTCTTTCTATTGATGGATAATAGCGGAGTGAAATATATGTTTAACCAACCAGACCTTAATGCAAGACAAGAAAGGTGTCTATACTTCTTGAGCAAATTTGACTTCGAGGTCAGACATATCAAGGGTAAGGAAAATAAAGTAGCAGATTATTTACGCCACATAATCCATGGGTTATTTGAGATAAACATCAATAGGGCAAAAAGTGATTGGAACAAAGAATAAGGACGACAGGTATCAACGATGGAAATTAGATTACTTGATAATGGAATAATTTCAAAAAAGTATCACAAACTCAGATAAACCAGATATAAGTATCGACAAACAAGGAATATTAAGATTTAAAAATAGAGTTTACATACCAGATTCGACAGATCAAAAATTAACTATTTTAGAAGAAGTGCATAAGAAACCATATTCTGGCCATCCAGGTTACCAGAAAACAATAACAACACTCAGAAAACTATTTTACTGGCATAATATGAAGGGCGAAACAATAGAGTATTTGTCTAGGTGCCAAGATTGTCAGTAGGTTAAGGCCAAACACCAGCATCCAAATAGCCTATTACAACCATTACTAGTACAAGAATGGAAATGGGAGACCATATCACTGGACTTTATAACAGGTTTTCCTAAAACTAAGAAACAAAATGAGTCAATCATGGTTGTAATTGATAAACTCAGTAAGCCTTCACACTTTATTCCTATAAAGTCTACTTTTAAAGCTATTAAAATTGTTGAAATATTCATGAAGGAAATTTTTATACTGCATGGTATTCCTAAAATGATGATTTTAGATAGAGACGTAAAATTCACATCCGTTTTTAAATTTCAGTACAAGTTATCATCCACAAAAAAATGGATAGACTTAAAGGACCAATCAAATCATAGAGGATATGATCTGCATGTATGTAAGAACAAAGCTGAAGAAGTGGGAAGACTACCTATACTTGGTAGAATTTCCATATAACAATGGGTACCAAGCTTCGGCTAAGTTGAGCCATTTCAAAATATTGTACGGAAGAAAGTGTACAACTCCAATTAGCTGGGATAACCTGGCTAACAGACTCATGGTTGGACCAGAGATGCTCCAAGAAATGTTGAACATGGTAAATAAAGTACAACAGAACTTGAAAGAAGCACAAGACAGACAAAAGAGTTATGCAGATTAGAAAGGAAGACACTTGGAATTTCAAGTAGGAGACCATGTTTATTTGAATGTCAAAGCTCGAAAAAGCTCGCTGAAGTTGGGGAATTGTGCCAAGATGGAACCCAGTTTTTTTGGGCCCTTCGAGATACTAGCTCGAATTAGACCCGTAGCATATCAGCTTACACTTCCATCTAATCTAAGAGTTCATAATTTATTTCATGTTTCTTTGTTGAAAAAGTATATTCATGACCCTACTCATATGATTGATTGGAACTTGGTACAGGTGGAACCCGAGGGAGAGTTTTAGGTGGAACCCCTGCACATTCTGGATTGGAGAGAAGTAAAACTTTGGAACAGAGTCATCGCTTAGGTAAAGGTGCAATGGAATCACTTTAGTCCTGAGGAGGCTACTTGGGAATTGGAGGGAGATTTGCGGAAATCTCATCCAAACCTGTTCGAGGAAAGGAACAAACACTAAGGATAGTGTTTTACTAAAGGGGGAAAGGATGTCATGACATCCCCCAAATATAAATATCTTTATTTTTGTGTGTTGGAAATTTATGTTTGTTTTTGGCAAATTCGAATCTGGAAATTTTTTTCCATTTATGGCAATTCTGAATTTTGAATTTAATAATTGTATTTAATTACTGTGACCATTGGGAAGAGATCTGTTTGGAATCAACTAAATCTTTGACTATGACACTTGTATCACAACAGAATATTTATATTAACTGCAGGAGGAAAAATGGAACAACCATGTTATAAATTAGCTGACCATGACTCCATCAGTGGGGAACATGTTGGAACTGCCTCTAGGCTAATTATTAGAAGTGGAAAATCAGAGATTTGGCCACTCACAACCTCTGAATATCAGGGATTAAGAAGCTGTGAAAATCCCCAATAGAGGGAAAAAGACCTGGGAAAAATTGATAAATAGCATATGCGTGGAGGCAGGACACTGCGAAGTATGTTGGGAAAGGATTCATGAGCTCTCTTACTATTATGAACACTGTGGATTGAGTGTAATGCAAGAGGAGCCTTCTAAAACATAATTGTCTTGTTGTTATGAACACTGTTGAGTAAGTGTGAGGCAAGAGGAGACCTATTGGAATTGAAGGACATTGTTGAGAAGGAGTTTCCAAGTTCATCCTCATGGATTCATGGTCAGGATAGGGGTGAATCGGGCAAGTGACACTTTCTTCCCTTTTCTATGGTTGGGAGGAATGTGGTTGTTCCCTTTGTCTTCCCATGGATAGGATTCATATATTTTAATTTTCCCCTCTCTATTGTGAATGGCTATGTGATTTGATGTTATGTATATATTGAATCTTAAATGGAATAAGTTACATTCTCTGTCTGTATGACATTTTTTGCATCTGGTGTATTGTATCGTATTAAATCAGATTTGTAACGATTTCTTCCCACTTTCTGTTCAAATGTTTTTATTCAATGCTATGTATCTAAAAATATGATCTAACAATATACAAACAATATATTATATGTTTATAGAATGACAAAAGTTGGGAGTTAAAGAATCTTGGAAACCCCTTTTTGTTTTTTTTGGATGCTAAAACAATCTTGACAATCGATGCCTTTCAGAGGTTTTTGCTTTCCTTGTTTATTGTCAGAATGGGCTACCCTTTCCTTAGTCAAGGTTTATGATGAGTTTAGAGATTTTCTCGTATCGAAAACCTTTATCATTTTGTATCCTTTTGTGTGTGTAAAATTCTTAAGTATTTATGATTTTGGAATTCATGGATTGTGTTTGTTATGGTTTGACGTTTGAAACCCCAAAACCCGAAATCCTAATGTGTTGGTTCCACACCCTTTCACCTTCAGAATTTGGGAATTGTTGTGTGTCCTGGCTTGACCTTTGAAACCCCGAAACCCCGAAACCCAAAATCCCGAAATGTTAGTTCCACGTTCTTTTCTATTTGCAATTTCAAGAATTGCTTGTGGTTGATGTTTTGGCTTTTGAAGTCGTGAGATTTCAAACCGCAAAATCCCAAAATGTTAGTTCCATGTTCTTTTCTTTTCGCAATTTCATGAATTTTTTTGTTCTATTGTTTGACATTGGAAAACCCAAAATCTCAAACCCTGAAATCTCGAAGTGTTGATTCCACACCCTTTCACCTTCGGAATCCGAGAATTGTTGTGTGCTATGGTTTGACTTTTGAAACCCCGAAACCCCAAAAACCTGAAATCCCGAAGTGTTGGTTCCATACCCTTTGACCTTTCAAAATTCGAGAATTTTTGTCTGCTGTGGTTCGACATTTCAAACCCCGAAACCCCGAATCTTGAAATCCTAAAATGTTAGTTCCACATTCTTTTCTATTCGCAATTTCGGGAATTGTCTCTAGTTGATGTTTTTGGCTTTTGAAGTCGTGAGATTTCGAACCTCAACATCCAGAACTATTAGTTCCACGTTCTTTTCTTTTCACAATTTCGGGAATTGTTGTGTTCTATTCTTTGACATTGGAAACCCCGAAATCCAGAACACCGAAATCCCGAAATGTTAGTGGGTTTATTTTTCGCAATTCAGGAATTGTGGTATGTTAGATGTTTGGATATGAAAAATGTGAAACACCAAATCCCGAAACCCCGAAATGCAGGTCCCACCTTTTCATTTCTCGCATTTCATAAATTTGTGTATGTCAAGGTTTGGACACTGGAACTCATGAAGTTCCAAATCCTTAAATCCTGAAGTGGGGAACCCACCTTCCTTTTTTTCTAATTTCGGAGGTTTGTATATGTGGTTGTTTGGGCACTTGTACTCGTGAAATCCCAAACTCTGAATTCCCGAAGAACTAATCACCTTTTATATTTTTGGGAGTTTTTGTGTGTAGATGATTGACTTTTTCATTAACGAAAACTCGAACCCTGAGAATTTTCTATTAGCTTTTGTTGTCCTACGAGAATTCAAAGACATGTTTGTTGATGAGATACCAAAATTACCTCCTAGGAGAGAAATGTATTTCTCCATAGACTTACTACCTGGATCAACCCCTATCTCAAAAGCACCCTACCGAATGAGTCTACCAGAGCTGACAGAATTAAAAATACAATTACATGAATTGTTGGATAAAGAGTATATTAGACCAAGTGTCTCGCCATGGTGATCACCAGTCCTCTTTGTGAAAAAGAAAGATGGTACTCTAAGACTATGTATCGATTATAGACAACTGAATAAAGTGACAATTAAGAAAAAATACCTTTGTAGTCATTTCTTATAGACTGTATAAGTTTGTAGTCATACCTTTTGGACTCACCAACGAACTAACCACCTTTATGTGCTTGATGAATCGCATTTTCTGCCAATACTTAGAAAAGTTCATCATAGTATTTATCAACAATATTTTGGTCTATTCTAAAATAAAGGAGGAACATGATGAACACTTACGAATAGTTCTTCAAACACTAAGGAAACATAAACAATACACAAAATTTGACAAATGTGATTTTTATCAAAATGACATACAATATTTAGGACATGTCATTTCCTCGGAAGGCATTGTCGTAGACCCATAAAAGATAAAAGCCATTATGGAATGGCCAGTACCTAAGGATGTGGAAGATATCCGGTCATTCATGGAAATCACCGGATATTATCGTAGATTTATAGAAGGGTTCTCCAAGATAGCCTACCCTATCACGTGATTACAAAAGAAAGGGACCAAGTTTAACTAGTTGCAAAAGTGTTAAGACAATTTAAACACGCTAAAATAATTATTGACATCAACGCCCATTTTAAAGGTAGCAGACCCAGATAAATACTTCATAGTATGCGTTGATGCAAGTAAAGAGGGACTAGGTGGTGTTCTAACTCAGGAAGGGCATGTGATTTGTTATGGATCGCAGAAATAAAAGGAACACGAGTAAAATTATGTCACTCGTGACTTAGAATTGGCAGCAGTAATACATGCATTAAAAATGTGGTGACACTATATAATGGGTAGAAAATTCTTACTATTGACGGATAATAGCAGAGTGAAATATTTGTTTAACCAACCAAACCTTAATGCAAGACAAGCAAGGTGGCTAGCCTTCTTGAGAAAATTTGACTTCAAGGTCAGACATATCAAGGGTAAGGAAAATAAAGTGGCAGATGCTATAAGCCACATATCCATGGGTTATTTGAGATAAACGTTAGCAGGGAAGAAAGTGATCTGGAACAAAGAATAAGGACAACAAGTATCAATGATGGAAATTAGACTAAGATAATGGTAAAATTTCAAAATAGTATCACAAACTCAGATAAACCAGATATAAGTATCGACAAACAGGGACTATTAAGATTTAAAAATATAATTTCATACCATATTCAACAGATCAAAAATTAACTATTTTAGACGAAGCGCATAAGAAACCATATTCTAGCCATCCAGGTTACCAGAAAACAATAACAACACTCAGAAAACTATTTTACTGGCCTAATATGAAGGGTGAAATAACAGAGTATTTGTCTAGGTGCCAAGATTGTCAGTAGGTTAAGGTCGAACACCAGCATCCAATCAGCCTACTACAACCATTACCAGTACCAGAATGGGAATGGGAGACCATATCACTAGACTTTATAAAATGTTTGCCTAAAACTCAGAAACAAAATGATTCAATCATGGTTGTAATCAATAAACTCAGTAAGTCTGCACACTTTATTCCTATAAAGTCTACTTTTAGAGCTATTAGCATTGCTGAAATATTCATGAAAGAAATTTTTAGACTGCATGGTATTCCTAAAATGGTGATTTTAGATAGAGACGTAAAATTCACATCCGTTTTTTGGAAGGAATTGTTTGCATGGCTAAATACTAATTTAAATTTCAGTACGAGTTATCATCCACAAACGGATGGACAGACTGAAAGGACCAATCAAATCATAGAGGATATGATCCACATGTATGTAAGAACAAAGAAGAAGAACTGGGAAGACTACCTATACTTTGTAGAATTTCCATATAACAATGGGTACCAAGCTTCGGCTAAGTTGAGCCCTTTCAAAATATTGTACGACAGAAAGTGTACAACTCCAATTACTTAGGATAACCCAGCTGACAGAATCATGGTTGGACCAGAGATGCTCCAAGAAATGGAGAACATGGTAAAGAAAGTACAACATAACTTGAAAGAAGCACAAGATGTATAGAAGAGTTATGTGGATCAAAAAGGAAGACACTTGGAATTTCAAGTAGGAGACAATGTTTATTTGAATGTCAATGCTCTAAAAATCTCGCTGAAGTTGGGGAATCATGCCAAGATGGAACCCAAATTTTGTGGGCCCTTTGAGATACTAGATCGAACTAGACCCGTAGCATATCAGCTTGCACTTCCATCTAATATAAGAGTTCATAATGCATTTCACGTTTCCTTGTTGAAAAAATATATCCGTGACCCTACTCATATGATTGATTGGAACTTGGTACAGGTGGAACCCGAGGGCGAGTTCTAGGTGGAACCCCTGCACATTTTGGACCAGAGAGAAATTAAGCTTCAGAATAGAGTCGTCACTCAGGTAAAGGTGGAATGGAAGCACTTTAGTCTTGAGGAGGCCACTTGGGAATTGGAGGGAGATTTGTGGAAATCTCATCCAAACCTATTCCAGGAAAAGAATGAACACTGAGGATAGTGTTTTACTGAAGGGGGAAAGGATGTGAAATCCACCAATTATAAATTTTTTTATTTTTGTGTGCTGGAAATTTATTTTCGTTTTTTGGCAAATTCAAATTTGGAAATTTTTTTCCATTTATGGTAATTTCAAATTTCAAATTTAATAATTGTATTTAATTACTATGACTGTTGGGCAGAGATATATTTGGAATCAACTAACTCTTTGACTATGACACTTGTATCACAACAAAATATTTATATTAACTGTAGGAGGACAAATGGAAAAACCATGTTAAAAATCAACTAACCATCACTCCATGAGTGGGGAACATGTTGGAACTACCTCTAGGCTAATTATGAGAAGTGGAAAATCAGATATTTGGCCACTGGAAGCCCCTGAAAATCAGGGATTAAGAAGCTGCAAAAATCCCCAATGGGGGGAAAAAGACCTGGGAAAAATTGATAAATAGCATATGCATGGAGCCAGGCACTGCCAAGTATGCTGGGAAAGGATTCCTGAGCTCTCTTGCTGTTATGAACACAATGGATTGAGTGTGAGGCAAGAGGACCCTACTAAAATAGAATTATCTTGATTTTATGAACACTGTTGAGTAAGTGTGAGGGAAGAGGACAATTGTTGGATTTGAAGGGCATTGTTGAGAAGGAGTTTCCAAGTTCACCCTCATGGATTCATTGTCAGGCTAGGGGGTGAATCGGGCAAGTGACTTTGGCTTCCCTTTTCTAAGGTTGGGAGGAACATGGTTGTTCCCTTTGTCTTCACACAGATAGGACTCATATATGTTAATTTTCCCCTCTCTATTATGAATGGCTATGTCATTTGATGTTATGTATCTATTGAATCTGAACTAGAATAAGTTGCATTCTCTGTCTATATGACCTTTTTTGCATATGGTTTATTGTATCGTATTAAATCGGATTTGTAAGGATTTCTTCCCACTTTCTGTTCAAATGTTTTTATTCAATGCTATGTATCTAACAATATGCTCTAACAATATAAAAAAAATATATTATATATGTATAGAATGACAAAAGTCGGGAGTTAAAGAATTTTGGAAACCCATTTTTTTTTTTTTTGGATGATAAAACAATCTTGAGAATCGCTGCCTTTCAGAGGTTTTTTCTTTTAGAGATTTTCCCTTACATAAAACCTTTATCCTTTTGTATCCTTCTGTGTAAGTAAAATTATTAAGTTTTTATGCTTTTGGAATTTACATATTGTATGTGTTGTGGTTTGACATTTGAAACCCCGAAACCCGAAATCCTGAAGTGTTGGTTCCACACCCTTTCACCTTCAGAATTCGGGAATTGTTGTGTGTCGTGCCTTGACCTTTGAAACCCCGAAACCCCAAAACTCGAAATCCTGAAATGTTATTTCCACGTTCTTTTCTATTTGCAATGTCAAGAATTGTTTGTGGTTGATGTTTTGTCTTTTGAAGTCGTGGGATTCCGAACCCCAAAATCCCGAAATGTTAGTTCCATGTTCTTTTCTTTTCACAATTTCAGGAATTGTTTTGATCTATTGTTTCACATTGGAAAACTCGAAATCTCGAACCCCAAAATCCCAAAGTGTTGGTTCCACATCCTTTCACCTTCGGAATTCGGGAATTGTTGTGTGCTATGGTTTGAATTTTGAAACCCTGAAACCCCAAAAGCCTAAAATCCCGAAGTGTTGGTTCCATACCCTTTCACCTTTCGAAATTCAGGAATTTTTGTGTATTGTGGTTCAACATTTGAAAGCCCAAAACCTTGAATCCTGAAATCCTAAAATGTTAGTTCCATGTTCGTTTCTATTCGCAATTTCAGGAATTGTCTTTGGTTCATGTTTTTGGCTTTTGAAGTTGCAAGATTCTGAATCTAGAACTGTTAGTTCCACGTTCTTTTCTTTTCACAATTTTAGGAATTGTTGTGTTATGTTGTTTGACATTGGAAACCCCGAAATCCAGAACACCAAAATCCCGAAATTTTAGTGGGTTTATTTTTTGCAATTCGGGAATTGTGGTATGTTGGATGTTTGGATATGAAAAACGTGAAACTCTGAACCCTAAAATCCCAAAATACAGGTCCCACCTTTTCATTTATCGCATTTCAGAAATTTGTGTATATCAAGGTTTGGACACTGGAACTCGTGAAGTTTCAAATCCTGTAATCCTGAAGTGCAGAACCCACCTTCCTTTTTTTCTAATTTCAGATATTTGTATATGTGGTTGTTTGGGCACTTGCACTCACGAAATCCTAAAATCTAAATTCCTGAAGAACTAATCACCTTTCATATTTTTGGGAGTTGTTGTGTGTAGATGGTTGAATTTTGTGTTCATGAAAACCCAAACCCCGAAACCTTGAAGTACTTGGCATATTGTCTCAATTTCAGGAAATGTTTTGTGTTGATGTTCGACTCTTTTACTTGTGAAACCTTGAAATGTTGGCCCACAATTGTTCCGTATTTTGGATTTCGGCAAACAAGACGGTCCTTTGTTTTGTTCGACACTTATGATCACTGAAACCTGATTGACCTCTATTTCTTCACAAAGTTATATGAACTTAAAAGAAACTTATTGTTATGGGAACAACTCTATTAATGTAATGAATGGATTGGTAAAAGAACATTGGAAAATCTTCATCTTGGATAGAGGAATGGGAGTAACATGCCATATTTCAAGTCGATTGTATTGCAGACATAGGGTAATATTTTTATGGAGGGTTTTGGTCATAAAAACCCCAAATTTGCTTGTATTGTTAAGATTTTGGTAGTGTTATAGGTACTAGCAGATAAGAGAGTAATTATAAATTTTAGGATCTTAATTGAACATTGAGGTGATGAGTAAATTCTCATTATATCATCGATTAGAAAACTCAAGTTGAATGGTAAGGACAATCAATGACAGTAAGGACTCTAAACAAACCTTCAGACACAACTCTTCTAACAAAAAGCTTACTTGCTTGAGATCTCAAAACTTTTCAAGGATAAATGTACAAATAAATTTATTTTTTTCTTTATGGTGATCTTTGAGGTACATTACATATGGTATCAGAGAAAAAGTTACAACACTAGGCCTGAACATGGCCAGATTAACTGCTTAGTATATATTATGATTTATGAACAAATAATAAATCTTGTGGATTAAAGACAAAAAGATTTTATGTTTTCTGTAGAATAATGGCAGCTGAAGAAGCTATAGAAATCAACGTAGAAAAGAATCCGCAACAAGGAACTCCTGGAAATCCAAGACAGAACAGTGATGGAAGCTCACCCATAGAGGTGTTGGAAACAATGAGGAAGCTTATTGTTGAACAACAAGTTTTCAAGGCCGACAATGAAAAATTGAAGAAAGCACAGAAGGAACAACAAGAGATAAATTAAGTCCTCTTTCATAGTATAGTAACCAAGAAAATCCCAAAAGATGATAACCATGAGGAAAAGGTCAGGAAATGGGCCTCCAAGAATTCTGGTGCAAAAATAGAAAAAGGAGACAGTTCATCAGAAGGGACACCTTCAGCTGAAGACAAAACCATACCAGACAAAAAAAGAAAACAAATTGATCACCTTGAAGGAGAATTTAAAAATATTAAACGAACTACTTTTGATGGGGAATCTAGGACAGGAGAAGAAGCCGAGGCATGGTTGTTGGGCATCAAAAAATACTTCCAAATCTACAGCTATTCCAACAACATGAAGGTCAGAATGGCCATCTACAATTTGAAGGGAAAGGCCAGCATTTGGAGGCAGGAATTGAAATTGGCCAAGGGCCTAAAGGAGAAACAGTTGGAATGGTCCGAATTCAAGAAGTATTTTAAGAAAGAATAGCTTTCTTAAAATTTTTGAGAAAAGCTATTATGAAAGGAAGATTTTTTTTTTTTATGAATTACGACTCAGACAAATGATGATGGAGGACCTTATAAATAAATTTCTAGAACTACTAAGGTTCATACCATACATCCAAGAGGATAAGGTAAAAATCCATGGATTCTTAAGTTGTTTACCATAGTCCTACTGGGACAGAGTTGAGTTTGACAACCCCAAATCCTTGAGTGAGGTAATTAGGAAAGAACTGATGTGATATGACCAGTATAAATAGCTTGTAGAGTTTCCCAAGACCTGGAAGGATAAGAAGAAATATGGAATAAACTAGCAGAAGAAGGGATAATAGCCAACTCCTTATCGGAATGCAGCAAAAAGTTTCCCAAGGAAGGATTTTCACTCCAACTATCTGAATATGCAAGGTAGCGGTAAATCAATAAACCTAGAAATGAAGAAGTTTGGGGACAACTCCCATGAGCCATTAAAGTGTTGGGAGTGTGGAGAGCCTCATATTAGGAGGAACTATCCACATTTAATTACAACAAACATAACTTTTGTTCACAATTTGCAGGAAGCCTAGACAGTGGGTGACATAGGAAGAAGTCTGCATCGGATAAATGTAGCCATAGATGGTCAACAAGCTGACCACTAGTTCTCAGTGGTAGAAGTCGAAGGTAAAATCCATGACACTCGAATTTATGTTTTAATTGATCCTATAGGTACATTAAGTTATATTACTCCTAATGTAGCAGAGTTGAGTAAACTTAAGAAACAAAAGAATAAAAAATCTTGCCTTGTACAACTAGCAACAGGTGCTAAAAGAAAGGTAGTTAACTTTATTTCTGACCTTGAGTTCAACTTAGGTGGTCAAAAGATAAGGACCAATCTGAACATCCTACTACTAGGGTCTTATGATATGATTATTGGGATGGATTTGTTGGAACAACATAAAGAAGTACTAGATTGTTATACAGAGATACTTAGCTATAAAGATAATTTTTGCACTGTTAGAATAGCCCAAGGCATACCAAAACCTGTATCAGTCAGACAAGTTTTAGCGATGAAACTCAAGAAATGTATTAGAAAGGGATGTCAAGTTTATTCCATCCAAGTGACGAATCTATTAGAAAAAGAAGATAAGCCTAAGTTAGAAGACCTTGTTGTCCTACGTGAATTCAGAGACATGTTTGTTGATAAGATACCAAAATTACCTCCTAGGAGAGAAATATATTTCTCCATAGACTTACTACCTGGATCAACCCCTATCTCAAAAGAACCCTATCGAATGAGTCTACCAGAACTGAAAGAATTGAAAATACAATTACATGAATTCTTGGATAAAGAGTATATCAGACCAAGTGTGTTGCCATGGGGAGCACTAGCCCTCTTTGTGAAAAATAAAGATGGCACTCTAAGACTATGTATCTATTATAGACAAATGAACAATATTCACCATTAAGAACAAATACCCCTTACCCAGGATAAATGATCTATTCAATCAAGTTGGTGGGGCCAAGATTTTCTCAAAATTGGATTTACAATCCGGATATCATTAAGTTAGGATAAAAGACCAGAAGATAAACAAAACAGATTTTCAAACAAGATACAAACACTACGAGTTTGTAGTGATACCTTTCGGACCCACTAATGCACAACCCACCTTTATGTCCTCGATGAATAACATTTTCAGCCAATACTTAGACAAGTTCGTAGTAGTATTTATCGACAATATTCTTTTCTATTTTAAAATGGAGGAGGAACATGATGAACACTTACGAATAGTTCTGCAAACGCTAAGGAAACATGAAATATATGCAAAATTTGACAAATGTGATTTTTATCAAAAATAAATACAATATTTAGGACATGTAATTTCCTTAGAAGGTATTTTCGTAGACCCAGAAAAGATAAAAGCCATTATGGAATGGTGAGTACCTAAGGATGTGGCAAATATCTGGTCATTCATGGGAATCACCAGATATTATCGTGGATTTATAGAAGGGTTCTCTAATATAGCCTACCCTATCATGTGATTACAAAAGAAACATACCAAGTTTAACTAGTTGCAAAAGTGTAAAGACAGTTTTAACAAGCTAAAATAATCATTAACATCAATGCCCATTTTAAAGGTAGCAGACGTAGATAAAGACTTCACATTATCCATTGATGCAAGTAAAGAGGGACTAGGTGGTGTTCTAACTCAGTAAGGGCACGTGATTTGTTATGGGTCCCGTAAATTAAAGGAACACGAGTGAAATTATGTCACTCATGACATAGAATTGGCAGCAGTAATAGATGCCTTAAAAATGTGGCGACACTATATAATGGGTAGAAAATTCTTACTATTGACGGATAATAGGGAGTGAAATATTTGTTTAACCAAACAGACCTTAATGTAAGACAAGAAAGGTGGCTAGCCTTCTTGAGGAAATTTGACTTCGAGGTCAGACATATCAAGGGTAAGGAAAATAATGTAGTAGATTCTTTAAGCCACATAATCCATGGGTTCCACGCTCTTTTCTATTCACAATTTTAGGAATTGTTTGTGGTTGATGTTTTGACTTTTGAAGTTGCAGGATTCCGAACACCGAAATCCCAAAATGTTAGTTCCATGTTATTTTCTTTTCACAATTTCAGGAATTGTTGTGTTCTATTGTTTGATATTGGAAACCCCAAAATCCTGAACCTCAAAATCTTGAAGTGTTGGTTCCACACCCTTTCACCTTCATAATTCGGTAATTGTTGTGTGCTATGGTTTTCCTTTTGAAACCCCAAAACCCCAGAAACCCAAAATCTCGAAGTGTTGGTTCCACACCCTTTCACCTTTAGAAATTCAAGAATTGTTGTGCGCTCTGGTTCGACATTTGAAACCCCGAAACCCCGAATCCAGAAATCCA
Source organism: Picea engelmannii (assembly GCA_009831015.1). Taxonomy (NCBI): domain Eukaryota; kingdom Viridiplantae; phylum Streptophyta; class Pinopsida; order Pinales; family Pinaceae; genus Picea; species Picea engelmannii. The sequence continues at coordinate 401,368 of ML786274.1, forward strand.
GAAATGTTAGTTCCATGTTATTTTCTATTCACAATTCTGGGAATTATTTGTGTTTGATGTTTTTTTCTTTTGAATTCGTGAGATTTTGAACCCTAAGATCCTGAAATATTAGTTCCATGTCCTTTTCTTTTCACAATTTTTGGAATTTTTCTGTTTTGTTGTTTGACATTGGAATCCCCAAAATCCTGAAATGTTAGTGCCTTTATTCTTCGCAATTCAGGAATTGTGGTATGTTGGATGTTTGGATATGAAAATCGTGAAACCTAGAACCCTGAAATCCCAAAATGCAGGTCCCACCTTTTCGTTTATCGCATTTCAGAAATTTGTGTATGTCAAGGTTTGGACACCGGAACTTGCGAAGTTCTGTATCTTGAAATCCCAAAGTGTGGAAACCCCCTTCCTTTTTTTTCATTTCGGAGGTTTGTATATGTGGTTTTTTGGGCACTTTCACACATGAAATCCCAAACTTTGATTTCTTGAAGAACTAATCAGCTTTCTTATTTTCGGTAGTTGTTGTCTGTAGATGATTGACTTTTGTGTTCACAAAAACCCGAACCCCGAAACCCCAAAGTACTCTGCATATTATGGAAATTTTGGGAAATGTTGTGTGTTGATGTCCAACTCTTGTACTCGAGAAACCCCAAAATGCTAGCCCACAGTGATTTTGTATTTCGGATTTTGGCAAACAAGAGGGTCCTTTGTTTTGTTCGACACTTGTGATCAACAAAACCCAATTGACCTCTATTTCTTCACAAAGATATAGGAACTTAGAAGAAACTTATTGTTATGGGGACAAATCTATTAATGTAATGAATAGACTAGTAAAAGAACATGGGAAAATCTTCATCCTGGATAGAGGTATGGGAGTAACAGGCTGTATTACAAGTCGATTGTATTGCAGACATAGGGTAATATTTTTATGGAGGGTTTTGGTCATAAAAACCCCAAAGTACTAGCAGATAAGAGAGTAATTATAAATTTCAGGATCTTAATTGAACATTGAGGTGATGAGTAAATTATCATTATATTTTCGATTAGAAAACTCAAGTTGAATGGTAAGGACAATCGGTGACAGTAAGGACTCTAAACAAACCTTTAGACTCAAGTCTTTTAACAAAAAACTTACTTGCTTGAGATCTCAAAACTTTTCAAGGATAAATGTACAAATAATACTTTTTTTTTATCATGATCTTTGAGGTACATTACATATGGTATCAGAGAAAAAGTTGCAACACTGGGCCTAAACAGGGCCACATTAACTGCTTAGTATATATTTTGATTTATGAAAAACTAATAAATCTTGTGGATTAAAGACATAAATCTTTAATGTTTTGTGTGGAATAATGGCAACTGAAGGAGGTGTATAAATCAGGGTGGAAAAGAATCCGCAACAAGGACCTCCTGGAGATCCAAGACATAACAGTGATGGAAGCTCACCCACATAGGTGTTGGAAACAATGACGAAGATTATTGTTGAACTACATGTTTTCAAGGTCAATAATGAAAAATTGAAGAAGGCACAGAAGGAATAGGAAGAGATAAATAAAGTCTTGCTACATAGTATAGTAACCAAGAAAAGCCCAAAAGATGATCACCATGAGGAAGAGGTTAGCAAAAGGGCCTCCAAGAATTCTGGTGCGAAAATAAAAAAGGAGACAGTTAGATAATCACCATGAGGAAGAGGAGACATGAAGGTCAGAATGGCCATCTATAATCTAAAGGGAAAGGCCAACATTTGGTGGGAGAAATTGAGATTAGTGAAGGGACTAAAGGAGAAATCGTTGGAATGGTCTAAATTCAAGAAGTATTTTGAGAAAAAATACTTTTCTGAAAGCTATTATGAAAGGAATATGAAGTAATTTTATGAATTACGACTCAAAAAAATGAGTATGGAGGGCCTTATAAATAAATTTCTGGAACTACTAAGGTTCATACCATACGTCCAAGAGGATAAGGTAAAAATCCAGTGATTCTTAAGTTGTTTACCACAGTCCTATAGGGACAGAACTGATTTTGACAACCCCAAATCCTTGAGTGACGTATTCAGGAAAACACTGATGTGTTATGACCGGTATAAACAACGGGTAGAGTTTCCCAAGACCTGGAAGGATAAGAAGCAATATGGAATAAACCAACGGAGGAAGGGATACTAGCCAACTCCTTATCAAAATGAAAGAAAAAGTTTCCTAAGGAAGGATTTTCACTCCAATTATCCGAATATGCAAGGTAGCAGTAAACTGGTAAACCTGAGAACGAAGATGTATGGGGACAACTCCCATGAACAATTAAATTGTTGAGAGTGTGGAGAGCCTCATCTAAGGAGGAACTGTCCACGTTTAATTACATCAAATAGAACTGTTGTTCACAATTTGCAGGAAGCCTCGACTATGGGTAACATGGGAAGAAGTCTGCATCGGATAAATGCAACCATAGATGGTCAACAAGATGACCACTAGTCCTCGGTGGTAGAATTAGAAGGTAAAATATATGAAATTCGAATTTATGTTTTAATTGACCATGGAGCTACATTAAGTTATATTACTCCCGATGTAGAAAATTCGAATAAACTTAAGAAAAAAAAGCATGAAAAATGTTGGATTGTACAACTAGCAACAGGTACTAAAAGAAAGGTAGTTAACTTTATTTCTGACCTTGAGTTCAGCTTAGATGGTCAAAAGATAAAAACCAATCTGAACATCCTACCACTAGGGTCTTATGATATGATTATTCGGATGGATTGGTTGGAACAACACAAAGAAGTACTAGATTTTTATACAAATATACTTAGCTATAAAGATAATTTTGGCACAGTTAGAACAACCCAAGGCATACCAAAAATTGTATCAGTTAGAAAAGTTTTAGCGATGCAACTTAAAAAATGTATTAGAAAGGGATGTCAAGTTTACACCATCCCAGTGATGAATCTATTAGAAAAAGAAGATAAACCCAAGTTAGAAGACCTTGTTGTCCTAATTTAGAGACCTTTTTATTCGATGCTATATATCTAACAATATGAAAACATTATATTATATGTGCATAGAATTGCAAAAGTCAGGAGTTAAAGAATTTTGGAAACCCCTGTTTGTTTTTTTTGCATGCTAAAACAATCTTGAGAATTGACACCTTTCGAAGGTTTTTGCTTTCCTTGTTTCTTGTCAGAATGGGCTACCCTTTCCTTAGTCAAGGTCTACGACGAATTTAGAGATTTTCCATTACAAAAAACCATTATCCTTTTGTATCCTTCTATGCGTGTAAAATTCTTAAGTCTTTATTCTTTCCGAATTCGGGGATTATGTGTGCTATGGTTTGACATTTGAAACCCCGAAACCCAAAATGTTGAAGTGTTGGTTCCACACCCTTTCACCTTCGGAATTCGGGAATTGTTGTGTGTTGTGGCTTGACCTTTGAAACCCCAAAACCCAAAATCCCAAAATGTTAGTTCCACGTTCTTTTCTATTCACAATTTTGGGAATTGTTTGTGGTTGATGTTTTGGTTTTTGAAGTCACGGGATTCTGAACCCCGAAATCCCGAAATGTTAGCTCCACATTCTTTTATTTTCACAATTTTAGGAATTGTTGTGTTTTGTTGTTTGACATTGAAAACCCCAAAATCCTAAACCCCGAAATCCTGAAGTGTTGGTTCCACACCCTTTGACCTTCATAATTCGGGAATTGTTGTGTTCTGTGGTTTGAATTTTGAAACCCTGAAACCCCGAAAACCCGAAATCCTGAAGTGTCGGTTCCACACCCTTTCACCTTTCGAAATTCGGGAATTGTTGTGTGTTGTGGTTATACATTTGAAACCACGAATCCTGAAATCCTGAAATGTTAGTTCCACGTTCTTTTCTATTGTCAATTTCGGGAATTGTTTGTGGTTGTTGTTTTTGTCTTTTGAAGTTGCGAGATTCTGAACCCCGAAATCCTGAAATGTTAGTTCCACGTTCTTTTCTTTTCACAATTTCAGGAATTGTTGTGTTCTATTGTTTGACATTGGAAACCCCAAAATCCTGAAATGTTAGTGCCTTTATTTATCGCAATTTGGGAATTGTGGTATGTTGGATGTTTGGATATGAAAACTATGAAACACCAAACCCTGAAATCCCGAAATGTAGGTCCCACCTTTTCGTTTCTCACATTTCAAAAATTTGTGCATGTCAAGGTTTAGACACCAGAACTCATGAAGTTCCGAATCGTAAAATCCTGAAGTGCGGAACCCACCCTTTTTTTCACATTTCAAAGGTTTGTATATGTGGTTGTTTGGGCACTTGCACTCGCAAAATCCCAAACTCTGAATTCTCGAAGTACTAATTACCTTTCGTATTTTTGGGAGTTGTTGTGTGTAGATGATTGACTTTTGTGTTCATGAAAACCCGAACCTTGAAACCCTGAAGTACTCGACATATTATCTCAATTTTGTGAAATGTTGTGTGTTGATGTCTGAATCTTGTACTCGCAAAACGTTGAATCCCAAAACCTTGAAATGCTGGCCCATAGTCGTTCCATATTTTGGATTTCGAAAAAGAACAGGGTCCTTTGTTCTGTTCAGCACTTGTGATCACCGAAACACGATTGACCTCTATTTCTTCACAAAGTTGTAGGAACTTAGAAGAAACTTATTATTATGGGAACAAATCTATTAATGTAATGAATGGACTGGTAAAAGAACGTTGGAAACTCTTCATCCCGGATAGAGGTATGGGAGTAACATGCCATATTACAAGTCGATTGTATTGCAAACATAGGGTAATAATTTTATGGAGAGTTTTGGTCATAAAAACCCCAAAGTTTCTTGTATTGTTAAGACTATGGTAGTGTTATAGGTACTAGCAGATAAGAGAGTAATTATAAATTTCAGGATGTTAATTGAACATTGAGGTGATGACTAAATGCTCATTATATCATTGATTAGAAAACTCAAGTTGAATGGTAAGGATAGTCGATGACAATAAGGACTCTAAACAAACATTCAGACACAAGTCTTCTAACATAAATCTTACTTGCTTGAGATTTTGAAACTTTTCAGGGATAAATGTACAAATAATTTTTTWTTTTTTTTATGGTGATCTTTGAGGTACATTACATATGGTATCAGAGAAAAWGTTACAACACATGGCCTGAACAGGGCCACACTAACTGCTTAGTATATATTATGATTTATGAACAACTAATAAATCTTGTGGATTACAGACATGAATATTTTATGTTTTGTATGGAATAATGGCAGCTGAAGAAGTTGTAGAAATTAGCGTGGAAAAGAATCCGCAACAAGGACCTTCTAGAGATCCAAGACAGAACAGTGATGGAAGCTCACCCACAGAGGTGTTGGAAACAATGAGGAAGCTTATTGTTGAACTACATGTTTTCAAGGCTGACAATGAAAAATTGAAGAAGGCACAAAAGAAATAGCAAGAGATAAATGAATTCCTATTGCATAGTATAGTAACCAAGAAAATCCCAAAAGATGATAACCATGAGGAAGAGGTCAACAAAAGGGCCTGCAAGAATTCTGGTGTGAAAATAGAAAAAGGAGACACTTCATCTGAAGGGACACCTTCAGCTGAAGAAAATACCATACCATACAAAAAGAGAAAACAAACCGATCACCTTGAAGGAGAATTTAAAAATATTAAACCAACTACTTTTGATGGAGAATCCAAGACAGGAGAAGAAGCCGAGGCATGGTTGTTGAACATCAAAAAGTACTTCCAAATCTACAACTATTCCAGCAACATGAAGGTTAGAATGACCATCTACAATTTGAAGGGAAAGGCCAACATTTGGTGGAAGGAATTGAAATTGGCCAAGGACCTAAAGGAGAAATAGTTGGAATGTTCCAAATTCAGGAAGCATTTTAAGAAACAATACCTTTCTGAAATCTATTATGAAAGGAAGACGAAAGAATTTTATGAATTACGACTTAGACAAATGAGGATGGAGGACCTTATAAATAAATTTCTGGAACTACTAAGGTTCATACCATACATCCAAGAGGATAAGGTAAAAATACAACGATTCTTAAGTTATTTACCACAGTCCTACAAGGACAAAATTGAGTTTGACAACCCCAAATCCTTGAGTGAGGTAATGAGGAAAGCACGGATGTGCTATGACCGATATAAACATCGGGTAGAGTTTCTGAAGACCTGGAAGGATAAGAAGCAAGATGGAATAAACCAGTGGAAGAAGGGATACCAGCCATCTTCTTATCCAAATGCAACAAAAAGTTTCCCAAGGAAGGATTTTCACTCAAATTATCTGAATATGCAAGGTAGCGGTAAACCAGTAAACCTGGAAATGAAGAAGTTTGGGAGCGTAGAGAGCCATTACAGTGTTGGGAGTGTGGAGAGCCTCAGCTAAGGAGGAACTATCCACATTTAATTACAGCAAACAGAACTGTTGTTCACAATTTCCAGGAAGCCTCGATAGTGGGTGACATGGGAAGAAGTCTACATCGGATAAATGCAGCCATAGATGGTCAACAAGATGACCACTAGTCCTTAGTAGTAGAAGTCGAAGGAAAAATCCATGACACTCAAATTTATGTTTTAATTGACCCTGCAGGTACATTAAGTTATATTACTCTTGATGTAACAAAGTCGAATAAACTTAAGAAACAAAAGAACGAAAAATCTTGTCTTGTACAACTAGCAACAGGGGTTAAAAGAAAGGTAGTTAACTTTATTTCTAACCTTGATTTCAGCTTAGATGGTCAAAATATAAGGACCAATCTGAACATCCTACCGCTAGGACCTTATAATATGATTATTGGGATGGATTGGTTGGAACAACACAAAGAAGTACTAGATTGTTATACAAATATACTTAGCTATAATGATAATTTTTGCACTGTTAGAACAACCCAAGGCATACCAAAACCTGTATTAGTCAGACAAGTTTTAGCGATGCAACTCAAGAAATGTAATAGAAAGGGATGTCAAGTTTAGGCCATCCAAGTGGGGAATCTATTAGAAAAAGAAGATAAGCCCAAGTTAGAAGACCTTGTTTTCCTACGTGAATTCAGAGACATGTTTGTCGATAACATACCAAAATTACCTTCTAGGAGAGAAATATATTTCTCCATAGACTTACTACCTAGAACAACCCCTATCTCAAAAGCACCCTATCAAATGAGTCTACCAGAACTGACAGAATTAAAAATACAATTACATTAATTGTTGGATAAAGAGTATATCATACCAAGTGTCTCACCATGGGGAGCACCAGTCCTCTTTGTGAAAAATAAAGATGGTACTCTAAGACTATGTATCGATTATAGACAACTAAACAAAGTGATCGTTAAGAACAAATATCCCTTACCCAGGATAAATGATCTTTTCAATCAAGTTGGTGAGGCCAAGATTTTCTGAAAATTGGATTTATGATCCGGATATCATCAGGTTACGATAAAAGACCAAGACATACACAAAACAACTTTTCTAACAAGATACAGACACTATGAGTTTGTAGTCATACCTTTTGGACTCACTAATGCACCAACGACCTTTATGTGCTCGATGAATAGCATTTTCAGCCAATACTTAGACAAGTTCGAAGTAGTATTTATCAACGATATTATGGTCTATTTTAAAATGGAGGAGGAACATGATGAACACTTATGAATAGTTTTGCAAACACTAAGGAAACACAAACTATACACAAAATTTGACAAAAGTGATTTTTATCAAAAGGAAATACAATATTTAGGACATGTCATTTCCTCGGAAGGTATTGTCATAGACCTAGAAAATATAAAAGCCATTATGGAATGGCTAGTACCTAAGGATGTGGGAGATATCCGATCATTCATGGGAATCACCGAATATTATTGTAGATTTATAGAAGGGTTCTCCAATATAGCGTACACTATCACGTGATTACAAAAGAAAGGGGCCAAGTTTAAATAGTTGCAAAAGTGTCAAGATAGTTTTAACAAGCTAAAAGAATTATTAACATCAATGCCCATTTTAAAGGTAGCAGGCCCAGATAAAGACTTCACAGTATGTGTTGATGCAAGTAAAGAGGGACTAGGTGGTGTTCTAACTCAGGAAGGGCACGTGATTTGTTATGGGTCCCATAAATTAAAGGAACACGAGCAAAATAATGTCACTCATGACTTAGAATTGGTAGTAGTAATACATGCCTTAAAAATGTGGCAACACTATATAATGGGCAAAAAGTTCTTACTATTGATGGATAATAGCGGAGTGAAATATCTGTTTAACCAACCAAACCTTAATGCAAGACAAGCAAGGTGGATAGCCTTCTTGATTGAATTTTACTTCAAGGTCAGACATATCAAAGGTAAGGAAAGTAAAGTAGCAGATGCTTTAAGCCACATAATCCATGGGTTATTTGAGATAAACATCAATAGGGAAGAAAGTGATCTAGAACAAAGAATAAGGATGACAGATATCAACGATGGAAATTAGACTAAGATAATGGCAGAATTTCAAAATAGTATCACAAACTCAGATAAACCACATATAAGTATTGAAAAACATGGACTATTAAGACTTTAAAATAGACTTTACATACCAGATTCAGTAGAGCTAAAATTAACTATTTTAGATGAAGTGCATAAGAAACCATATTCTGGCCATCCAAGTTACCAGAAACCAATAACAACACTCAGAAAACTATTTTACTGGCCTAATATTAAGGGAAAAACAACAGAGTATTTGTCTAGGTGCTAAGATTGTTAGTAGGTTAAGGCTGAACACCAGCATCCAACCAGCCTATTACAACCATTACCAGTACCAGAATGGAAATGGTAGACCATATCGCTGGACTTTATAATAGGTTTGCCTAAAACTCAGAAAAAAAAATGATTCAATCATGGTTGTAATTGATAAACTCATTAAGTCTGGACACTTTATCCTTGTAAAGTCTACTTTTAAAGCTATTAACATTGCTGAAATATTCATGAAAGAAATTTTTAGACTGTGTGGTATTCCTAAAATGATGATTTTAGATAGAGACATAAAATTCACATCTCTTTTTTTGGAAGGAATTGTTTGTAGGGATAAATACTAATTTAAATTTCAGTACGAGTTATCATCCACAAACGGATGGACAGACTAAAAGGAGAAATGAAATCATAGAGGATATGCTCTGCATGTATCTAAGAACAAATTCGAAGAAGTTGGAAGACTACCTACACTTGGTAGAATTTCCATATAACAATGGGTACCAAGCTTTGGATAAGTGGAGCCCTTTCAAAATACTGTATGACAGAAAGTGTACAACTCCAATTAGTTGGGATAACCCAGCTGACAGACTCATGGTTGGACCAAAGATGCTCCAAGAAATGGAGAACATGGTAAAGAAAGTACAACAGAACTTGAAAGAAGCACAAGACAGACAGAAGAGTTATGGATATCAGGAAGGAAGACACTTGGAATTTCAATTAGGAGACCATATTTATTTGAAGGTCAAAGCCCAAAAAATCTTATTGAAGTTGGGGAATTGTTCTAGGATGGCACCCAGTTTTTGTGGGTCCTTCGAGATACTAGCTCAATTAGACTCGTAGCATATCAGCTTGCACTTCCATCTAATATAAGAGTTCATAATGTATTTCATGTTTCTTTGTTGAAAAAGTATGTTCATGAACCTACTCATACGATTGATTGGAACTTGGTGCAGGTGGAACTTGAGGGAGAGATATAGGTGGAACCCTTGCGCATTCTGGACCAGAGAGAAATAAAACTTTGGAACAGAGTCGTCGCTCAAGTAAAGGTGAAATGAAAGAAATTTAGTCGTGAGGAGGCCACTTGGGAATTGGAGGGATATTTGCAGAAATCTCATCCAATCCTGTTCCAAGAAAGGAAAAAACACTGAGGACAGTGTTTTATTAGAGAGGGAAAGGATGTGACATCGCCAAAATATAAATATTTTTATTTTTGTGTGTTAGAAATTTATTTTCGTTTTTGGCAAATTCGAATCTAGAATTTTTTTCCATTTATGGCAATTTTGAATTTCAAATTTAATAATTGTATTTAATTACTGTGACTGTTGGGCAAAGATCTGTTTGGAATCAACTAACTGTTTGACTATGACACTTGTATCACAACATAATATTTATATTAATTGTAGGAGGACAAATGGAACAACCATGTTTAAAATCAGCTAACCATGACTCCATGAGTGGGGAACATGTTGGAATTGCCTCTAGGCTAATTATGAGAAGTGGAAAATCAAATATTTGGCCACTGGAAGCCCCTGAAAATCAGGGATTAAGAAGCTGTGAAAATCCCCAAAGGAGGGAAGAAGACCTGGGAAAAATTAATAAATTGCATATGCATGGAGGCAGGACGCTGCCAAGTATGCTGGGAAAGGATTCCTGAGCTATCTTGCTCTTATGAAAACTACAGATAGAGTGTGAGGCAAGAGGAGCCTACTGAAATAGAATTGTCTTGCTATTATGAACATTGTTGAGTAAGTGTGAGGCAAGAGGAGAACGATTGGAATTGAAGGACATTGTTGAGGAGGAGTTTCCAAGTTCACCCTCATGGATTCATGGTCAAGCTAGGGGGTGAATCGGGCAAGTGACTTTGGCTTTCCTGTTCTACAGTTGGGAAGAACATGGTTGTTCCCTTTGTCTTCCCATGGATAAGATTCAGATATGTTAATTTTCCCCTCTCTATTATGAATAGCTATGTCATTTGACGTTATGTATCTATTGAATCTAAACTGGAATAAGTTACATTCTCTATCTGTATGACCTTTTTTCCATTTGGTGTATTGTATCGTATTAAATTGGATCTGTAACGATTTCTTCCCACTTTCTGTTCAAATGTTTTTATTCGATGCTATGTATCTAACAATATACAAACAATATATTAGATGTGTATAGAATGACAAAAGTCAGGAATTAAAGAATTTTGGAAACGCCTTTTTGTTTTTTTTGGATGCTAAAACAATCTTGAGAATCGATGCCTTTCAGAGGTTTTTTCTTTCCTTGTTTCTTGTCAGAATGGGCCACCCTTTCCTTAGTCAAGGTCTATGACGAATTTAGATATTTTCCCTTACCAAAAACCTTTATCCTCTTGTATCCTTCTGTGCGTGTAAAATTCTTAAGTCTTTAATCTTTCGGAATTCAAGGATTGTGTCTTTTGTGGCTTGACATTTGAAACCCCGAAACCCGAAATCCTGAAGTGTTGGTTCCACACCCTTTCACCTTCAGAATTTGGGAATTGTTGTGTGACGTGGCTTGACCTTTGAAACCCCGAAACCCCAAAACCCGAAATACTGAAATGTTAGTTCCGCATTCTTTTCTATTTGCAATTTCAGGAGTCGTTTGTGGTTGATGTTTTGGTTTTTGAAGTCTCGGGATTCTGAACCCTGAGATCCTGAAATGTTAGTTCGATGTTCTTTTCTTTTCACAATTTTAGGAACTATTGTGTTATGTTGTTTGACATTGGAAACCCTAAAATCTTGAACCCCGAAATCCCGAAGTGTTGGTTCCACACCCTTTCACCTTCAGAATTTGGGAAGTGTTGTGTGCTATGGTTTGACTTTTGAAACCCCAAAACCCCAAAAAATTGAAATCTCGACGTGTTGGTTCCACACCCTTTAACCTTTCGGAATTCAGGAATTGTTGTGTGCTGTGGTTCGACAATTGAAACCCCGAAACCTCGAATCCTGAAATCCTGAAATGTTAGTTCCACGTTCTTTTCTATTCAAAATTCTGGGAGTTGTTTGTGGTTGATGTTTTTCGCTTTTGAAGTCAAGAGATTCAAACCTTGAAATCCCAAAATGTTAGTTCCACGTTCTTTTCTTTTCGCAATTTCAGGAATTGTTTTGTTCTATTGTTTGACAATGGAAATCCTAAAATGTTAGTTCATTTATTTTTTGCAATTCAGGAATTGTGGTATGTTGGATGTTGCATATGAAACCCGTGAATCCCCAAACCCCAAAATCTTGAAATGAAGGTTCAACCTTTTCGTTTCTTGCATTTCAGAAATTTGTGTATGTCAAGGTTTGGACACCGAATCTTGAAATCCTGAAGTGCGGAACCCACCTTCCTTTTTTTGACATTTCGTAGGTTTGTATATGTGTTTGTTTGGGAACTTGCACTTGTGAAATCCCAAAATATGAATTCCTGAAGAACTAATCATCTTTCGTATTTTCGGGAGTTGTTGTGTGTAGATGATTGAATTTTGTGTTCACGAAAACCCAAACATCGAAACCTCAAAGTACTCAGCATATTGTAACAATTTTGGGAAATGTTGTGTGTTGATGTCCGACTCTCGTACTCGCGAAACCCCAAATCCAAAAACCCCGAAATGCTGGCCGAAAGTCATTCCGTATTTCAGATTTTGTCAAACAAGAGGGTCCTTTGTTTTGTTCAGCACTTGTGATCACTGAAACTTGATTGACCTCTATTTATTCACAAAGATGTAGCAACTTAGAAGAAATTTATTGTTATGGGAACAACTCTATTAATGTAATGAATGGAATGGTAAAAGAACGTTGGAAAATCTTCATCCTGGATAGAGTTATGGGAGTAACAGGTCATATTTCAAGTCGATTGTATTGCAGACATAGGGTAATATTGTTATTGAGGGTTTTGGTCATAAAAACCCCAAAGTTACTTCTATTGTTAATACTGTGGTAGTGTTATAGGTACTACTAGATAAGAGAGTAATTATAAATTTCAAGATCTTAATTGAACATTGAGGTGATGAGTAAATGCTCATTATATTGTCTATTAGAAAACTCAAGTTGAATGGTAAGGACAGTCGATGATAGTAAGGACTCTAAACAAACCTTCATACTCAAGTCTTTTAACAAAAATCTTGCTTGCTTCATATCTCAAAACTTTTCAAGGATAAATGTACAAATATTTTTTTTTTTATGGTGATCTTTGAGGTACATTACATATGGTGTCAGAGAAAAAGTTACAACACTGGGCTGGAATAGGGCCACATTAGTTGCTTAGTATATATTTTTATTTATGAAAAACTAATAAATCTTGTGGATTATAGACAGAAAGATTTTATGTTTTGTGTGGAATAATGGGAGCTAAAGAAGGTGTAGAAATCAGGGTGGAAAAGAATCTGCAACAAGGACCTCCTAAAGATCCAATATGGAACAGTGATGGAAGATCACACACAGAGGTGTTGGAAACAATGAGGAAGCTTACTGTTGAACTACAGGTTTTCAAGGCCGACAATGAAAAATTGAAGAAAGCCCAGAAGGAAGAGCAAGAGATAAATGAAGTCTTGCTGCATAGTATAGTAACCAACAAAATCCCAAAAGATGATAACCATGAGGAAGAGGTTAGCAAAAGGGCCTCCAAGAATTATGGTGTGAAAATAATAAAAGGAGATAGTTCATCTGAAGGTACACCTTCAGCGGAAGACAAAACAATACCAGACAAAAAAAGAAAACAAACTGATCACCTTGAAGGAGAATTTAAAAATATTAAACCAACTACTTTTGATGGGGAATATAGGACAGGAGAAGAAGTCGAGGCATGGTTGTTGGACATCAAAAAATACTTCCAAATATACAACTATTCCAGCAAGATGAAGGTCAAAATGGCCATCTACAATCTGAAGGGAAACGCCAGCATTTGATGGTAGTAATTGAAATTGGACAAGGGCCTAAAGGAGAAACAGTTGGAATGGTCCAAATTCAAGAAGTATTTTAAGAAACAATACCTTTCTGAAAGCTATTATGAAAGGAAGATGAAAGAATTTTATGAATTACGACTCAGAAAAATGAGGATGCAGGACCTTATAAATAAATTTCTTGAACTACTAAGGTCCATACCATACATCCAAGAGGACAAGGTAAAAATCCAGCGATTCTTAATTTAATTATCACAGTCCTACAGGGACAGAATTAAGTTTGACAACCCCAAATCCTTGAGTGAGGTATTCAGGAAAGAATGGATGTGCTACGACCGGTATATACAACGGGTAGAGTTTCCCAAGACTTGGAAGGATAAGAAGAAAGATGGAATAAACTAGCATAAGAAGGGATACCAACTAGCTTCTTATTAGAATGTAGCAAAAAGTTCCCCAAGGAAGGATTTTCACTCCAATTATCCAAATATGCAAGGTAGCGGTAAACTGGTAAACCTGAGAACAAAGAAGTTTGGGGACAACTCGCATGAGCCATTAAAGTGTTGGGAGTGTGGAGAGCCTCATCTAAGGAGGAACTATCCATGTTTAATTACAACAAATAGAACTGTTGTTCACAATTTGTAGGAAGCCTCGACAATGGGTGACATGGGAAGAAGTCTGCATCGGATAAATGCAGCCATAGATGGTCAACAAGCTGATCACCAGTCCTTGGTGTTAGATGTCGAAGGAAAAATCCATAACACTCAAATTTATGTTTTAATTGAACCTGGAGCTACATTAAGTTATATTACTCCCGATGTAGCAGAGTCGAATAAACTTAAGAAACAAAAGCACGAAAAATATTGGCTTGTACAACTAGAAAGAGGTACTAAAAGAAAGATAGTTAACTTTATTTCTGACCTTGAGTTTAGCTTAGATGGTCAAAATATAGGGACTAATCTGAACAGCCTACCACTAGGGTCTTATGATATGATTATTGGGATGGATTGGTTAGAACAACACAAAGCAATACTAGATTGTTATACAAAGATACTTAGCTATAAAGATAATTTTGGCACTATTAGAAAAGCCCAAGGCATACCAAAAATTGTATTAGTTAGAAAACTTTTAGCGATGCAACTCAAGAAATGTATTAGAAAGGGATGTCAAGTTTACACCATCCAACTGAGTAATCTATTAGAAAAAGAATATAAGACCAAGTTAGAAGACCTTGTTGTCCTATGAGAATTCAGAGACATGTTTATTGATGATATACCAAAATTACCTCCTAGGAGAGAAATGTATTTCTCCATAGACTTACTACCCGGATCAACCCCTATCTCGAAATCACCCTACCAAATGAATCTACCAGAATTGAGAAAATTAAAAATACAATTACATCAATTGTTGGATAAAGAGTATATCAGACCAATTGTTTGGCCATGGGGAGCACCAATCCTGTTTGTGAAAAAGAAATATGGTACTCTAAGACTATGTATCCATTATAGACAACTAAACAAAGTGACAAATAAGAACAAATACCCCTTACCTAGGATAAATCATATGTTCGATCAAGTTGGTGGGGCCAAGATTTTCTCAAAATTGGATTTATGATCCGGATATCATCAAGTTAGGATAAAAGACCAGGACATAAACAAAACAACTTTTCGATCAAGATACAGATACTACAAGTTTCTAGTCATACCTTTCGGACACACTAATGAACCAGCCACCTTTATGTGCTTGATGAATAGCATTTTCTGCCAATACTTAGACAAGTTCGTAGTAGTATTTATCGACAATATTCTGGTCTATTCTAAAATGAAGGAGGAACATGATGAACACTTATGAATAGTTCTGCAAACACTAAGGAAACATAAACTATACACAAAATTTGACAAATGTGATTTTTATCAAAAAGAAATACAATGTTTAGGACATGTCATTTCCTCTGAAGGTATTGTCGTAGACCTAAAAAAGATAAAATCCATTGTGGAATGGATAGTACCTAAGGATGTGGCAGATATCTGGTCATTCATGGGAATCACTGGATATTATCATAGATTTATAGAAGGGTTCTCCAAGATAGCCTACCCTATCATGTGATTACAAAAGAAAGGGACCAATTTTAACTAGCTGAAAAAGTGTCAAGATAGCTTTAACAAGCTAAAAGAATTATTGACATCAAACGCCCATTTTAAAGGTAGCAGACCCAGATAAAGACTTCATAGTATGAGTTGATGCAAGTAAAGAGGGACTAGGTCGTGTTCTAACTTAGGAAGGGCACATGATTTATTATGGATCCCAGAAATTAAAGGAACACGAGTGAAATTATGTCACTCATGACTTTTAATTGGTCACAGTAATACATGCCTTAAAAATGTGGCAACACTATATAATGGGTACAAAATTCTTGCTATTGACAGATAATAGTGGAGTGAAATATCTGTTTAACCAACCAGACCTTAATGCAAGACAAGCAAGGTGGCTAGCCTTCTTGAGCGAATTTGACATCGAGGTCAGACATATCAAGGGTAAGGAAAATAAAGTAGCAGATGCTTTACGCTGCATAATCCATGGGTTATTTGAGATAAACATCAGCAGGGAAGAAAGTGATCTGGAACAAAGAATAAGGACGACAGGTATCAACGATGGAAATTAGACTAAGATAATGGTAGAATTTCAAAATAGTATCACAAACTCATATAAACCAGATATAAGTATCGACAAACAAGGACTATTAAGATTTAAAAATAAACTTTACATACCAGATTCGACAGATCAAAAATTAACTATTTTAGAAGAAGTGCGTAAGAAACCATATTCTGCCCATCCAGGTTACCAGAAAACAATAACAATACTCAGAAAACTATTTTACTGGCCTAATATGAAGGGCGAAACAACAGAGTATTTGTCTAGGTGCCATGATTAAGGCCAAACACCAGCATCCAATCGGCCTATTACAACCATTACCAGTACAAGAATGGGAATGGGAGACCATATCACTGGACTTTATAACAGGTTTGCCTAAAACTCAGAAACAAAATGAGTCAATCATGGTTGTAATTGATAAGCTCAGTAAGCCTGCACACTTTATTCCTATAAAGTCTACTTTTAAA
This sequence comes from Picea engelmannii, assembly GCA_009831015.1. Taxonomy (NCBI): domain Eukaryota; kingdom Viridiplantae; phylum Streptophyta; class Pinopsida; order Pinales; family Pinaceae; genus Picea; species Picea engelmannii. Next base: position 418,058 of record ML786274.1, read on the forward strand.
GCTATTAACATTGCTGAAATATTCATGAAAGAAATTTTTAGACTGCATGGTATTCCTAAAATGGTGATTTTAGATAGAGACGTAAAATTCACATCCGTTTTTAAATTTTAGTACGAGTTATCATCTACAAACGGATGGATAGACTGAAAGGACCAATCAAATCATAGAGGATATGCTCTGCATGTATGTAAGAACAAAGTTGAAGAAGTGGGAAGACTACCTATACTTGGTAGAATTTCCATATAACAATGGGTACCAAGCTTTGGCTAAGTTGAGCCATTTCAAAATACTGTGCAGAAGAAAGTGTACAACTCCAATTAGCTAGGATAACCCGACTAAAAGACTCATGGTTGGACCAGAGATGCTCGAAGAAATGGAGAACATGGTAAAGAAAGTACAACAGAACTTGAAAGAAGAACAAGACAGACAGAAGAGTTATGAAGATCAGAAAGGAAGACACTTGGAATTTCAAGTAGGAGACCATGTTTATTTGAATGTCAAAGCTCAAAAAATCTCACTGAAGTTGTGGAATGGTGCCAAGATGGCACCCAGTTTTTGTGGGCCCTTCGAGATACTAGCTCGAATTAGACCCGTAGCATATCAGCTTACACTTCCATTTAATCTAAGAGTTCATAATTTATTTCATGTTTCTTTGTTGAAAAAGTATATTCATGACCCTATTCATATGATTGATTGGAACTTGGTACAGGTGGAACCCGAGGGCGATTTCTAGGTGGAACCCCTGCACATTCTGGATCAAAGAAAAGTAAAACTTTGGAACAAAGTCATCGCTCAGGTAAAGGTGCAATGGAAGCACTTTAGTCCTGAGGAGGCCACTTGGGAATTGGAGGGAGATTTGTGGAAATCTAATCCAAAACTATTCCAGGAAAGGAACAAACACTGAGGATAGTGTTTTACTAAATGGGGAAAGGATGTCATGACATCTGCCAAATATAAATATTTTTATTTTTGTGTGTTGGAAATTTATTTTTGTTTTTGGCAAATTCGAATATGGAAAATTTTTGCCATTTATGGCAATTCTCAATTTTGAATTTAATAATTGTATTTAATTACTGTGACCATTGGGCAAAGCTCTATTTGGAATCAACTAAATCTTTGACTATGACACTTGTATCACAACAGAATATTTATATTAACTGCAAGAGGACAAATGGAACAACCATGTTATAAATCAACTGACCATGACTCCATGAGTGGGGAACATGTTGGAACTGCCTCTAGGCTAATTATTAGAAGTGGAAAATCAGATATTTGGCCACTCACAACCCCTGAATATCAGGGATTAAGAAGATGCAAAAATCCCCAATGGAGGGAAGAAGACCTGGGCAAAATTGATATATAGAATATGCGTGGAGGCAGGACACTACCAAGTATGTTTGGAAAGGATTCCTGAGCTCTCTTGCTGTTATGAACACTGCGGATTGAGTGTAATGCAAGAGGAGCCTGCTAAAACATAATTGTCTTGTTGTTATGAACACTGTTGAGTAAGTGTGAGGCAAGAGGAGAACTGTTGGAGTTGAAGGACATTGTTGAGAAGGAGTTTCCAAGTTCATCCTCATGGACTCATGGTCAGGATAGGGGGTGAATCAGGCAAGTAACTTTGGCTTCCCTTTTCTATGGTTGGGAGGAACGTGGTTGTTCCCTTTGTCTTCCTGTGGATAGGACTCATATATTTTAATTTTCCCCTCTCTATTATGAATGGCTATGTGATTTGATGTTATGTATCTATTGAATCTTAAATGGAATAAGTTAGATTCTCTATCTCTATGACCTTATTTGCATCTGGTGTATTGTATCGTATTAAATCGGATTTGTAACAATTTCTTCCCACTTTCTATTCAAATGTTTTTATTCAATGCTATGTATCTAAAAATATGATCTAACAATATACAAACAATATATTATATGTTTATAGAATGAAAAAATTCGGGAGTTAAAGAATTTTGGAAACCCCTTTTTGTTTTTCTTGGATGCTAAAACAATATTGAGAATCGATGCCTTTCAGAGGTTTTTGCTTTCCTTGTTTCTTGTCAGAATGGGCTACCCTTTCTTTAGTCAAGGTTTATGATGAATTTAGAGATTTTCTCGTATAGAAAACCTTTATCCTTTTGTATCCTTCTGTGTGTATAAAATTCTTAAGTATTTATGCTTTTGGAATTCAGGGATTGTGTGTGCTATGGTTTGACATTTGAAACCTTGAAACCCGAAATCCTGAAGTGTTGGTTCCACACCCTTTCACCTTCATAATTTGGGAATTGTTGTGTGTCATGGCTTGACCTTTGAAACCCCGAAATCCCGAAACCCAAAATCCTGAAATGTTAGTTCCACGTTCTTTTCTATTTGCAATTTCAAGAATTGTTTGTGGTTGATGTTTTGTCTTTTGAAGTCGTCGGATTCCGAACCGCAAAATCCCGAAATGTTAGTTCCATGTTCTTTTCTTTTCACAATTTCAGGAATTGTTTTGTTCTATTGTTTGACATTAGAAAACCCCAAAATCTCGAACCCTGAAATCCCGAAGTGTTGGTTCCACACCCTTTCACATTCGGAATTCAGGAATTGTTGTGTGCTATGGTTTGACTTTTGAAACCCTGAAACCCCAAAAACCTGAAATCTCGAAGTGCTGGTTCCATACCCTTTCACCTTTCAAAATTCGAGAATTGTTGTCTGCTGTGGTTCGACATTTGAAACCCCGAAACCCTGAATCCTGAAATCCTAAAATGTTAGGTCCATGTTCTTTTCTATTCGTAATTTCGGGAATTGTCTCTGGTTGATGTTTTTGGATTTTGAAGTCGCGAGATTCTGAACCCCGAAAGCCGGAACTCTTAGTTCCACGTTCTTTTCTTTTCGCAATTTCGGGAATTGTTGTGTTCTATTGTTTGACATTGGAAACCCCAAAATACAGAACACCGAAATCCCGAAATGTTAGTGGGTTTATTTTTCGCAATTCAGGAATTGTGGTATGTTGGATGTTTGGATATGAAAAATGTGAAACACCGAACCCTGAAATCCCGAAATGTAGGTCCCACCTTTTCATTTCTTGCATTTCAAAAATTTGTGTATGTCAAGGTTTGGACACCGAAACTCATAAAGTTCCAAATCCTAAAATCCCAAAGTGCGGAACCCACCTTCCTTTTTTTCTAATTTCGTAGGTTTGTATATGTGGTTGTTTGGGCACTTGCACTCATGAAATCCCGAACTCTGAATTCCCAAATAACTAATCACCTTTCGTATTTTTGGGAGTTGTTGTGTGTAGATGATTGACTTTTGCGTTAACAAAAACCCGAACCCTGAGAATTTTCTGTTGGCTTTTGTTCTCCTACGAGAATTCAGAGACATGTTTGTTGATGAGATACCAAAATTACCTCCTAGGAGAGAAATGTATTTCTCCATAGACTTACTACCCGGATCAACCCCTATCTCAAAAGCACCCTACCGAATGAGTCTACCAGAGCTGACAGAATTAAAAATACATTTACATGAATTGTTGGATAAAGAGTATATTAGACCATGTGTCTCGCCATGGGGAGCACTAGTCCTCTTTGTGAAAAAGAAAGATGGTACTCTAAGACTATGTATAGATTATAGATAACTGAACAAAGTGACAATTAAGAACAAATACCTTTGTAATCATACCTTATAGACAGTATGAGTTTGTAGTCATACCTTTTGGACTCAGTAACGAACCAACCACCTTTATGTGTTTGATGAATAGCATTTTCTGCCAATACTTAGAAAAGTTCGTCATAGTATTTATCAACGATATTCTGGTCTATTCTAAAATAAAGGAGGAACATGATGAACACTTACGAATAGTTCTGCAAACACTAAGGAAACATAAACTATACACAAAATTTGACAAATGTGATTTTTATCAAAAAGACATACAATATTTAGGACATGTCATTTCCTCGGAAGGTATTGTCGTAGACTTAGAAAAGATAAAAGCCATTATGGAATGGCCACTGCCTAAGGATGTGTCATATATCTGGTCATTCATGGGAATCACCGTATATTATCATATATTTATAAAAGGGTTCTCCAAGATACCCTACCCTATCATGTGATTACAAAAGAAAGGGACCAAGTTTAACTAGCTGCAAAAGTGTTAAGACAATTTTAACACGCTAAAACAATTATTGACATCAACGCCCATTTTAAAGGTAGCAGACCCAGATAAATACTTCACAGTATGCATTGATGCAAGTAAAGAGGGACTAAGTGGTGTTCTAAATCAGGAAGGGCATGTGATTTGTTATGGATCGCGGAAATTAAAGGAACATGAGTGAAATTATGTCACTCATGACTTTGAATTGGCAACAATAATACATGCATTAAAAATGTGGTGACACTATATAATGGGTAGAAAATTCTTACTATTGATGGCTAATAGCAGAGTGAAATATCTGTCTAACCAACCAGACCTTAATGCAAGACAAGCAAGGTGGCTATCCTTCTTGAGCGAATTTGAATTTGAGGTCAAACATATCAAGGGTAAGGAAAATAAAGTAGCAGATGCTTTAAGCCACATAATCCATGGGTTATTTGAGATAAACGTCCGCAGAGAAGAAAGTGATCTGGAACAAAGAATAAGAACGACGGGTATCAATGATGGAAATTAGACTAAGATAATGGTAGAATTTCAAAATAGTATCACAAACTCAGACAAACTAGTTATAAGTATCGACAAACAGGGACTATTAATATTTAAAAATAGACTTTCATACCATATTCAACAGATCAAAAATTAACTATTTTAGATGAAGCGCATAAGAAACTATATTCTGGCCATCCAGGTTACCAGAAAACAATAACAACACTCAGAAAACTATTTTACTGGCCTAATATGAAGGGAAAAATAACAGAGTATTTATCTAGGTGCTAAGATTGTCAGTAGGTTAAGGTCGAACACCAGCATCCAGTCGGCCTACTACAACCATTACCAGTACCATAATGGAAATGGGAGACCATATCAATAGACTTTATAACAAGTTTTCCTAAAACTCAGAAACAAAATGATTCAATCATGGTTGTAATCGATAAACTCAGTAAGTCTGCACACTTTATTCCTATAAAGTCTAATTTTAAAGCTATTAACATTGCTGAAATATTCATGAAATAAATTTTTAGACTGCATGGTATTCCTAAAATGTTGATTTTAGATAGAGACGTAAAATTCACATTCGTTTTTTGGAAGGAATTGTTTGCATGGCTAAATACTAATTTAAATTTCAGTACGAGTTATCATCCACAAATGGATGGACAGACCGAAAGGACCAATCAAATCATAGAGGATATGCTCCGCATGTATGTAAGAACAAAGAATAAGAAGTGGGAAGACTACCTATACTTGGTAGAATTTCCATATAACAATGGGTACCAAGCTTCGGCTAAGTTGAGCCCTTTCAAAATACTGTACGAAAGAAAGTGTACAACTCCAATTATCTGGGATAACCCGGCTGACAGACTCATGGTTGGACCAGAGATGCTCGAAGAAATGGAGAGCATGGTAAAGAAAGTACAACATAACTTGAAAGAAGCACAAGACAGACAAAAGACTTATGTGGATCAGAAAGGAAGACACTTGGAATTTCAAGTAGGAGACCATGTTTGTTTGAAGGTCAAAGCTATAGAAAGTTCACTGAAGTTGGGGAATTGTGCCAAGATGGCACCCGATTTTTGTGGGCCCTTTGAGATACTAGATCTAACTAGACCCATAGCATATCAGCTTGCACTTCCATCTAATCTAAGAGTTCATAATGTATTTCACATTTCTTTGTTGAAAAGGTATATCCATGACCCTACTCATATGATTGATTGGAACTTGGTACAGGTAGAACCCAAGGGCAAGTTCTAGGTGAAACCCCCGCACATTCTAGACCAGAGAGAAATAAAACTTCAGAATAGAGTCATCCATCAGGTAAAGGTGCAATGGAAGCACTTTAGTCTTAAGGAGGCCACTTGGGAATTGGAGGGATATTTGTGGAAAGGAACAAACACTGAGGATAGTGTTTTACTGAAGGGGGAAAGGATGTGAAATCCCCCAAATATAAATAATTTTATTTTTGTGTGCTGGAAATTTATTTTCGTTTTTGGCAAATTCAAATCTGGAATTTTTTTTCCATTTATGGAAATTCTGAATTTCAAATTTAATAATTGTATTTAATTACTGTGACTGTTGGGCAGAGATATATTTGGAATCAACTAACTCTTTGACTATGACACTTGTATCACAAAAAAATATTTATATTAACTATAGGAGGAAAAATGGAGAAACCATGTTAAAAATCAGATGACCATGACTCCATGAGTGGGGAACATGTTGGAACTACATCTAGGGTAATTATGAGAAGTGGAAAATCAGAGATTTGGCCACTGGAAGCCCTTGAAAATCAGGGATTAAGAAGCTACAAAAATCCCCAATGGAGGGAAAAAGACCTAGGAAAAATTGATAAATAACATATGTGTGGAGGCAGGCACTGCCAAGTATGTTGGGAAAGGATTCCTGAGCTCTCTTGCTATTATAAAAACTATGGATTGAGTGTGAGGCAAGAGGACCCTACTAAAACATAATTATCTTGTTCTTATGAACATTGTTGAGTAAGTGCGAGGGAAGAGGAGAATTGTTGGAGTTGAAGGACATTGTTGAGAAGGAGTTTCCAAGTTCACCATCATGGATTCATTGTCAGACTAGGGGGTGAATCAGGCAAGTGACTTTGGCTTCCCTTTTCTACGGTTGGGAGGAACATGGTTGTTCCTTTGTCTTCCCGTAGATAGGACTCATATATGTTAATTTACCCCCCTCTATTATGAATGGCTATGTCATTTGATGTTATGTATCTATTGAATCTGAACTGGAATAAGTTACATTCTCTGTCTGTATGACCTTTTTTGCATCTGGTGTATTGTATCGTATTAAATCGGATTTGTAATGATTTCTTCCCACTTTTTGTTCAAATGTTTTTATTCAATACTATGTATCTAACAATATGCTCTAACAATATACAAAAAATATATTATATGTGTATAGAATGACAAAAGTCGGGAGTTAAAGAATTTTGGAAACCCCTTTTTGTTTTTTTTGGATGCTAAAACAATCTTGATAATCGATGCCTTTCAGAGGTTTTTTCTTTTAGAGATTTTCCCTTACAGAAAACCTTTATCCTCTTGTATCCTTCTGTGTATGTAAAATTCTTAAGTTTTTATTCTTTTGGAATTTATGGATTGTATGTGTTGTGGTTTGACATTTTAAATCCTAAAAACTAAAATCCTGAAGTGTTGGTTCCACACCCCTTCACCTTCAGAATTCGGGAATTGTTGTGTGTCGTGCCTTCACCTTTGAAACCCTGAAACACCAAAACTCGAAATCCTGAAATGTTAGTTCCACATTCTTTTCTATTTTCAATTTCAAGAATTGTTTGTGGTTGATGTTTTGTCTTTTGAAGTTTTGGGATTCTGAACCCCAAAATCCTGAAATATTAGTTCCATGTTCTTTTCTTTTCACAATTTCAGGAATTGTTTTGTTCTATTGTTCGACATTGGAAAACCTGAAATCTCAAACCCCAAAATCCCAAAGTGTTGGTTCCACATCCTTTCACCTTTGGAATTCAAGAATTGTTGTGTGCTATGGTTTGAATTTTGAAACCCCGAAACCCAAAAAACCTGAAATCCCGAAGTGTTGGTTCCATACCCTTTCACCTTTCAAAATTTGGGAATTGTTTTGTACTGTTGTTCGACATTTGAAACCCCGAAACCCTGAATCCTAAAATCCTAAAATGTTAGTTCCATGTTCTTTTCTATTCACAATTTCAAGAATTGTCTATGGTTCATGTTTTTGGCTTTTGAAGTCGTGAGATTCTGAACCCCAAAATCCAGAACTATTAGTTCCACGTTCTTTTCTTTTCACAATTTCAGGAATTATTGTGTTCTTGTGTTTGACATTGGAAACCCCGAAATACAGAACACCAAAATCCCAAAATGTTAGTGGGTTTATTTTTCGCAATTCGGGAATTGTGGTATGTTTGATGTTTGGATATGAAAAACGTGAAACCCGAACCCTGAAATCTTGAAATGCAGGTCCCACCTTTTTCGTTTCTCGCATTTCAGAAATTTGTGTATATCAAGGTTTAGACACCGAAACTCGTGAAGTTTCAAATCCTGTAATCCTGAAGTGCAGAACCCACCTTCCTTTTTTTCTAATTTTAGATGTTTGTATATGTGGTTGTTTGGGCACTTGCACTCACGAAATACTGAACTCTAAATTCCCGAAGAACTAATCACATTTCGTATTTTGGGGAGTTGTTGTGTGTAGATGATTGACTTTTTTGTTCATGAAAACCCAAACCCCGAAACCCTGAAGTACTTGGCATATTGTCTCAATTTCGGGATATGTTTTGTGTTGATTTTCGGCTCTTTTACTCGCGAAACCTCAAAATGCTGGCCCACAATTATTCCGTATTTCGGATTTTGGAAAACAAGACGGTCCTTTGTTTTTTTCGACACTTATGATCATTGAAACCCGATTGACCTCATTTCTTCACAAATCTATAGGAACTTAAAAGAAACTTATTGTTATGGGAACAACTCTATTAATGTAATGAATGGACTCGTAAAAGAACATTGGAAAATCTTCATCCTGGATAGAGGAATGGGAGTAACATGCCATATTACAATTCGATTGTATTGCAGACATAGGGTAATATTTTTATGGAGGGTTTTGGTCATAAAAATCCCAATGTTGCTTGTATTGTTAAGATTGTGCTAGTGTTATAGGTACTAGCAGATAAGAGAGTAATTATAAATTTCAGGATCTTAATTGAACATCAAGGTGATGAGTAAATGCTCATTATATCATCGAATAGAAAACTCAAGTTGAATTGTAAGGACAATCGATGACTGTAAGGACTCTAAACAAACCTTCAGACACAAGTCTTCTAACATAAAGCTTACTTGCTTGAGATCTCAAAACTTTTCAAGGATAAATGTACAAATAATTTTTTTAATTTTTTTATGGTGATCTTTGAGGTACATTATATATGGTATCAGTGCAAAAGTTACAACACTAGGCCTGAACATGGCCAGATTAACTGCTTAGTATATATTATCATTTATGAACAACTAATAAATCTCGTGGATTAAAGACAGAAAGATTTTATGTTTTGTGTGGAATAATGGCAGCTAAAGAAGCTATAGAAATCAGCATGGAAAAGAATCCACAACAAGGACCTCCTGGAGATCCAAGACAGAACAGTGATGGAAGCTCACCGATAGAGGTGTTGGAAACAATGAGGAAGCTTATTGTTGAACAACAAGTTTTCAGGGCCGACAATGAAAAATTGAAGAAAGCACAGAAGGAACAACAAGAGATAAATGAAGTCCTGTTGCATAGTATAGTAACCAAGAAAATCCCAAAACATGATAACCATGAGGAAGAGGTCAGGAAAAGGGCCTCCAAGAATTCTGGTGCAAAAATAGAAAAAGGATACAGTTCATCTGAACGGACACCTTTAGCTGAAGACAAAACCATACCAGACAAAAAAAGAAAACAAATTGATCACCTTGAAGGAGAATTTAAAAAGAGTAAACCAACTACTTTTGATGGGGAATCTAGGACAGGAGAAGAAGTGGAGGCATGGTTGTTGGACATCAAAAAATACTTCCAAATCTACAGCTATTCCAACAACATGAAGGTCAGAATGGCCATCTACAATTTGAAGGGAAAGGCTAGCATTTGGAGGCAGGAATTGAAATTGGCCAAGGGCCTAAAGGAGAAACAGTTGGAATGGTCTGAATTCAAGAAGTATTTTAAGAAAGAATAGCTTTCTAAAAGCTATTATGAAAGGCAGATTTTTTTTTTTTATGAATTACGACTTAAACAAATGAGGATGGAGGACCTTATAAATAAATTTCTAGAACTACTAAGGTTCATACCATACATCCAAGAGGATAAGGTAAAAATCCAGGGATTCTTAAGTTGTTTACCATAGTTCTACTGGGACAGAGTTGAGTTTGACAACCCCAAATCCTTGAGTGAGGTAATCAGGAAAGAACGGATGTGATATGACCAATATAAATATCTTGTAGAGTTTCCCAAGACCTGGAAGGATAATAAGCAAGATGGAATAAACTAGTGGAAGAAGGGATAATAGCCAATGCCTTATCGGAATGCAGCAAAAAGTTTCCCAAGGAAAGATTTTCACTCCAACTATCCGAATATGCAAGGTAGTGGTAAATCGGTAAACCTGGAAATGAAGAAGTTTGGGGACAACTCCCATGAGCCATTAAAGTGTTGGGAATGTGGAGAGCCTCATCTTAGGAGGAACTGTCCACATTTAATTACAACAAACATAATCATTGTTCACAATTTGTAGGAAGCCTAGACAGTGGGTGACATAGGAAGAAGTCTACATTGGATAAATGCAGCCATAGATGGTCGACAAGCTGACCACCAGTCCTCAGTGGTAGAAGTCAAAGGTAAAATCCATGACACTCGAATTTATGTTTTAATTGATCCTAGAGGTACATTAAGTTATATTACTCCCGATGTAGCAGAGTCGAATAAACTTAAGAAACAAAAGAATAAAAGATCTTGCCTTGTACAACTAGCAACAGGTACTAAAACAAAGGTAGTTAACTTTATTTCTGACCTTGAGTTCAACTTAGGTGGTCAAAAGATAAGGACCAATCTGAACATCCTACCACTAGGGTCTTATGATATGATTATTGGGATGGATTGGTTGGAACAACACAAAGAAGTACTAGATTGTTATACAAAGATACTTAGCTATAAAGATAATTTTTGCACTGTTAGAATAGCCCAAGGCATATCAAAACCTGTATTAGTCAAAAAAGTTTTAGCGATGCAACTCAAGAAATGTATTAGAAAGGGATGTCAAGTTTACGCCATCCAAGTGACGAATCTATTAGAAAAAGAAGATAAGCCCAAGTTAGAAGTCCTTGTTGTTCTACGTGAATTCAGAGACATGTTTGTTGATAAGATACCCAAATTAAATCCTAGGAGAGAAATATATTTCTCCATAGACTTACTACTTGGATCAACCCCTATCTCAAAAGCACCGTATCGAATGAGTCTACCAGAACTTATAGAATTGAAAATAGAATTACATGAATTGTTGGATAAAGAGTATATCAGATCAAGTGTCTCGCCATGGGGAGCACCAGTCCTCTTTGTGAAAAAGAAAGATGGCACTCTAGGACTATGTATCTATTATAGACAAATGAACAACATGACCATTAAGAACAAATACCCCTTACCCAGGATATATGATCTGTTCAATCAAGCTGGTGGGGCCAAGATTTTCTCAAAGTTGGATTTATGATCCAGATATCATAAAGTTAGGATAAAATACCAGGATATAAACAAAATAGATTTTCAAACAAGATACAAACACTACAAGTTTGTAGTGATACCTTTCGGACCCACTAATTCACAACCCACCTTTATGTCCTTGATGAATAACATTTTCAGCCAATACTTAGACAAGTTCATAGTAGTATTTATCGATGATATTCTTGTCTATTTTAAAATGGAGGAGGAACATGATGAACACTTACGAATAGTTCTGCAAACACTAAGGAAACACAAAATATACGCAAAATTTGACAAATGTGATTTTTATCAAAAATAAATACAATTTTTAGGACATGTAATTTCCTTAGAAGGTATTTTTCGTAGACACATAAAAGATAAAAGCCATTATGGAATGGTGAGTACCCAAGGATGTGGAAGATATATGGTCATTCATGGGAATCACCATATATTATCGTGGATTTATAGAAGGGTTCTCTAAGATAGCCTACCCTATCATGTGATTACAAAAGAAATTGACCAATTTTAACTAGTTGCAAAAGTGTCAAGATAGTTTTAACAAGATAAAATAATCATTGACATCAGTGCCCATTTTAAAGGTAGCAGACGCAGATAAAGACTTCACATTATCCATTGATGCAAGTAAAGAGGGACTAGGTGGTGTTCTAACTCAGGAAGGGCACGTGATTTGTTATGGGTCCCAAAAATTAAAGGAACACGAGTGAAATTATGTCACTCATGACTTAGAATTGACAATAGTAATACATGCCTTAAAAATGTGGCGACACTATATAATGGGTAGGAAATTCTTACTATTGACGGATAATAGCAGAGTGAAATATCTGTTTAACCAACCAAACCTTAATGTAAGATAAGAAAGGTGGCTAGCCTTCTTGAGCAAATTTGACTTCGAGGTCAAACATATCAAGGTTAAGGAAAATAATATAGTAGATGCTTTAAGCCACATAATCCATGGGTTCCACGCTCTTTTCTATTCGCAATTTTAGGAATTGTTTGTGGTTGATGTTTTGACTTTTGAAGTTGTGCGATTCCAAACCCCGAAATCCCAAAATGTTAGTTCCATGTTCTTTTCTTTTCGCAATTTCTGGAATTGTTGTGTTCTATTGTTTGATATTGGAAACCCTGAAATCCCTAACCTCAAAATCTCGAAGAGTTGGTTCCACACCCTTTCACCTTCATAATTCGGGAATTGTTGTGTGGTATGGTTTATCTTTTGAAACCCCAAAACCCCAAAAACCCGAAATCTCGAAGTGTTGGTTCCACACCATTTCACCTTTCAAAATTCAAGAATTGTTGTGCGTTGTGGTTCGACATTTGAAACCCCGAAACCCCGAATCCTGAAATCTAGAAATGTTAGTTCCATGTTCTTTTCTATTCACAATTCTGGGAATTATTTGTGGTTGATGTTTTTGTCTTTTGAAGTCGTGAGATTGTGAACCCTGAGATCCCAAAATATTAGTTCCACGTTCTTTTCTTTTCGCAATTTCGGGAATTTTGTTGTTTTGTTGTTTGACATTGGAAACCCCGAAATCCTGAAATGTTAGTGCCTTTATTCTTCACAATTCAGGAATTGTGGTATGTTGGATGTTTGGATATGAAATTCGTGAAACCCCGAACCCTGAAATCCCGAAATGCAGGTCCCACCTTTTTGTTTCTCGCATTTCGATAATTTGTGTATGTCAAGGTTTCGACACCGGAACTTGTGAAGTTCTGAATCTTGAAATCCTGAAGTGCGGAAACCCCCTTCCTTTTTTTTGCATTTCGGAGATTTGTATATGTGGTTGTTTGGGCACTTGCACACATGAAATCCCAAACTTTGAATTTCTGAAGAACTAATCAACTTTCGTATTTTCGGGAGTTGTTGTGTGTAGATGATTGACTTTTGTGTTCACAAAAACCCGAACCCCGAAACCCCGAAGTACTCTGCATATTATGGAAATTTCGAGAAATGTTGTGTGTTGATGTCCAACTCTTGTACTCGTGAAACCCCAAAATGCTGGCCCACAATCATTTTGTATTTCGGATTTTGGAAAACAAGAGGGTCCTTTGTTTTGTTCGACACTTGTGATCAACGAAACCCGATTGACCTCTATTTATTCCCAAAGTTGTAGGAACTTAGAAGAAACTTATTGTTATGGGAACAAATCTATTAATGTAATGAATAGACTAGTAAAAGAACATTGGAAAATATTCATCCTGGATAGAGGTATGGGAGTAACAGGCCATATTACAAGTCGATTGTATTGCAAACATAGGGTAATATTTTTATGGAGGGTTTTGGTCATAAAAACCACAAAGTACTAGCAGATAAGAGAGTAATTATAAATTTCAGGATCTTAATTGAACATTGAGGTGATGAGTAAATTCTCATTATATTGTCGATTAGAAAACTCAAGTTGAATGGTAAGGACAATCGGTGACAGTAAGGACTCTAAACAAACCTTCAGACTCAAGTCTTTTAACAGAAAGCTTACTTGCTTGAGATCTCAAAACTTTTCAAGGATAAATGTACAAATAATTTATTTTTTTTATGGTGATCTTTGAGGTACATTACATATGGTATCAGAGAAAAAGTTACAAAACTGGGCCTAAATAGGGCCACATTAACTGCTTAGTATATATTTTGATTTATGAAAAACTAATAAATCTTGTGGATTAAAGACATAAATATTTAATGTTTTGTGTGGAATAATGACAACTGAAGAAGGTGTAGAAATCAGGGTGGAAAAGAATCCGCAACAAGGACCTCCTGGAGATCCAAGACATAACAGTGATGGAAGCTCACCCACATAGGTGTTGGAAACAATGACGAAGCTTAATGTTGAACTACATGTTTTCAAGGCCGATAATGAAAAATTGAAGAAGGCACAGAAGGAATAGGAAGAGATAAATAAAGTCCTGCTACATAGTATAGTAACCAAGAAAATCCCAAAAGATGATCACCATGAGGAAGAGGTCAACAAAATGGCCTCCAAGAATTCTAGTGCGAAAATAAAAAAGGAGACATTTAGATGATCACCATGAGGAAGAGGAGACATGAAGGTCAGAATGGCCATCTACAATCTAAAGGGAAATGCCATCATTTGGTGGTAGAAATTGAGATTGGCGAAGGGACTAAAGGAGAAATAGTCGGAATGGTCCGAATTCAAGAAGTATTTTGAGAAAAAATGCCTTTCTGAAATCTATTATGAAAATAAGATGAAATAATTTTATGAATTACGACTCAGAAAAATGAGGATGGAGGGCCTTATAAATAAATTTCTGGAACTACTAAGGTTCATACCATACATCCAAGAGGATAAGGTAAAAATCCAACGATTCTTAAGTTGTTTACCACAGTCCTACAGGGACAGAATTGATTTTGACAACCCCAAATCCTTGAGTGAGGTATTTAGGAAAGAACAGATGTGTTATGAATGGTATAAACAATAGGTAGAGTTTCCCAAGACTTGGAAGGATCAGAAGCAATATGGAATAAACCAATGGAAGAAGGGATACCAACAAACTCCTTATCAAAATGAAACAAAAGTTTCCCAAGGAAGGATTTTCACTCCAATTATCTAAATATGCAAGGTAGCGGTAAACTGGTAAACCTGAGAACGAAGAAGTGTGGGGACAAATCCTATGAACAATTAAAGTGTTGAGAGTGTGGAGAGCCTCATCTAAGGAGGAACTGTCCACATTTAATTACAGCAAATAGAACTGTTGTGCAGGAAGCCTCGATTGTGGGTGACATGGGAAGAAGTCTGCATCGGATAAATGCATCCATAGATGGTCGACAAGCTGACCACCAGTCCTCGGTGGTAGAAGTCGAAGGTAAAATCTATGAAACTCAAATTTATGTTTTAATTGACCATGGAGATACATTAAGTTATATTACTCCCGATGTAGCAGATTCGAATAAACTTAAGAAACAAAAGCACGAAAAATGTCGGATGGTACAACTAGCAAGAGGTACTAAAAGAAAGGTAGTTAACTTTATTTCTGACCTTGATTTCTTCTTAGATGGTCAAAAGATAAGGACCAATCTAAACATCCTACCACTAGGGTCTCATGATATGATTATTAGGATGGATTGGTTGGAACAACACAAAGCAGTACTAGATTGTTATACAAAGATACTTAGTTATAAAGATAATTTTGGCACAGTTAGAACAACCCAAGGCATACCAAAAACTGTATCAGTTAGAAAAGTTTTAGCGATGCAACTTAAGAAATGTATTATAAAGGGATGTCAAGTTTATGCCATCCCAGTGACGAATCTATTAGAAAAAGAAGATAAACCCAAGTTAGAAGCCCTTGTTGTCCTACGTGAATTTAGAGACATGTTGATGAGATACCAAAATTACCTCCTAAGGGAGAAATATATTTCTCCATAGACTTACTACCTCAATCAACCCCTATCTCAAAAGCACCCTATCGAATTAAAAATACAATTACATGAATTGTTGGATAAAGAGTATATTAGACCAAGTGTCTCTCCATGGGGAGCACCAGTCCTCTTTGTGAAAAAGAAAGATGGTACTCTAAGACTATGTATCGATTATAGACAATTGAACAAAGTGACCATTAAGAACAAATACCCCTTACCCAGGATAAATGATCTGTTCGATCAAGTTGGTGGGGCCAATATTTTCTCAAAATTGGATTTACGATCAAGATATCATCAGGTTAGGATAAAAGACCAGGAGATAATCAAAACAACTTTTTGAACAAGATGCAAACACTACGAGTTTGGAATCATACCTTTTGGACTCACTAATGCACCAACCACCTTTATGTGCTTGATGAATAGAATTTTCTGCCAATACTTATACAAGTTTGTAGTAGTATTTATTGACGATATTCTGTTCTATTCTAAAACGGCGGAGGAACATGATGAACAATTACGAATAGTTCTGCAAACACTAAGGAAACTTAAACTATATGCAAAATTTGACAAATGTGATTTTTATCAAAAATAAATACAATATTTAGGACATGTCATTTCCTCGGAAGGTATTGTCGTAGACCCAAAAAAGATAAAATCCATTATGGAATGGACAATACCTAAGGATGTGGTAGATATCTGTCCATTCATGGGAATCACCAGATATTATCATAGATCTATAGAAGGGTTCTCCAAGACAACCTACCCTAGCACGTGATTACAAAAGAAAGGGACAATGTTTAACTAGTTGCAAAAGTGTCAACACAGTTTTAACAAGCTAAAATAATTATTTACATCAACGCCAATTTTAAAGGTAGTAGACCTAGATAAAAACTTCACAGTATACATTGGTGCAAGAAAAGAGGGAATAGGTGGTGTTGTAACTCAGTAAGGGCATGTGATTTGTTATGGGTCCCGGAAATTAAAGGAACATGAAAAAAATTATGTCACTCATGACTTAGAATTGGCAGCAGTAATACATGCCTTAAAAATGTGGCGACACTATATAATGGGTAGAAAATTCTTACTATTGACGGATAAAAGAAGAGTGAAATATCTGTTTAACCAACCAGACCTTAATGTAAGACAAGCAAGGTGTCTAGACTTCTTGAGCGAATTTGACTTTGAGGTCAGACATATCAAGGGTAAGTAAAATAAAGTAGCAGATGCTAACAATAACAACACTCAGAAAACTATTTTACTGGCCTAATATGAACGACGAAACAATAGAGTATTTGTCTAGGTGCCAATATTGTTAGCAGGTTAAGGCCGAACACCAGCATCCAGATGGCCTATTATAGCCATTACCATTACCAGAATGGAAATGGGAGACCATATCCTTGGACTTTACATCAGGTTTTCCTAAAACTTAGAAACAAAATGATTCAATCATAGTTGTAATCGATAAACTCACTAAGTTTGCACACTTTATTCCTATAAAGTCTACTTTTAAAGCTATTAACATTGCTTAAATATTCATGAAAGAAATTTTTAGACTGCATGGTATTCCTAAAATGGTGATTTTAGATAGAGATGTAAAATTCACATCCGTTTTTTTGAAGGAATTGTTTGCAGGGCTAAATACTAATTTAAATTTCAGTACGAGTTATCATCCACAAATGGATGGACAGATCGAAAGGACCAATCAAATCATAGAGGATATGCTCCACATGTATGTAAGAACAAATCTGAAGAAGTGGGAAGACTACCTACAGTACTTGGTAGAATTTCCATATAACAATGGGTACCAAGCTTCGGCTAAGTTGAGCGCTTTCAAAATACAGTATGGGAAAAAGTGTACAACTCCAATAAGCTAGGATAACCCAGCTAACAGACTCATGGTTGAACAAGAGATGCTCCAAGAAATGGAGAACATGGTAAAGAAAGTACAACAGAACTTGAAAGAAGCACAAGACAAACATAAGAGTTATGCAGATCAGAAAGGAAGACACTTGGAATTTCAAGTAGGAGACCATGTTTATTTGAAGGTCAAAGATCAAAAAAGCTCGCTGAAGTTGGGGAATTGTGCCAAGATGGCACCCAGTTTTTGTTGGCCCTTCAAGATACTAGCTCGAATTGGACCCGTAGTATATCAGCTTGCACTTCCATCTAATCTAAGAGTTCATAACGTATTTCATGTTTCTTTGTTGAAAAAGTATATTCATGACCCTACTCATATAATTGATTGGAACTTGGTGCAGGTGGAACCCGAGGGCGAGTTTTAGGTGGAACCCCTGCGCATTCTGGACTGGAGAGAAATAAAACTTCAGAACAGAGTCGTCACTCAGGTAAAGGTGCAATGGAAGCCCTTTAGTCCTGAGGAGGACACTTGGGAATTGGAGGGATATTTGAGGAAATCTCATTCAAACCTATTCGATGAAAGGAACAAACATTGAGGATAGTGTTTTACTAAAGGGGGAAAGGATGTGAGATCCCCCAAATATAAATTTTTTTATTTTTGTGTGATGGAAATTTATTTTCCTTTTTGGCAAATTTTTAATCTGGAATTTTTTTTCCATTTATGGCAATTCTAAATTTCAAATTTAATAATAGTATTTAATTACTGTGACTATTGGGAAGAGATCTGTTTGGAATCAACTAACTCTTTGACTATGCCACTTGTATCACAACAAAATATTTATATTAACTGTAGGAGGACAAATGGAACAATCATGTTAAAAATCAGCTGACCATGACTCCATGAGTGGGGAACATGTTGGAACTATGTCTAGGCTAATTATGAGAAGTGGAAAATCAGAGCTTTGGTCACTAGCAGCGCTTGAAAATCAGGGATTAAGAAGCTGTGGAAATCCCCAAAGGATGGAAAAAGACCTAGGAAAAATTGAGAAATAGCATATGCACGGAGGAAGGATGCTTCCAAGTATGCTGGGAAAGGATTCTTTAGCTCTCTTGCTATTATGAACATTGCGGATTGAGTGTGAGGCAACAAGAGCCTGGTAAAATAGAATTGTCTTGCTGTTATGAAAACTATTGACTAAGTGTGAGGCAAGAGGAGAACTGTTGGAATTGAAGGACATAGTTGAGAAGGAGTTTCCAAGTTCCCACTCATGGATTCATGGTCAGGTTAGGGGGTGAATTGTGCAAGTGACTTTGGCTTCCCTTTTCTATGGTTGGGAGGAACATGGTTGCTCCCTTTGTCTTCCCGTGGATATGATTCATATATTTTAATTTTCCCCTCTCTATTATGAATGGCTATGTCATTTGATGTTATGTATGTATTGAATTTGAACTGGAATAAGTTACATTCTCTATCTGTATGACCTTTTTTGCATCTGGTGTATTGTATCATATTAAATCGGATCTGTAATGATTTCTTCCCACTTTCTGTTCAAATTTTTTTATTCAATGCTATGTATCTAACAATATGCAAACAATATATTATATGTGTATAGAATGACAAAAGTCAGGAGTTAAAGAATTTTGGAAACCCCTTTTTGTTTTTTTCAGATGCTAAAACAATCTTGAGAATCGATGCCTTTCAGAGGTTTTTGCTTTCCTTGTTTCTTGTCAGAATGGGCTACCCTTTCCTTAGTCCATGTTTATGAGGAATTTGGAGATTTTCCCTTACAAAAAACCTTTAGCCTTTTTTATCCTTCTGTGCATGTAAAATTCTTAAGTCTTTATGCTTTTGGAATTCGGGGATTGTGTGTGCTGTGGTTTGACATTTGAAACACTGAAACCCAAAATCCTGAAGTGTTGGTTCCACACCCTTTCACCTTTGGAATTTGGGAATTGTTGTTTTATATGGCTTGACCTTTGAAACCCCGAAACCAGAAATCCTGAAATGTTAGTTCCACGTTATTTTCTATTTGTAATTTCGGGAATTGTTTTTGGTTGATGTTTTGGCTTTTGAAGTCGCGAGATTATGAACCCAAAAAATTCTGAAATGTTAGTTCCACATTCTTTTCTTTTTGCAATTTCAGGAATTGTTGTGTTCTATTGTTTGACATTGGAAACCCCGAAATCCCGAAGTGTTGGTTCCACACCGTTTCACCTTCGGAATTTGGGAATTGTTGTGTGTTGTGTTTTGACTTTTGAAACCCCAAAACCCCGAAAACCCTAAATCTAGAAGTGTTGGTTCCACACCCTTTCACCTTTTGGAATTTGGGAATCGTTGTGTGTTGTGGTTCGACATTTGAAACCCCAAAAACCCTAATCCCGAAATCCTAAAATTTTAGTTCCACGTTCTTTTCTATTCACAATTTTAGGAATTGTTTGTGCTTGATGTTTTTGGCTTTTGAAGTTGCAGGATTCCGAGCCTCAAAATCCTGAAATGTTAGTTCCACATTCATTTCTTTTTGCAATTTCAGGAATTTATTTTTCACAATTCGGGAATTGTGGTATGTTGGATGTTTGGCTATGAAAATCGTGAAACCTCGAACCCCAAAATCCTGAAATGTGAGTCCCAGCTTTTCCTTTCTCGCATTTCGGAAATTTGTCTATGTCAAGTTTTGGACACTGGAACTCACGAAGTTATGAATCCTGAAATTCTGAAGTGCGGGACCCACCTTCCTTTTTTTTTCATTTCGGAGGTTTGTATATGTGGTTGTTTGGGAAGTTGCACTCGTAAAATCTCAAACTTTGAATTCCAAAAGTACTAATCACCTTTAATATTTTTGGGAGTTGTTGTGTGTAGATGATTGACTTTTGTGTTCACGAAAACCTGAACCCTGAAACCCTGAAGTACTCGACATCTTGTCGCAATTTTATGAAATGTTGTCTATTGATGTCTAGCTCTTGTACTCACGAAACCCCAAATCCCGAAACCCTGAAATGTTGGTCCACAATCATTCCATATTTTGGATTTTGATAAGCAACAGGGTCCTTTGTTTTGTTTGACACTTGTGATCACCGAAACCCGATTGACCTCTATTTCTTCACAAAGTCATAGGAACTTAGAAGAAACTTATTGTTATGGGAACAACTCTATTAATGTAATGAATGGAATGGTAAAAAAATGTTGGAAAATCTTCATCCTAGATAGAGGTATGGGATTAACAGGCTGTATTACAAGTCGATTGTATTGAAGACATAAGGTAATATTTTTATGGATGGTTTTGGTCATAAAAACCCCAAATTTGCATGTATTGTTAATATTGTGGTAGTGTTATAGGTACTAGAAGATAAGAGAGTAATTATATATTTCAGGATCTTAATTGAATATTGAAGTGATGACTAAATGCTCATTATATCATCGATTAGAAAACTTAAGTTGAATGGTAAGGATAATCGATGAAAGTAAGGACTCTAGACAAACCTTCAGACTCAACTCTTCTAACAAAAAGCTTACTTGCTTGAGATCTCGAAAGTTTTCAAGGATAAATGTACAAATATTTTTTATTTTTTTATGGTGATCTTTGAGGTACATTACAATATATTTCAATAAAGATTAGTAATTGATAATACAAATTGTTTTACAAAATAAATGACTTTTAAAAATACAAGTCAAAGGGTGAGTCAAGTAATAAGTTGTGACTTTTAATTAGATATGTTAATTGGTTCTAGCTCAAGTTTCAAAGAGAACAATTTTGTATCTACCCCACCTAAGACCAATCTGCACTTTTGACATGTTTTCTTTTCATGAGAATACTATTGATTAGAACTCTTCATGAGTTAATTTTTTCTTGGGGATGGAAAGGTAACAAAAATCGCATTCTAGCACATATTTGTGTGTGTAACCTCTAACCAAAATTTTGTTTGGTAACCTACCAAAAGTACTCAATTGTTAACCTAGTGAAAATCTGTTGGTAACCAAGAGAGAATCTATCTCTCTCTCTCTCTCTCTCTCTCTCTCTCTATATATATATATATATATATATATATCCCCAACTTCGTCCACTTGTCGCTCTTTCTCTCTAGAGGAAAACCATGATAGTTTGGTCCTTGTTCTACTATTTTTCTTTCATTGTGAATTAATTATTTTGTTAGTTAATGTTTAAAATCCATATAGTCTATAGGTTTCACATTTCTATATAAATCTCAAGAATCTATTTTGAATTATTTTGACACAAGAACATAGCTACATTAACCAGTCAACACATAATAACATAGCCAATCCATTGAGTAGTAAGGCATAAAGTTCCATTTGAAGCTCTATTTTTACTAGTTTTGTAGATACCTTATGACACTTTCCTATATCCCTTTCATTTTTTCATCATTTGAGAGCTTTGGTAGTATATAGAAGTATATTTACTTTTTTTTTAGGGATGTTGATATTTACAAAATTTTGTGTGTTGGTGTAATTTACTAGTATTGTGGCATTGTTGCTCTTTAAATGTAAAGGAAAAGAGTTGAAAGAAATCTTGCAAAAAGGTAGAATTCATTTTGTTATTAGATATAAACAACCATGAGTAAGATGGAATTGAATTACAAAGAGTGTATGACATTGTACTTAACAAATAATAATATAGTGTCATATTGTATGATTGTAGTTCAAGAAAAAGAATCTATATATGGAAGAATTATTTCTTGAGTGAATCGGATTTTTTAACACAATTTCATAGTGTACAAGAGACTTAAAAAAATATTATTAAAATTAAGTAATCACAAGTGAAAAAATCCTTAAAAACTAGGTTCAAAGTGTTTGCTAGAAAACATTTACACTAAGAATCAACACTAAGATTCAAGATATTTTCCATGAATAGAAAATCTATATTACTTTGTTAATGTTGGTATTTCTATAATGAGTCAATCTATTCATAGATTGATTTCGTTTTAGGTAATATTTAATGGTCATTAGCCGAGCTATCAAGATTTCTTAGGTTAGTGAGTCAGGCCAAGCTATGATATATGCTCCCTTAGTTATGGCCTCAAACAAAAATTTCATTCAAAAACTCAATGATTAACATGATTATGTAATTCACGCCAAGTTTTGCATTTTTCTATGTTTTTCCATTCTCAAATGATTTAGCCAAGAATTGGCATCTTTATGCCAACCCCCATTAAGAAATAGGTAACATATTTTCTTTCATGTTAGTAGTCTCTTGTGCCTATACATTAGGTACATAGTATCTCTAATAGACAACTAATATCTCTAATAAACAACTAGTATTAGTAATCACATTACTATTTGTAGAAATTTATATTAGGAATACGAACAACCATCATACAACATTTGCACCATAAGGAATAAGGAATATATATGCCAGCATAGTGGATTGAACCATGTTCAAAGAATATGCACATACTATTGAGTTAATTTTGGGTAGTTATCCACTCAATGTAGAAATCCCTTAGTTTATAGTACACAATTAGGTCCCTTTATGTAAATTTAGGTGACCATAAAGTATTTCACAGTTATGTATTTAGTTCAACCATATCCACAACTATCCAACAATTTGTCGTTAAATCTCTCAAGTTATCCAACTATATAATATACCATTTGCATAGTTCATGTGTTATATAATATAACATTATCCAATTTGAAATCAGAGAAGAGTGCACCACTTAGTAAAGAGAGATTTGTTATGTTATTAGTGGGTGCATAACGTTATGAATGGTGCATCCAACCATAGAGTACTTTTAATATGCACATGCTATTGAGTTATTTTTGGTTATTTATCCACTCAATGTAGAAATCCCTTAGTTTATAGTACACAATTAGGTCCCTTTATGTAACTTTAGGTGACCATAAAGTATTTCACAGTTATGTATTTAGTTCAACAATATCCACAACTATCCAACAATTTGTCACTAAATATCTCAAGTAATCCAACTATATAATATAATATTTGCACAGTTCATATGTTTTATAATATAACATTATCCAATCTGTAACCAGATAAGAGTGCACCACTTAGTAAAGCAAGATTTCTTATGTGCACCACAATTCATTTTGTTTATTCAAAAATAGGTTTTGGACATGGAGGGATATAATGTTTGGTGCAATAATCAACAAAAAATAAACTCAAAACTATATCAAGCAAGGGAGTTAGCGAGTTTATAGTTAAGAGATCCCTTAGTGAAAATATTGTTCATTTATGTAACAATTAGGTGTAAATCCCTTAGTGGAAATCTTTTAGTGGAAATCCCTTAGTTTATAGTAAAATTAGGTCCCTTTATGTATCCCTTAGTGGAAATCCCTTAGTTTATAGTAAAATTAGGCCCCTTTATGTAACTTTAGGTGACCATACAATATTCACAGTTATGTATTTAGTTCAACTATATCCACAACTATCCAACAATTTGTCCTTAAATCTCTCCAGCGATCCAAATATATAATATAGAATTTGCACAGTTCATATGTTATATAAAATAACATTATCACAAAAAATTACATCTTCTCCACCTCATCTTAATTTATATTAGGAATACAAACATCCTTCAATCCCATCCCATTTAACATGACAATAAAGGAATTAGTATAAAAACTCAATGACATTTAAACAATGCTAATGGGAAGTTTAAAGCAATGGCATATAATCCATGTCCATGCAAGAGCTTCATATCGTTATGATTAAAACATGGGTGTGTGAGGTTATGAAGATTAAACTCTTTGTGATGGGGTTTCTAATGGATTACATTATATGCGTTCTATGTGGATCTGACCATAGGAAACTTTTAAAGAATCTTAAAGAAATGTTCTAATACATTTTTAAGTAGATCCAACCATAGGGAACTTGTAATGAATCCATTTTCTTGTTGTTTTTTTGAATTGATTTCCCTTGGAGAACCCAACTTTCTGTTTTCAATGACTTCTTTGTGTGAGTTTTACTGATTATTATGAAAAGATTGTCATTTTATCTTTTGTCTCTTATCCCTTTAGTCATCATTCCTTTCCTGAGTAGTCGTCCAGGAGCCGAATTGACGGTGGTCACTTCGGTGTTTAAAGACCTATAGATTCAAATGTCTTTCTTTTCTGTGCATGGATGATGAGTGAAAGATAAGAATATACCATGTTGTATATGGATCCCTTACTTATCTTTTAGTTGGTTGATTCATGGTTGAATGTTTAGTCTTTGTGTCTTCTTCTTTGATGTGGATTGTGAATCGTAAACCTGCGAGTGGAATGGCAGTCCCTTTCCGAACCCAACTTCTGATTTCAATGAATTCTATGTGTGGGATTTATTGATTATTGTGAAAAGAAATTGGTTTTATCTTCTTTAACTTATCCCTTTAGTCATCACTACATACCTGAGCAGTCAACTAGGAGCTGAATCGATGGTCATCACTTCGGTGTTTAAAGTCCTATAGATTCAAATGCCCTTCTTTTCTGTGCATGGATGATGAGTGAAGGAGAAGAATATGCCATGTTGTCTATGGACCTATTACTTATCTTTGATTTGATTGATTCATGGCTCAATCACCAGTATTTTTGCCTTCTAATGAGCGAGTACCTCTGTGGCTTGATTGTTTAAAACTATGATTTATCTTTGCGTTTTTGATTGCTTGAAATTGTGTACATCTCTAGATTTTTATTGATAAACTTTCCATTGTGGATAGGTATTGAGGAGTGATGTCGACATGAGATTATCTAAACATTCCTCGCAAATGCTATAGGAATTCTCAAGAAGGAAGAACAAGAACTCCTTCTTCGACTGAGACTTTGAGTGAGCACCGACAATCTCATCAAAGGAGATTTTCAAACGAATCTGTAAATAGATCAGCTACAAAACCTGCTCAAACAAATTTTATGGATGCATCCTTCTTATATAGGTTGCGCATCAATAGACCTACACCTGAGAATGTAGGGAACAACTATGGATAAGAGAATATTACTGGTAAGTTTCTTAAATTTTGTTTATTTTTGTTGAATTTTCTTGTATTTAAATTTATGTGAGGTTAAATCTTGAAGTTACTTTCAAATTTGTATGTAGGAAATCAATTTAGATCAAGGAGTGACAATGAGAGTGGTTGTCATGAAGATTCAAACGTCGTTGCAAAGGGTGAAGGTGGATTTAGGAGGTCGAGTTATGAAGAAATAGAGGATTACATGGAAACATCCACCTATTCTTCAGATGTTCTTGATGAACTTCCCTAGGAAGGGAATACCGAAGCAATGACACTTGAGTGATGCTCTGGTGTTAAAAAGAGGTTGGAAAATGATTTGGCGGTCTTGGAACTCCCTCAGGAGATTAAACAAAGTTTGCAAGTTGTTTTTGATTCACTTGAAAACTTTATGGATGCATATCAGAAGATGGGACCAACCACTAACAGTTTTTTCGGTCTAATGAGGTGGAAAAAGTCAGAGGTGATGGGTTCTGATAAATGAGAGACAGTAAAAAACAGAGTTTCAAAATAAAACACCATCTCCATGTTCAATTTCAAAGAGGGTCCAAAGCGAAAAATGTTGAAGGTCCAATATTTTAAGCACGCTGACTTTGTTGGACATTTGTATAATAGGTTTTTGGTGGCATATTGGAAATTTCCGTGGAACAATGAGGTTCTACACTATTTTCCAAGACATTTTTTTGTGGATTTTTTCTAGCACATGAACCCTGATTATACTAGTCTACTGTCCAAATATTATGGGACTGGTAAATGACGTACATATGACCAGAAAGGGGCATACAGAAGTGCGGCATTTCCAAGGCCTCCACAACCTTTAGTACCTCGCCCAACAAGGGCAATTGCATCACTTTCATAGTTCTAGACTACATCAAAAGTTGGTAAAGAGGCCACGACTGCAATCGGGGAAAATTTGGAAGGTATGTTTTATGGTTTTGATGTTGGCATGAAGCGTCAGTGAGAAAAAGCCAATTTTCAGGCCACATTTGTTGATAAAAAAGATGCAGACTTAGATCCAATGTCAATAGAAGAAGTTTTGGAGTCTGCAAAATTTTGTTGGGATGGTTGGAAGAAGGTAATTCAAAATGATGACTTGAACGACAGATTGGTATGTGTTCTATTTAGAAACATTTTGATGCATTTTATGATAGTTTACTTCGAGTTCTAGATTTAGATATCCTTGTCTCTATAGAAATAATCAATTTCTTCTTGCCATTAATTGCAGTTTGGATATATGTTAAATGAATCTTCAGTCGGTAGGGAACTTGATTCGGCAAGTTTGAATTTGGATGGATTGAATCAGGTATGTTTTTTCTAATAGTTGTTCAATCTCCACTGACTTTTGAATAAGAGATCAAAACATTTATAATTTTGTATAATTGTGAACACATTGAATCCTAGATTTAGTTCTTAGTTGTCTTGTTCACAACTCTCTATTCCATCTACTGGTACTTGGGCTAGCTTGTCTCAATTCTCATTGGGAAATTTTGAAGAGGGTTGGAGTTCACAGGTATCATTTAATGTCTTAAAATCATTTAAATTTAATGTGTTATATAATCATTTAAATATAATTTTTTAAATTTTCAAATTTGAAACATGTTATATAGGCTAATGTGAAAAAGAGAGTACTTGAGAGTGTGCCTGGAAGAGATATTGCGATTGAGGAAGAACCCAGATTAGGGAAGGATGTGTCCATTCAAGATGATTCATAAATGTATGTTCATGACTTTTATCAAATTTTTGTTTTCTCAAATTTATAGTTTAGCCTTTCCTGAATTATTTTGAATTATATAGAACCCCTAGATAAGTTTGTCTTTGTCTTAAATAGTGTACATTTAAACTTATTTAAGGTTATATCTTAATGAAGACCTAATCTTGAAGAAGAATATACTTGAATATTTGAGAACAGATTGTATCCCACATCAAAAAAGAGAAAATTTCTAAATTTTTCTCTATTGCATTCCTTGCTTTCATGTCCAAGAATGGCGTAGTATTATATGAGAACATCTATTCCACCAAATAAAGAGAAGATAAGTATTTTTCAGAAGAATGGTTTTTAAAATGAATATTTGTAAACTTTTTTAGATAATAAGTAGTCTTTTGGAAGAATTGCTTAATATGGAGATTTGTGAGTCCTTTAGTTTGAAAGGGCATCATGGAATTTGATTATATGACCATTGCAAAAGAAGAAGAGAAGTATTTAACTGCTGAGGAGATTAGTATTTTATTGCTATGTAAATATGATAAAATAACAACACCTTGGATGAGAATTACAAAAGGATTTGGGACTTTATCCAAAAGGAAAATTTTCTGAAGGATTTTTTATCAAAATCTGCACCAGGGGTCAAATTTTAGCTCAAAAATCAGAGTTCTCAGAATTGCCTCAAAACAAATGAGAGCGTATCCCTCATCGTCATGAACCCAGTGCAACTCATTTGGGTTCAAACGAACGTCGAGAGTGAGAGATATCACGATATGTTTGAATCGTCAAACAGGTAAAAAAAAGGGAGCCTGACTATGCAGTCCGTACAGTCCGTACGGATGTTGAAGTGGCATGATTGTACGTTGACATGGCATTTTTAGATTGCTAGACAGTTAGACAAATTATGTTTCGGCATCCTTTTGGTAAATGGTGTCATGCCATGTGGCCTAATCATGGGCTGCCACATGGTACTGTTGTATTGGTTGTTTGTTCAAAATTTTATGGAGTCCACCGGACTCGAACCCTGGACCTCCACCATCGAGAGCTTTGGCAATGGCTGCCCGACCAGTATGCCATTCTATGCTCCTTGTCATATATATGGGATTATATTTATTTCAATTTGATTTATTGTATGGTTGGTGCGAGGGTCCGGGCTGGGGCTAAGCCCTAGTCCCCGGTCACACAAGTTTTAATCATATGACCCTACACGAGCACTTGAGAATTTTGAATTCAAATTTTTCAATTGGAGTTCAACCCATGGTTTCGGGCACCACAACGTATGACCATGATGTTTATGTGCAAGAGTTGAGCTGAGTTTAAAAAAATGGTTACATCATATACCACCACTTGTCATTGTTTTATTTTCCTTGTAAACGAAGCCCCCTTTTGTTATAGCGTGTGGTCACATGGTGACCTTGTGACCGTGGTCTTGGTGGTTTGGGGCTGGAGGCGCCCTAACCATCCTATAGTTTGGTCAATTTTTGTGGTTATGCTCTTGGTGCTAGGTTTTAGCATGAATTTGGAGCGTGTTCTTGGTTCAACGTACATGAGGTGCGTTTTGGCGAACCAGAGACAACAAACTTGAAGGAAGAGAATGGCAGGAGGTCTATCTTCTTCATTTTTTGGCCGAATGAGGTGCCGTAAAAGCCTAGCTAGGAGTTTTTGGACGTTCTGAATCCATTGGAACTATTTTCATAGACATTTAAAGACTTCTTTTGCAGGTTTTTAACCATTGAAGTTTCAGAGAGCTCTAGGGAGCTTGAAGCCCTCATTGATTGAGGTCATGTTTTGGTGAGTCCAAGTTTGTTTTCTATGACTGAATAGTCATTTTTGGCTAATTGTTATGATATGAACACATTGGGATGGGTTTCAAAGGCTTTTGAGAACTTTTATAGGTGTTTTTTCCACATATAAACTCAGGGAAGCTTAAGGCCACATGTAGAAGAGGTCATGCCCGAATGAGCCATGATCCGTTTTCAGAGTTTTAATAGTCATTTTTGGGGTTCTTATGTATTATAATCCCAATGGTGCATCCAGAATTTCCATTGGAGTTGAGAAGAAGCTTGTAAAATTATTTTTGACAAATTAATCCCAGAGAGCCAAGTCCATTGATGGAGGCTCAAGGAGATGTAGCCCAGAGAGGGGTGAACTCCTTTATCATCTTGTTATTGTTGTGAGTTTGATGGTTTATTTACTGCAAGTTATGTTGCTGTGTTTTTATTTAAAGCACATGTTGAACCATTTAAAAGAAAATTTTCTCACACATGAACATTTAAATGAAGAAGCATGAACTTAACACATAATCTATCTTGCATATTTTAACACATGAAGCAAGGTCCTGTAAAGTTTATTTTAATGAAGTAGAGGGTGTTTTCATAGAATAACAAGTCAGCCTTCTATTTTCAAATCATGTGGTATCAGAGCATAGTTTATTTTTCTCATGTATTTTCCATTGATATCTTGAGATTTAACTATTGGTTTTTGTGCAAGTTTTGTGTTGAAGTTTGATATCTTGCAAGGATGGAGGAAGCTTCAAACATTGGTAGTTCTCATACATCTTCATTATCTAAGTTCTTTGACAAAGATATGTTGAAGGAAATTCTAACTATGAGAGATGTGATGAAAGAGATGCGTGAAGATAGAAAGGAGAGCATTGCCCTTGAAGAGCAGTTGATGGCCATGAAGGAGGAGAAAGACCAGCTTCTTAAAAAATTGCATGAGATGGAGATTCAACTCCATGAGGCAAAAGAAACTCTTACCAAGTACATGCATGAACATAAGGTATGTAATGTTAGTTTATCTTCAAATTCCTCTCAAGATGAATGTTTTGGTGTTTCTAAAAATCACACTAGAGGAATAGGGTCCAAGTTATTGTTAAAAACAGGCTATGAAGGTAGAGGTTTGGGCAAGCATGCACAAGGCATTGTTGAGCCTATTGTTGTTGAAGAGAGACCCAAGTATTGTGGTCTTGAATATGAATGAAGAGATGGAGCAAATTCAAAAGTCGAGGAGACAAGGGAAAAAGTTTCAAGCACAAATTTTGTTTCAAGTTCACCTCCTCAAGAAGGCTATAAAGGTGAAAGTTCAAGAACTTTTGTTGAAAGTTCAATCCCTCCAGCATGCAAGGCTTGTGTTCAAGATGAATGCAAATGTGTGAAACAAAATATTTGTGACAGCGATGAGGACAAGAACAGTGTTGTTGGTCTTCAAAGGAGAACTTGTAACTCTTCCAATTCACCTCCTCAAAGAGGTAGTAAAGGTGAATGTTCAAGGTATAATTTTGCTTATCATTTAGTTTCTTTTGATTATGTTAAGCATGATGAATTTGTATGTAAAAATGGAAGAAAGAATCCATGTACATATTGTGGTTTATATAACCATCATATTTCAAAATGTTCGAAAAGATTAACCGCTTTCAGGAAACTTTATAAGAAAAGGCAACATGAAAAGAGGATGAAAAAGATTTGCACTTATTGTCAGAAGAGAGGTCATCTCATTGACCAATGTTGGACATTTCATCCAACCACTCATCCACAACATAAAAAGAAGATGGATAAAGATATTGGCAAGAATGGAAGAGGAGATTCCATCATCGATGTGAGTCAAGATGATTCACAAGAGGATGATTTTTAGCAGAAAAAGTCACCATTGAGTTGGCTTGGTAAGAAATGGTTGGATTTCTTGAGCAAGTAAGGCTTGCATTTTCTGTTGTAAATACAATTTTCAGCCTTATGTGTGCATTTATGTTGAGAGTATGACAGGTTGTAGCAGTTTATCATAAGTTGTATGATGCAAGTTTGCATGTGAATGCAATTCCATTGAAGGCATTTTTGTTGTTGCACAACTTCGCCAGGAGGATGTAAAAGTGGAGTATGATGTTCGCTTGTTACAGCCATGTATCTTTTTCATATTCATCTCTTATATACCAGCATGTTTCAGGTTTATGTACTTATGTTTGTACTCGAAGGAGAGTTGAAGAGTGATGCACATGCATTTGTTTTTATGTATGTGTAAGTAGTGAACCTGGTGATGGTTCATCATGAATGATTCATGATTGTAACATGATTGTGTATCTTGTATGTAAACTTGTCATTTTTGGAAGGTTGATATGTTTGAAATGAGTTTCGACTTGTGTCGATGATTTTCTGATGACTATGTTGTGTCGATCATGTTTTTTGACTTGTGTTTAGTCGATGGTGTTTGTTGGTTTGTAAGTTGATTTTGAGTACACCAAGATGCAGGAAAACACCATGTGATTTGATGAAGTACAAGATGCAACAGTTTGCTTGAACAGAAAAAGTATTTTTTGGCATCATTTTCAGTCTTCTATAAATTTGTTTTCAAGATTGATGGTTTTCTTGGCTTGTGACAAGATGTCGCAGGAAAGATTTTGCAGCCATTGGAGAGCTGATTGTGTTGATGTCAAAGATTTCACAAGAGGGAATTGATTCTCAATGGGAAGTTTGGCAGTCTTCCAAGCACAAAGAGAATAGTGGGTCAGCAGCAACTAGAGAACAATGGTTGAGGGACATAGCCAGTTGCAGTGCAAGGCATGTCAAAGTATCCAGGTGATTGTCGAAAAGACTTCTCAAGTAGAATCAATTGATATAACTTGAAATAACAAGAGTATTGAATCTCATATAGATAATCATAAGATTTTGTGGGTCCAAAATCCTTTCAGTGGGAAGGCATGATCAAAATATGGACTAGGGGTCAAATTTTATCTCAAAAATCAAAGTTCTCGAAACTGCCTCAAAACGAAGGAGAGTGTATCCCTTGTTGTCACGAACCCAACGCAACTTGTTTGGGTTCAAATGGATGTCAGGAGTGAGAGATATCGCGATATGTTCGAATCATCAAATAGGTAAAAAAAAGGGATGCTGACTGTGCAAACCGTAAAATCCGTATGGATGCTGACATTGCATGACTGTACACTGACATGGAAGTCCATGATGTGGCAGTTTCAGATTGGCTGACAGTTAGACAAATTATGTTTCGACACGTGACATCATTTTGGTAAATGGTGTGGTGCCACGTGGCCCAGTCATGGTCTGCCACGTGGCACCATTGTATTGGTTGATTATTCAAAATTTTATGGAGTCCACTGGACTCAAACCCTGGACCTCCACCATCGAGTGCTTTGCCAATGGCCGCCTGACCGACACGCCATTCTATGTTCCTTGTCATATATATGGGATTATATTTATTTCAATTTGATTTATTGTATGGTTGGCACGGGGGTTTGGGCTGGGGCTAAGCCCGATCCCCAAGTCGCACAACTTTTAATCATATGACCCTACATGAGCACTCGCAAATTTTGAATTCAAAATTTTAAATTGGAGTTCAGCCCATGGTTTCGGGCGCCACAACATATGACCATAATGTTTGTGCGCGGGAGTTGAATTGGGTTTAAAAAAGTGGTTACACCATATACTGCCACTTGTCATTGTTTTATTTGCCTTGTAAATGGAGCCCCCTTTTGTTATAGCGTGTGGTCACATGGTGACCTTGTGACCGTGGTCTTGGCGGTTAGGGGCTAGAGGCGCCCTAACCATCGTGCAATTTGGTCAATTTTTGCATTTATGTGCTCGGTGCTAGGTTTTAGCACACATTTGGGGTGTGTTCTTGGTTCAACATACAGGAGGTGCATTTTGGCGAACCAGAGACAACAAGCTTGAAGGAAGAGAATGGCAGGAAGTCTATCTTCTTCATTTTTTGGCCGAATGAAGTGTCGTAAAAGCCCAACTAAGGGTTTTTGGACGTTTTGAATCCATTGGCACTATTTTCATAGCCATTTGAAGACTTATTTTGTAGGTTTTTAACCATTAAAGTTTTAGAGAGCTCTAGGGAGCTTGAAGCCCTCATTAATTGAGGTCATGTTTTGGTGAGTCCAAGTTTGTTTTATGTGACTAAATAGTCATTTTTGGCTAATTGTTATGCTCTGAATACATTGGGACAGGTTTCAGAGGTTTTTGTGGACTTTTACAGGATTTTTTTCCACAAATAAACTCAGGGAAGCTTAAGGGCACATGTAGAAGAGGTCATGCCAGGATGAATCATGATCCGTTTTCAGAGTTTTATTAGTCATTTTTGGGGTTTTTATGTATTCTGATCCCAATGGTACAGCCATAATTTCCATTGGAGTTGAGCAGTAGCATGTAAGAGAATTTTGACAAATTAATCCCAGAGAGCCAAGTCCATTGATGGAGGCTCAAGGAGATGTAGCCCGGAGAGGGGTGAACTCCTTTATCATCTTGTTATTGTTCTGAGTTTGATGCTTTATTTGCTGCAAGTTATGTTGCTGTGTTATTATTTAAAGCACATATTTAACCATTTAAAAGAACATTTTCTCACACATGAACATTTAAAGGAAGAAGCATGAACTTAACACATAATCTATCTTGCATATTTTAACACATGAAGCAAGGTCCTGTAAATTTTATTTTAATGAAGTAGAGGGTGCTTGCATAGCATAACAAATCAGCCTTCTATTTTTCAGATCAGTTTTGGACTTTATCCACAAGAAGATAATTATTTCTTTGAAAGAATGACTTAATATGGAGATTTGTGAATTTTCTTCATACACAGTTCTATATTTATCTTCAAATTATTATCTAACTTTAAATTACAATTTGTTTTACCAAGAACACAATAACATCACTTGGGATGAGAATTTCATCTGAAGGATTTCGGACCTTATCCACAAGGATAATTTCACCTGAAGGATTTGGGAACTTATCCACAAGGATAATTTGTAAATAAGATTTACAAATTGTTTAAATCATGTACTCTTAATTGGAGAGTAACTAGATCTTAAATCTGTTTAACTGTGGTTGGTTATGTTATTATTACTTATTGTTTATTTAATATTTAGTTACAGTATATATGTTAATATGTGCTATTTGTTTTTTTATTATGTTTTTTATTTTTATAGATGTCTAAATTATATTTGGTGGAAAACATGTTTACAGTAGTTTTTGTGGGAAATAGTATGTTGGAGGATGACAGTCAAAACTCTTTTGGTATGTATGTCGATTTAATTTAATTACAATTTTTGAATTCTGTATTATTTCTCATGTTTGAATTGTAAATTTTTTATTTTTGAAATCTATTTTTTTGTAGGTTTGAATTTCATGTATGAAGTGATCTATCTTAAAGAGATGGCTTAAAGTCTAGAATTTTTGAGTTAAATGTCTTAGTTTTTGTTATCATCCTAAATTGTATATGAAACTTATGTATTTTACAGTGTTATTATTCAAACTTTGATATATATATATATATATATATATATATATATATATATATATTTCATAATTTTGGAATTTAAAATAACAATTTTTGTCTCATATTCAATTTCTCATAATTGATGGAAAAAAAGTGGCAAAGTCAAATTGTTATCAACTAATGTTTTGTTTATTCTCCTTTTTACAATGCATTAAATTAAGCATCAAACTTTTAAATACTTTTTTTCCATGTATTAATTTAAATGTTTCATTTTATGTTTAGTGTGTACTCTTGAAAATATGAAAAATACATGATTCTATTGTCAAATAATGTTTTGTATATTCTCCTTTTTACAATGCATTTTAAATTAAGCATCAAACTCTTTAATACTTTTCTACTATGTATTAATTTAAATGTTTCATTTTATGTTTACTATACTGGTGAAAATATGAAAAATACATGATTCTATTGTCAAATAATGTTTTTTATATTCTCCCCCAGATGGGGTTTTAGAGTGTGCGTCGTGGCAAGCGATGGGCGAAGGTACTGGGCATCGTGGCATGATGCCACGTGATGGGCTTGTGCCACAGCCCACCACCCTACCTGAAGCTTAAATGGTATTTAATATGAAGCGAAGGCGCATTTATGCGACATTCCTTTCCCCTTCGCCATGAATTCGAATGATCTGGTTCAATATGTTTGGGGCGCATTTTTGTATGCTAGCTGCAGGGCTCATCCCTTCGCAGCACGGGCTCATCTCTGTTCTCCTCTACTGGTGTGAGGTGGACCCTGTCACACTCCTCCACCAAGTGGTCTTAGTTTCATTGGCCAGCTGCACCGAATATCCAATGACTAGACCCAGAGGCAGACCGAGGAGGGGCTCCCCCTGAAGGCCTTGACGACCCTCGATCATGCCTCTTGAATCGACCTCCATTGATTCCTCCCCACACCAGTAGACTAAATATCCTCCTATCTCTTTGCAACATCCATAGTTCAAATCCATGGATATAATTCCACGAACGTCAATTTCAATCCTGCGGCTTGCCCAAGACCCCCTAGCGTATCCCTCTAACCCCATTCCATTTCATGACCCTCTGGGTAACATGGGCGGTGACCCCTCTCTTCATGGTGAGCCTAAGCGGGAAGGTCCACGTTTCCCTGAGTCCTTTGATAGAATGCAATTCAAAGAAAGCCTGTCTGTACTGCATGACCTAGTTTTTGAACTCAGGCAGGAGGTAGCGGATTTGAATTATCACCTACAGGCTATGGACGCAAAGGTTGCGAGCTTTCTTAAAATTATCTCATCCCTGCATGAGGCTTTACTCTCGGATTCTGCTGAAACCAGGCCAATGGAGGACCCTGAGGCTGCTAAAGGTGGAGATCAGCGCAAGATGCAGAGTCCAGCAGAAACAGGCCGAAAGAAGGAAGCACGCGAGGACAACATCAAGGGAGCTTTGCGCAACGAGGAAGGTGGCAATCAATGGAATGATGGGCTGATGTATATTGAGGAAGAGCCTTGGCCAGGAGACCTTCACACCACGTGGCCCGGCTACCTGCCAGGTGTTTAAACTTTTAGTGTTTGTGAGTCTATTCAGGTTCTAGGTCTTAGGTGATAAACAATATGATTACTCTTTTGACTTATGACTGGTTTGACTAGTGGTTTGGAGGGGCTGCCTGGATTGGTTTCCCCATGGCTGGGGCAGTCCAGTAACTGCAGCCCGGTCATCTATGTATTTTGCTACTCTGCTTCAGATTTTGAAGGCTCTTAATATACTTACACACTTCTTATTTACAAAAAAAAAAGAAAAAAAAATGTTTTTTATATTCTCCTTTTTACAATGCATTTTAAATTAAGCATCAAACTCTTAAATATTTTTCTTCTATGTATTAATTTAAATGTTTGATTTTATGCTCACTGTGTATTGTCAAAAGGTGGAAAAGTTAACTAGTAATGAAATAATATTTTGTGTATTCTCCTTTTTACAATGTATTTTAAATTAAGCATCAAACTCTTAAATACTTTTCTGCTATGTATTAATTTAAATATTTTATTTTATGTTCACTAGTAATGAAATGTTCAAAATGATGTGACAAAGTGGCAAAGTTAACAATAAAATAAAATGCTCAAAATGATATGTATTAATTTAAATGTTTTATTTTATGTTCACTATGTACTGTCAAAAAATGATTTTATTGTCAAAGAGAGACAAAGTTAACTAGTTATGAAATGTTCAAAATGATGTGAGAAAGTGGCAAAGTTAATGATAAAATAAAATGCTCAAAATGATGTGACAATAAAATAAAACCTTAAAATGGAAGACATGATTGAAACTCTTCTTTAATTTTATCATGTAGTCATTAAAAAAAATGGTAAAGCTATAAGATATATTTACCTAAAGGTTCATATACCCTTGAACCTAATGCAATATTATTAAAATAAAATAGAAAAAAATACTATTGAAAAAAGTAACGGTCAATGGAAATAGTGTTTAACAATTTTTCATTCTTTATATCACTATGCCACTATCTTACTACTTCAAGTCAATATAGTTGGAATAAAATTCACCAAATAATTTGAGTGCTATACCTCTCCAACATTAATAATTGGTTTTACTACATGACATTAAATTTGTGTATAAGTTTTTA
This sequence comes from Picea engelmannii, assembly GCA_009831015.1. NCBI lineage: Eukaryota > Viridiplantae > Streptophyta > Pinopsida > Pinales > Pinaceae > Picea > Picea engelmannii. The sequence continues at coordinate 455,174 of ML786274.1, forward strand.
TTTTACTCTACATGAAATTAAATTTTTGTATAAATTAATATGGTAAATATAAAATTCATGTTTTTTTATAAAGTAATATTGTAAACGTAAAATTCATGTTTTCTCTTTGGAATTCATGGTCAAAACTAAAGAAGAAGGTTATATATCTCCATACACCTTAACAATCAAATGGTTAAGGGAGAATCTCTTATCCTATAAACAACATAATCTCCTACACAAATATCATGATCTTAAAAATAAATTATTATCATATAAAATAATAACAATCAAATGGTTAAGGGAGAATCTCTTATCCTATAAACAACAAAATCTCCTACACAAAAATCATGACCTTAAAAATAAATTATCATATAAAATAATTGTGACACTTAAAATATTTATAAAGCATTACATCTATATTAAATTTTTTGTTAAATTAAATATTAAATAACATTGTGAATAATTATATATAATAATACACTTAAAATATTTATAAAGCATTACATCTATATTAAATTTTTTGTTAAATTAAATATAAAATAACATTGTGAATAATTATATATAATAATTGTGAAACATAAAATGTTTATATCAAAAAAAAAAATCAATTAAAAAAAATACTTTAAATTAATTTTTTTTAATTAGATGTAGAGGTTAAATTTGATATTGAGTCTTTGTATATATTAGAAGAGGTTACATTAATGGTTATATCAATGTAATTGGGTATCATAAATATGTCATGTTAATGCACATACTTTAGGAAGGGTTAGTTCCATTTAGAAGTTAGAAGTGGGTATCTTAGTGATCCGTCACTAGAATTTGCTAGAATCTCGCAAATCCAACCATGCCTAAGAAGTGAAGGAACTTCTCTTTAAATAGAGAGTTTCTAGATCAACCTTTTACAATAAAAAATAATATTCCTTGTATTCTATAAGGTACTAAAAATGTATAACTCCTCAACATGATCAATTGGCTTTGCTAAGTGAACTTCATGATACTCTGCGGGTATGAACCTTATGCAATACAAAGAGATTTAATGTTACTTCAAAAAAGAATGATGCCCAATACTTTTGAATAGTCAATGGAATAGAATGAGCCATGAGGAAGAGTTTCTTAATGGGTATGTCTCCATTCATAGCATGTGAGATTATATGGCCGCTTGTATTACCACTTGAGGACCCACGACATTGTATCGTTTAACATGTAGCAAGGCGGCTCCAAAGTAAATTGAACCCATCAAACATGTGAAAAGGTGGACATGAAATCTTACGACTTCATGTGAGAGGGACCCCTTTGTAATTAACATGACTTAATCACCCCACATATAATAGTATATGATTTCTCAACATGTGTGCCCCTTTATGAACATGGGAAAAATCAAAGAGTATGGTTGGTAATTATGGGTTTTAAGGGGACGACTCCATAATACATATATGGGAATGGGTTCAAACATTCAAAAGCAGGTAAACCCCATTGAATGAACTTCATTAAAATAAATTTTACTTCTCTTAATGACGTAAGTGCTCCCTCTCATGCACTCTCTCACAGGATTGCTCTATCAGTTCATGAGTTGAAGCAGCTCTGTCGATTCCTTGCTGGAATCTTGGTTAAAATCAATCCACAGGTCCTTATCTCTCCTCATGGTATTCTATGCTCCACCGTGTATTTCCCTGATTGAATTTCGGGTTTCGGGATTTCCTAGTTCCCGATGTCAAGAGTTCTCTATCCTCTTGAATCCCCAATCTCCGATTTACTGGTTCGACCTTTTTTGTCTTAGACCCTCCTAGCTATACCTTGACCCATATGACCGCCCCTCATAAGACCACAGCCTTATCTCCTTTCAGGATTTTTCCTATCATGATTTTGGTGATCGTGATGTCAAACAACTTGTCTCACCAACTATCGAATCCTGATTAGCCGATACTTTGACACATGCGCGATTTTTTACTTTTCAATGCCTTCTCACTTCATCGGAATTTTGGACTTTTGAATGTCGAAATGCATGGACCTCTTGTCCATGGGATCCCCGATTCTCCAAATCTTGATATCCTGACGTGACGTTAGCTAGGCCCACAATGTGGAGTTCTCTCCTTTTCGCATTTTCGCCACTCATGAGGTCGAAATACTTCCTCTTCTAACCTTCGATGTCTGAGTCCCCGATGTGGAAAATATCGCGACATGCGTCTTCTCCCAAATGAATGGTTCAAATCAAATCTCAGCGTTTCAGGATTTTTGATTTCAAGCTCTTGGACTTCTGCCTCCGGATCCCCGAACTCCCGATAGCCGAATTCTCGATACGAACCTCCTCAGGACTTTTTCTTCTGTTCTGCCGTGTGAGGGATTAACTCCCTCGCAGCTTCTTATAGATCTAACGACTGACAGGGTTTCAACACTTCTTGATGAAGTATCTCCACCATCCTTTCTCCTGATCTTCTGCGCACACTCCAGAGATTAAAATCTACATGTCTTTGCCGACTCGACAGTCGATGGGTGTCTGAGAGAGAGATCTGATGCCTAAAGACCTCCTCTTCTATGTGCTTTATCCTGCTGCTCCCTGGATGTGAAAACCAACGGCCCATATCTCCTTCTCCAGTCGATCTAACGACAACTGTGCTCCCTCTTGAGCTTCTGTGCTTTTTTCCAATGCTTGGAAGAATTCCAATTTCTCCAAGGCCTCAACCTTTGCCTTCTTCGTCCTCTACGAACTCCTTTACTTTGGGTTCTCCCATGCGTATATGAAAACGCTGTCCCTTCTGAGCTTCTTCTCTCGAATCCTCAAGGGATTATTTTGCTCATGCTCCTCTGTAGAGTATTTACATGCAATCAAAGGTGCTATCCACCCTGAGATTTCTTGTAGCTTCGACCTCCAAGGAAACTCAGTTCTTCTTCCTTTCTCCCTCAGATGGAGAATTTGGATGACCTTCTGGCTATCCTTCACTCAAGCAGCCTCTTGTTGATCCTATCAGGGTGTTCAACAACCCTATGAAGATCCCTCAATGGACTCTTCCTTCAGAATACAGAACTCAAAGAGTTCTCTTCCCCCTGTGCCTATTTGCACACCTACTCAATTCCCTCCTAGATGAGTATCTTCTCACAGAAAATCCAAAAGTTTTGTCCTCTTTCTATGCACTCTATGCACCTGCTCAATGCCCTTCTGGCAGAGCTCTCAGAATCCTTAGTGATTCTGTTTCCTTTTGAACTCACAACAAATTTCTTCCTCTGTGCACTCCTTGCACTAGCTCAATGCCCACCAGGCAGAGCTTCACAGAAATCCTAAGAGCTTATATCTGCAACTGTGTATCTTCTCCCATAGCCTATCCTCCAAGGTATTCAGCAACCTTGAGGTCTTCTGTGAGTTATTGATTCTAGTTCTTGTGCCGCAACACATCTTTTTATGAACCCGCAGAATTCAGAAGTGATTTAGTGCACTGGTATTCAGAGACCGCAGTACTCTGTCACACCCTCCTGGCATGAAACCACAAAGAACCTCAAGCCTAAAATCAAAACAACCTGCAAATTCCTAGCATACATCTATAGCATGAATTCACAACATAAACCAGAACACACCAAGGCATCCACATAATACATAAATACATGCAGGAAAAACTGCTTCTGTTTATATTAATAAAAATGCCTCTTTACAAAGGTGTTCCTGAGCATGGCCTGTAATAAGGTCTCAACTCCTTCTTCTGCTCTCTACTCACATATTCCCTTTTTTTTTTAACTAACTACTAAAGAGATACAATTCATCTTTTTACATGAGGAGGCTCTTCGAGCTCTTCCCTCCAAATCTACCTACCCTATCCAATTACATTGAATGGGTTGTCTAGTCCACTATCTAGATCTAGATCTCAACCTTACAAAACATTAAAGGCCTATCTACCTACAATCTACACAAAGGCACGACTCCACAGATCAACAACTTAAACATTTAATTACATTCAATTTCTAAATCAAAATGAGGACTGTGCCTCTCTTCATCTTTGAATGCATGCGCTTGATGTGGCTGGCTGGATGGCTAGATGATGTGAGATGATGCTCCTGCATCATACTCCTAAGCTACAAAATTCATGAGCTCCTGCTCATGAGCTTCCCATCTCAGCTGTTGAAATCCCCCTGGATCCCAAATCATTCTTTGGAGATGTCCGTTCGCTCCATCTTGCTGCTACTGTTGCTGCTTCTGCGTTGCTGCTACTACTGCTACTGCTTCTTTTCTGCCCAACATTTCCTCACTGGTAGTCTTTGCTGACCCTAACATTAGCCTTTTGATCTCCTCGATTGCTGCATCCAGCTGCTCCAGTGGCTGGTCCTGTTTTTGCAGTCTCCCCAGCTGCAAAAATTTTCTGCAATTGGGTAGATCATCATGATCTCCCATGCCATCCTCTTCATATTCTTCTATGGCACTAAGTGTCCACTCTGCTGCAGACTTGAGTTCTGTAGTCTCCCTTTGAATGACTAGTTTTTCAATCACCTTCTCTGACATATCAACTTCTACCAGTTCTCCTACTAGCTCTGGATTGTTCAGCCAATTATGAAATATCTCCAACTCCATCTCCCATGTAGTGAGAACTTTATCTTCTGCTGTCAGCTTTAGTGTTGCGACCTCTTTTCTTTCGACTTCCTGGATGAAAGAGTTGAGCCATTCCTCAGAATGATGATTCTCCTTTTCTTCTTGGGAAGATTTCGATGTCTGCTCCAATCCTTTTTTGACAGTCTCAACTAGCTATCCTTCTTCTATTGCTGCATCTGCAACACAAATTTTTGCCTCCTCTGGGCTAAGTGGTAGGAATATTCTAATTCCTCCAGTCATCAAGAGATTCCTTAGATCCTCCTCCTTTGTTAGCTGCACCTCCTGATCTAAACTCATCTCTGAGATCATCCTCCCTGTCAGCTCCTTAGGCTGATGAAAACTCACCTGCTCATCCCTGCCCACCTGGCCATATGGTATGTCTCTACTGCCCTCCTGGCAGTCCATGGAATCAACTAATTCCATCTCTGTTTCCTTGCCGACCTGAAAAATTGGAAACCTTTCGCTTCCCTCCTGGTAATCTGTGAGATCCCACAGTGACCTCAACCCTTTTCCCACTTGGTAAACTAGAATTTCCTCTCTTCCCTCCTAGCAGTTCTTGAGATCTTCAGTCGATCCCAATCCACTGAGATCTCTCCCAGTCGTCGGTTCACATATCTAAACCATCTCCTCAGGTCCATCGAGGTTTTTAGCATACCTCAACCATCCTCTTAACAACCTTTGTTGTCTTCTGACCATTAGCTCCTTGATTGGCCATTTTTCTTTTGCCTTCCTCATGGGCCATTCATATACCCATCTAGACTTGGCTTTCTATTGCATCTGCAATGCAATCTTTTCTATTCTTTCCCTAATGTCAGCAAGTTATTTCCCCCTTTCGGCTGCACTCATCAGCTCCAAGTTCTTCCTTTTAGGATACCTATGGCCTTCAGTAGCCATGTTGTTGTCTCTATCCACCCTCCTAGCAAGCCTACTACTGTGAATCTGCACCCCGAGTGTTTCCAACTTCATCCTACAATCTTGCTTAATGTCTTCTTGATTGTTTCCTACCTGTAAACAATCATCACAGAGTCTCCAACACTCTGTCTTCTTTTTCCTTTTCCCTCTGCTTGAAATATACAAACAGAGTTCTATCTTTGATACCACTTGACGCAGGCATCCACATAATACAGAAATACATGCAGGAAAACCTACTTCTATTTATATTAATAAAAATGACTCTTTACAAAGGTGTTCCTGAGCATGGCCTGTAACAAGGTCTTGGCTCCTTCTTCTGCTCTCTACTCGCAGATTCTCTTTTTTTTCAACTAACTACTAAAGATATACAATTCATCTCTTTACATGAGGAGGGTCTTCAATCTCTTCCCTCCAAATCTACCTACCCTATTCAATTACATTGAATGGGCTGTCTACTCCACTATCTAGATATAGATCTTAGACTTACAAAAAATTAAATGCCTATCTACCTACAGCCTGTGCAAAGGCATAGATCCATAACTCAACAGCTTAAACATTTAATTACATTCAATTTCTAAATCAAAATGAGGAGTGCGCCTCTCTTCAACTTTGAATGCATGCACTTGACATGGCTGGTTGGCTGGCTGGATGATGTGAGATGATGTTCCTACATCATACTCCTCAGCTGCAAAATTCATGAGCTCCTTCTCATGAGCTTCCCATCTCAGCTATTGAAATCCCCCTAGATCCCAAATCATTCTCTGGAGCTGTTCGTATGCTCCATCTTGCTCCTACTGCTGCTACTTCTACGCTGCTTCTACTACTATTGTTGCTTCTTTTCTGCCTAGCCTTCCCTCGCTGGTAGTCTTTGTTGACCCTAACATCAGCCTTCTGATCTCCTTGATCGCTACATCTAGCTGCTCCAGTGGCTGGTCCTATTTTTGCAGTCTCCCTAGCTGCAAAAATTTTCTACAATTGGTTAGATCATCATGATCTCCCATGCCATCCTCTTCATCTTCTTCTATGGCACTAAGTGTCCACTCTCTTGCAAACTTCAGTTCTATAGTCTCCCTTTTACTAACCTTTTGTTCAGTCACCTTCTCTGACAGCTCAACTTCTGCCAGTTCTCCTGCTAGCTATGGATTGTTCAGCCAATCCTGAAATATCTCCAACTCCATATCCCATGGAGTGAGAACTTTATCTTGTGCTATCAACTTCAGTGTTGTGGCTTCTTTTTTTTCGGCTTCCTGGTTGAAAGTGTTGAGCCATTCCTCATAATGCTCATTCTCTTTTTGTTCTTGGGCAGCTTCAGATATCTGCTCCAATCCTTTTTTGACAGTCTCAACTGGTTGTCCTTCTACTGTTGCTACATCTGCAACACATATTTCTACCTCCTCTGGGATAAGTGGTAGGAATATTCTAATTCCTCCAATCATCATAAGATTACTCAAATCCTCATCCTTTGTCAACTGCACCTACTGATCTAAACTCATCTATGAGCTCATCTTCTTTGTCAGCTCTTTGAGTTGATCAAAACTCACCTGCTCATCCTTGCCCACCTGGCAATATGGGATGTCTCTACTGCCCTCCTAGAAGTCCATGGAATCAACTAATTCCATCTATGTTTCCTTGCCCACTTGGCAAACTTGAAACCTTTCGCTGGCCTCCTGGCAGTTTGTGAGATCCCACAGTGACCTCAACCCTTTGCCCACCTGGAAAACTGGAATTTCCTCTTTTCCCTCCTGGAAGTTCTTGAGATCTTCAGTCGATCCCAATTCACTGAGATCTCTCCCACTCTCTGGTTCACATATCTGAACCATCTCCTCAAGTCCATCGAGGTTTTCAGCATACCTCAACCATCCTCTTAACAACCTCTATTGTCTTCTAACCATCAACTCCTTGACTGGCCATTTTGTTTTTCCCTTCCTCATGGGCCATTCATATACCCATCTTGACTTGGCTTTCTATTGCATCCACAATGCAATCTTTTCTATTATTGCCCTAATGTCGACAAGTTCTTTTCCCCTTTCGGTTGCACTCATCAGCTCTGGGTTCTTCCTTTCAGCATACCTACAACCTTCAGTAGACATGTTGTTGTCTCTGTCTACCCTCCTGGCAAGCCTACTTCTGTCACTCTACACCCCATGTGTTTCCAGCTTCATCCTACAGTCTTGTTGACTGTCTTCTTGATTGTTACCTACATGCAAGAAACCATCACAGAGTCTCCAACACTCTATCTTCTTTTTCCTTCTCCCTCTACTTGAAATATACAAATAGAGTTCTAGCTCTGATACCACTTGATGCAAACATCCACATAATACAGAAATACATGCAGGAAAAACTGCTTCTGTTTATATTAATAAAAATGCCTCTTTACAAAGGTGTTCCTGAGCATGGCCTGTAACAAGGTCTCGGCTCCTTCTTCTGCTCTCTACTCGCAGATTCTCTTTTCTTTCAACTAACTACTAAAGAGATACAATTCATCTTTTTACATGAGGAGGCTCTTCAAGCTCCTCCCTCCAAATCTACCTACCCTATTCAATTACATTGAATGGGCTGTCTAGTCCACTATCCAGATCTAGATCTCAGCCTTACAAAACATTAAAGGCCTAACTACCTACAACCTATGAAAAGGCACAACTCCACAACTCAACAGCTTAAACATTTAATTACATTCAATTTCTAAATCAAAATGAGGACTGTGTCTCTCTTCAGCTTTGAATGCGTGCGCTTGACGTGGCTGGTTGGTTGACATGAGATGATGCTCCTGCATCACTTAACATGTGATCCATCTCCAATCATGAGATGGAATGATAATTTGATATCATAAAGGTGCCCTAATACTATGCTTTCTTTAAAAAAGATTAGTATCATCCAAATGTTAGAAGGGGGCATGCTTAGAAGGATATATGATGATGTGTTTATTAGTCGGATCAGGTACTTAAAGATGTCTTGTAAATATTCCTAGTAGTGAGCATGCCTAAGTTAGGATTAGTTTCATCCCTTGAGCCTAAGGATACCTCAGTTCTTGACTTGAAAAAAGAACTTGTGTTATATAAAATGTGTATCCCTAAAATATTAAGTTCTCCTCTATCTTATATTAAAGTTAGGGTGCACCCCAAGTGGTGCTTGGTTCTTTCACTCTTATAAAAATTTAAGTTATAACATACTTGGGCATAAATTTCCAAGTGATTCCCTCATTCATATCATAATTAGAGTGGAATTTTCTAAGAACATACTTTTGGGTATTAATGGTGGTGTCATAATTTGTAAGTACTTCTCTTACTCTTATGGAAATAGGGTGCACCACAAGTGGTTCCCTTGTTATTATATTAATTCTTGTTTAAATCCCACGAACATAATTTTGGCACTAACTACGATGCAAATTCATTAAGTTGTTGTCTCACTCCTGTATATGTAAATTAAGGTGTGCCCCAAGCATGTCCTTTACCTCTATACTAATTAGGGTGAAATTCCCCAATGACATACTTTTGGGTATTGATAGGGATATAAGTTACCAAATGGTTCTTTCACTTCCATACAAATTAGTAGTTCCCTAAATCCTATACTAATTAGGTTGTAAGTATTAACAATATACTTTTAGGCACTAATTGGGTTGCAGTACCCAACTAAGTTTTTTATACATAGTCCCCTTTTTATAAATATCATAATTGGAAATATGTTTGAATATAGTCAAAACAAGTCATCAAAATCTCGAATGTACTTTCAATGAAAAATAATATTTTTTTGGAATGTACACATGTGCCAAGTTTGTTTAAAAACAATGTAATGGTATTCCATCTTCAATTATTTGTTCATTATATACTTTGGACATTTTCCATTTTCTAACATTTTTTATTTTTTATTTTTTTTAATGAACTTCTATTAATTTTATGCACATTGCACATACCAAATGTCTATATTGACAACTTGTGACATATGACTGGTAGTATTGAAAGTGAACATGAGTATCGATTTGATGGGTTTCTTGAAAAACATATCCTTTCGATACAATGGATCCTCTTTCATATACAAAACCATTATCATCAAAATCTTCTAATAGCCTCATCTTTTGTTCCGTGTATCGCATCAAATAATATTTCATGTTTTTAGTGTTCTATACAGCTGCAACCATGGAAAAAACATATCCTGCAAATAATTGGATATATTGGACAACAAATAATTCATGTTAGATTATCACACAAGTACATCTACAAGTTATTTGAAAAAAAAATTAACATAAAAATTTTACCTTCTCTAAGAAGATCAAAAACTCTATCGCCATCAACTCACACTATAGTTTCATTCAATTCCATCTCCTCTGACATTTGCAAGTGACATTTTACCTTTTACATTAAGTTCGGTATGTCTCCAAGCTTTAACATATCCTGCATTTTCGTTCTCACAAATATCTATGGATTATGTGTCCTCTATGTAAACTGAAGAAAAAAAAGACTCATTTCGTCCATCAAATGCAAACGCATTTTGAAAACATTTTGTTTTAACTCGATGTATTTTTCTTGTCCCAGGTATTATACTAGTGTCATATGGGATTGATCTATTTACATATTCGATTCCAGCATACCAAAAAAGCCTGCACAAGACAAGAACTTGTTAACTTGAAATCTCTCAAGAAAATGATTGAAGATTGAATATAAATTTGAACACGTTCAAATTTATATATCCTGTGTACATACATGTAACATTTATATATAGACACACCTGTGCAGATCCCTTGAGGGATTATATTCATGGATTAGCACCATGTTGCACCATTCAACAACTTGTTCAGTGGATTCAAATCGATCGGCATGAGGGTTCAGTTGATACCTTTGAAGTGATTGTTTTATACATGCCCCTGCACCGTCGTGCTCTCCTTTTCCATGAACAGTCTCAAAAAAATTCCAACAATGTGTAATGTTTATTTTTTTATGAAAACGGCATAACCAATAGAATGATCATGTAGATTTGAACTGACTCACACACCCATCATACCATATCCAATGTCAATCGAATATGATTTCACGTTCTTTCAATGAATCATAAAATTTATCAAAACAACATTGTACATAACGTGTTTCATGTGCTCGATCATCACTTATATAAAAGTGATATTTTGTAATAAAATGTCGATTGTCGTTGGTTCTTTCTATGTTTGGAAGACTCCATTGAGAATGTCTATATAGAATGTGGACAAATATCGTGACTTGATCAGAATGATAATATTCGCTCTGTATTTCTTTTTGTGCAGCGAATGTGTAATTCTCTGCAAAATCAACTACAAACAAAATTGTCCTTGGTGGAAACACTTCACGATATTTTTTGAATTGTAGATCTTCCCATGGAGCTCTATGTGAATGCTTGGTGTATTTATAGATTTATTCCTCAAACTTATTCAAAATTCTATCATGCTGATTTTATCTACCTTCAAATCAATCCTTTTGGAAATAAGATTTGAAGATTGTGGTGCCATGTTGCTCATATATTCATATCTCTTCCAATTGACTCTTATATTAGAAATTGATTGATCATTCATGTCAATTTGATACTTTGAATGAAACAAACTTATATTTCCACAACAAACACATTTCTTTCTACGAACACATTTTTTTTTGTAAAATAAATCATCATCTTCTCTTTCACATAGAATTTCAGATATAAAAACACGGAATGTGGAAGGAGGAGGTGAACCTGGCCATAAAGTTTTACCAAAATCCAAAAAAGTGTTGTAATACAACTCAAAATACACATGATAATGATAAAAACATGTGTCACAGATAGTGATGGGTATAACAAACCATGGTTTTTGTTGCACAAATTTATTGATGAAAATTTTAACTTTTTTGTGCTCTTCTTTGAACTTATTAAACAACTCTATTTCTGTCATTGGAAATATATGTTTTGGATTTTCTTCATATTTATTTCATGTTATTCTTCGTGGAAACACATCCCTTGCATGTGGTGAAACACGAGATTCTTCCAACCAACAATTATGGGCCAATTCTTTAAAATTTTCTACAAGTCTATCTTTGTAGGGTTGTCTAGAAATCATAGTCGAACAAGCCAGTTCATCATTTACATCTATTTGGAAACGAAATTTTCTATGTTTGTGCAATGTTTTTCTTGATGGTCCCATTGTTTTTTCCATGTGTCATGTCAAACGATCTTTTATATTGCTAGATGAAACAATTGTTGTTTATATCTCTCTACGTGAAACAAAGACATCTTCTTTTCGAGATTTTCCAAAAGTTTTTAATACACTAGTTCTATTGTTAAAGACATTCTATTTCACCTTTGTATCCTTTGTCGACTTTTTAATACCCAATAATGATGTAGCTTCTTTTAACTTTCTTGATTTCATTAGACAAAGTAAAATTTGAGCTTGTACTATTATTGATTCATCTTTGAAAAAAATATTATACATATTCTTAGTTCGATATCTTATATAATGCTTAGCTTTTTTCTTCCCAAAATTTTCAGTATCAACATTTTCTAATATTTCATCCTAAATGTTGATAGATTCTCCTACACATTTCAATTTAAAGTTTATATTAAAAATCATAACCCGAACAAAACTTCACTAAATTATATATACTTGAGTGTTCATCTTGTATTATCTAAGTTTGTGTACATACCAATAGGTGATTCGTCTTCCGCTTCAATTTTGGTTTCAATGTCTTCTTTGACATTATGAGACAAATGTATTTATGTTTTTGAAAAACATCAAATTGTAATTACAATCAATTATATTAAATTTACAATATTTTAAATTTGACTTCTATACTTTGAATTCTATACTTTCTGAATACAGTCCCAATGTGTGTCGTGTGCTCGATCATCATATGTGCATGCATACCTGGTTGACCTTCTTCTTGTCAAAACTCTCTATTGACATTATCATCATTTTTTTCTTCAATATTTGCATGTTCTTGTTTCTTTCTCTGATCATTCTCTTTCCTTTATTCGATTTGGTGAGTATCATCTCGAGTGCAATCATATTTTCACTTGTGCAAAATTTTGTTTCCCATGACTTTTATAGTTATTTGTAAAATATATGTTCAACAAATACTTCACCTTGAGAAAATACTAAACATTTATTTTTCAACATATAAATTGTTATTCCGATAAAAACTTGAACAAATAGCAATTACCTTATTCAAAAAAAACCAAAAAGATGATTTGAAACTTTGTTTAAGTGCTCTAGAAAAACACCATGTATCGATATCAATCCTTCAATTAAGCCTATGGAACCGAGGGAAGAAATAAATAAAGAAAAGAACAAAGTTGCAATCAGTAATATAAATGCTTTGAAATCCGTATCTTCGAGATTATATTTGCCTGTCCATCCGATGAATTGTGTTATATGTGTTCATTCGAAATCCTATTTATACTATTTGGCGCGAAATGAAACGATACGATGTGTCTTTTCATTTTTTCCGACTGACGAAATTCCCTCAACATCCTTTCGACCAAAAACCTTGGAAATCGTTCAGTTTTGATGGTTTCCATTAAATTTTAGTCTTTCAACCAAAATATTAGTCTTTCTGCCAAAATATTATTTCAGCCAAAAACATGAAATTGGGACTGAAAACAAAAACCGGGGAATTGCCCCAATATTTCCTAAACTTCGGAAGTTGCGGACTCCTGCAAATACTGAGAATTTGGTTTCGAAAATGACACCAAAATTTCCAAAATTGAATCTACCTTCAATTCCTATAATTTGTTTTCATTTTCTTTATTTTTATCTATTTTTTTTTTTTTTTTTAAATCACTACATAATATTTTCAGGAGACATTATGATTCGGTGAAATGAAATATCGGTATCTCTAAAACTATACAGTGAAAAATTTGGAAAAGAAAATATTCATAATCCTTAAACTGTTCTTTTCAAAAGGGTATATTTAAATTTTAGTTTTAAGTAAAAATTAAGATAGATACAAAGTGTAGAAAAACATGTGTTTAAAATATGCAATGTTTTCAGCGTGGTCAACTTCAAAAACTTCTAGAAATTATAATATTCATTCGTTAGATTCAAAATTATAGTCATAATAAAATAGACTCTCTGTATATTGTTGTAGTATATTTTGTTTCTTAAAAACATAAGTTTAATAATAGATACATTGTTGTAGAAATAAGTAACTCATTATCATTCCTTTCATGTTTAAGGAACATATGGTTAAACAATTGTCAAATTGACATATCAAATCGTGATAAAACAAATTTGAAAAATAGTCATTGGAAATCTAACACAATTATTCACAAGTTTTGTTTTTACTTTAAAGTGAAATTCTAAATAAAAAAAATACTTTTGTATGCCAGAAGTCGAAGAACTTGTGAAAATACAGTTTTTTTTCTCAGAAAACAAGCAAAAGTGTAACCCATATTCATGATTTCACCCTTAACCATAAGAAAATATTCTAGAAATTCTTTAGAACCTGAGGTTCCATAACAGAGGACTTGCTAGGACCAGTGCCATATTTAGAAATACCACCATGAGGACCAATAGTTACGACTCCAGAACCAATAATCATAGCCCAAAGACGAGCAATGAGTGGCTGGAAGACATCTCTGTGTTTTCAAGCCAACAAAGTGATGACTTTGGACTTGTATTCCATTTGCATCTCCAACATATCCATTTGGCCTTTGAGCTGACAAAAATATTCATATTTTGGAAGCACTCTTAGAGATACCATCATCTTGACATTCCAGTAAATTTCAAGGTTGTGAAATAACTTAGATTTTCTATTCCTGGTGCATCTCAAATATAGGATCACCCTTTCTAGTATGGATATGGCCATATTTGGAAACTATAAAAAGATAGGAAAAAACCAAATTAACCATAAGAAAATATTCTAGAAAATATTTGGAACCTAAGGTTCCATAAGAGAGGACTTTCTAGGACCAGTGCCATATCTAGAAATACCACCATGAGGACCAATAATTACAGCTCCAGAACCAATATTCATATCCCAAAGACGAGCAATGGGTGGCTAGAATATGGCTCCATGTTTGCGAGCCAAAAAAGTGATGACTTTGGACATGTATTCCATTTGCATCTCCAACATATCCATTTGGCCTTTGAGCTGACAAAAATATTTGTATTTTGGAAGCACTCTAAGAGATACCATCATCTTGACATTCCAGTAAAGTTCAAGGGTGTGAAATAACTTAGAGTTTCTATTCCTCGGACATCCCATATCTAGGATCACCCTTTCCACTTGTAAGTTAACTTCTTAGTCTTCTTTAAATTGATGAACAAGGCAGACCTCATCTTCGAGGGCTGACATGGCCACTTTGTTGTCTTCAATCAGATGGGTTTCATAGTAATCAACAACGTCTATTTCTACTAGTGTTGCAGGAGATGGCCCTATCCTAGAAGTTCCAACATTCAAATGGATAAGCTTGTAATCATGAGCATCCATTAGAATGAAGGACGAAACAGAGGGAGTTATAGTCATGTAGGTAGAGGGAATATGAAAAAGGGGAAACGTAACTAGAAGGGACATAAAAATATCATATCTGCAATTGAATATCATAGGCTCTTGTACGTTCCTAGTAAACTTACCAAGAGTTTGGTTACCCTCAAGGATAAGTTTTATAGGTGATCTCATGGATATGAGTTCCTAAAGGCATAGACAATTAATCAGGATGATACTTGGCATCATATATTTTAGCAAATAAATGTGAACCCTATTGAGAGATAGAGTGATCTCCTTCTCCCTCATGCCAACAATTTGGAGTTTCATTGTCAACACAGACACATTCAATTTCATAATGGCATTGGGTATTCAAGTCCAGAACTTGTTGAGGTCGAATGAATGGAGATCTCGGAGATGTTGGTGGAGGTGACCTTTCCATGGCGAGGATGTGAAGGGTGAAATTCCCCTATACTCAAACCATGCACCACATGATCCCCTACCGACATTTGAACTTACATGATAGTAGACACCCCACCTAAAGATAATAATAATAATAATAATAATAATAATAATAAGTGTTGATAACATATTGTTATCTATACAAAGCATATTTTTCAATGAACATATTTTTAGCATATTATAAAGTTGTTTATTATGTTATATCTATGTTTATTATTAAAATATCATGAGTTCAAAGTTGTGTGGATGGGACACCTTAATTCAAAATAATTAGGCATGTGAACAGTGGTAAATACTATACTATTTACATTTAGCTTGTAGTAACATGAATAACATCATTATTTTTGCATGAATTTTATATGTATGATTCCTTTGATTTAGAGATGCATTGGATTTTGTTTGTTGATTTAATTTATGATTGCAAATTCCATTTGAAGAAATAATTAAATGTCAAATTTTTATTTTATTTTTTAATTAAATCTCGATTCATAAAAGTAGTAATTAAATATTTTTTTATTCAATTTATTTCCCTAATATTATAATCATTGTATAATAATAAACTTGGAAGACTTAGAAATAGATAAAAATAATTTACATTAACATACACAAAGTATCCATGGTAGGGAGCACAACACAACATTATCGAGGATATCTTTTTGTATTCGTTTGAGTGAGGATATTTTTTTTGTATTCCTTTGAGTGTAAGTGTAGATAAACTATAGTTAGTGGAATGCCATCCTACTGAATCAATATATGGAAGGATTACATAATGTTTATGTGATGAGTAGAAGATGCCCTAGTGGAGAAGTCACTTTGGAGGAATAATGTTCTAAGAAAATATTTTCAATATTTATACCTTTTTCATTTGGTTGTACTTTTTGTGATATTCGAGGATTTTAGGTTTATTCCATTCTACTTTGGATGCAATATAAATGAGATAGTACATAAATTAAATCAACATCACTAAAAAGTACAAAACCTTAGTTCGAGTGAATTTATAAGTGATAGTGCTAGGATGGTTTACATGTACATGAACTCATGTCATGGGACCCTTATCTTTCTCTTATGACTTATATCGTACTTCTCATATTACTGTAAAAGTTGGGATGACCACTTTTAGTTCACAAATTGAGAGTATGAGTAGAGGAACCAGTAGGGCCATTTTCCCCATAATGATATTCATAGTTAGGAGGACTTATCCTAAGAAGTAAAAACAATGAAAATTTTGGTGAATGATTAGTCTTCCTAAATTTGAGAAATCAAATTCAGGTTATAATGTTTGGGATCCATGACAAATAACCTAGGTAAGAAGCTACATAAGAAGAATAAGTCGATCTTGATTAGAAATATAACCCTTCAAGTGTCACAAATTGGGTTATTAACCATGGAAACATAATGGTCTTACTTTTAATGGAATTTACTGGAAGAAGGAGGATGAACATTTCTCACTGAAGTGGGATAATATGATAGATGAAGAGTGTGAGTTGAAATTCGTTGAATTGGATAATTATGTCACTGGAACTGAATGAAAAGAACCATATGAATACATTGCTTGGAGCATTTGGGGACCATTACAAAGAAAAAGTCAAAAATTTTATACTAGATATGATGTCAAAAATAATGAAGAGGAATAGGTTATGTAGAGATAATGACTAATAGAAGAAGGAGCTAAGCGGAAAATTGAATCAAAGAATAAATATTAAGATAACTTCATGAAGGAGGTATGATCAGTAAAACATCAATCATGCACTAAAAACCAAATTTAGAAAGGAGGATAAGACTTGATATGGTGTGAAGCATGCAAAACTGAAGATTAAATGTTATTAGTGTGGAGGATTGGGACACAAATCCTATGAGTTCTGATAAAGGAAGAATGAGACTAGGGGATCAATGAACTAGTCAGGGCCCAAGGAGACAATGGGAGATGAAATTAGAAGCATCATCTTTTCAATTATGGATAACTAGCAATAACAATACTAGGAATCCCTCATTCAAGAAAGAGGTACCATTTCCAACCTACCTTTCACTTTCTTGATTGATACATAAACTACCCAGAATTTTATATCCCCTGCTATGGCAACCAAGTGTAAGCTAATCCCTAAAAATCTCTACGAACTTTGGAAGCTATAGATGGAAAATGATACAAAGAAATGGATCAATCAATTGACAAATGTGTGGTGGAACTACAGGTTGGAACAATGGAGTAATGTTTTAATGACTTATCGTTGGTATCTTATCCTTGAATAATAGGAAAATATTAGTTGGATCTTCACAAAGCTAAATTCAAATGTGTGGATGATAAGAGGTTGAGAAAAATCATTTAGGGAGAGAAGACTCTAGGTGATAGTGATACAAATCATATCCATGCAATCTAAGAACAATATGTGTAAGATATGTATAGGGTATCTCATTAACATTATCAAAGGAAAAAAAGAGGCAAGCATGAAAGCAAGATAGATACCTATAGTTGAGGAATTTTTGGACATATTTTAGAAGAGATACTAAGACTACCACCAATGAGAAAAGTAACTTAAAAGATAGACCTAATGCCTATAGTCACCCCTATATCAAAAGAATTGTACAAATTGGAAACAAATGAATTGAGAGAACTAAAATGTAGCTGCAAGAATTGTTGAACAAAGGATTTATAAGACCAATTTCCTCACGTTAGGGAGGACCCATGTTGGTCATTGAGAACAAAGATGGAACATTAAATATGTGCATCATCTACAAAATGTTGGATAAAGTGACTATCAAGACTAAATATCCTCTATCATGGATTGATGATCTCTTCGATAAGATCAAAGATGCCAAGGTTTTTTCTAAGTTGGATTTAAGATCGTGCTAAAACTATATTAGGGTTGATGAAGCTTATATACCCAACATTACCTTTAGAACTCGATATGGACATTATGAGTTTCTTGTCCTACCCTTTGCATTGACAAATTCTCTATGAGTATTCATGAGATTGATGAAAAAAGTTACTAACTTAACTAGAACTCTCTAGAGTTCTCATTTTTTAGAGGTTGCATTTAGTGCCTATTTTTACCCCTGTTTCAAAAATGGTGCTACCAGTAGCACTCTTTTTTTTAGAGATAAAATTACAAAAATTTGCAATCATCATGTGTAAAGTTGCAATCAAAAACCTTAAAATTGACCTCTAAAACAAAAAGTGGTGCTCACAACATCACAAAATTTTTATGGTTAAAATTGCAACTTGGTTGAAATCTTGGTTGTGACAACTAATACCATTCTTAACAAAAACCTTAAAACGAATTCTAAAACTAAAAGTCGTGTTGATAGTAACATTCAATTTTCTTCTAGGTTAGCATTACTATTTGTTTGAAATCATGGCCTTGTTGTGAACCCAATTCATGAAATCCATAACTGAATTGAAACATGATGCTATAAATAACATATTTGTTCGTTTTTTCTAACTTCAAATTATAACTTTTTTTAGATCATTACCTATAAAAAAAAACAAACAACAAACTAACAATTGCAAATAAAATCATAAAAAAATAACATTAATTAATTAAAAAAATTAACAATAAAAAATATAAAAAAAAATAATTTGTATATAAATAAACATTTCAATTAAAAATAAAAACAGAAAAAATTACAAGTACAAACCTAGAAAATAAAAATTAAAACTTAAAATATTAAATATGTATAAATTAAAAAAAAAAAATTAACTATTAAATAGTATAATTAAAAAAACTTATTAACTAACTATTATAAATATTAACAAATATAATTAAAATATATTAAAAGTAAATTAATTTTTTTTTTTTATACAAAATTTGTTATTAACTAACTATTATAAATATTAAGAAATATAATTAAAATATATTTAAAAAACAAATTTAAAAATAAAAATATTTTTTTATAGAAAATTTGAAAAATAATGTAAAAAGGAGAATTCCTAAAAGGGTTGTCTAATTGTTTAATGTTTTGGTTATTTTTTGTAGAAATTTGATTACATAAATGTATACAAAATTATATTTTTTTGTTATTTAAATTGTATTTCTGCAATGGGTTTAATTAATTACTGAAAAATGGAATACACTTGAATTATACAAAATTAATCACTCAAATCTACCTATCCAACAATTTCTTGCCAAATTTTTAATAAAATGAAACAAAAAATATCATATATATATATATATATATATATATATATATATATATATATATATATATATATATATATATATATATATATATATATATACCAAGGCTTCCAAAAATCTCCCTTTTCCTCTGGCTCCTGGTTACGGGTGGGAGGCAATGAATGACAACGAGAGAAGTTCTGGTTACGGGTTTGAGGCAATGAATGACAACGAGAGAAGTTCATGAGATGGGTTGAAACCTCTATAACTGTTCTGTCTCCAATCCAACTCCCAAGATCAACCAATAAAGTGAAAGCGACACCGAAAGGGACTCGTCAAACCAAGTCTCTGTATTATTGAATGAGAAGGCGGGGCCTAATATCTGTTTTTTCAGAAAACAGGACCAGCAGCAGGAGAACGACTCATAAAGAGGGAGGTCACGGTTATGCAGTCATTCTAGTAATTGATATAGAGGAGAGGTCACGGTTATGTAGTGATTCTAATAATGATATAGAGCCGAAGAATGTATGCTTATTCTGTTCTGTAGACTACTGTTGTATGTTTGTGTTCTTTTTTTTTGAAATTTTGAACTCTAAGAGTGATTGATAGAAAACAAAAAGAAGCATTAACGGCTGATACGGATTGATATCGTTTAATACGCCTTCAGCATTGAATTGAATGATTATAGGGGAATTTGTCGAGTCAGAAAGACTTGCAGAATGATTGTAGATGAATTTGTCGGTTGCAGTTTAATTTGTCCAGTCAGAAAGGCTCGCAGAATGAATTTTTTTTTTTTTTAATTCAATCACTCTGTAAGTCATTATATGTAAACATTTTATTTATACGTTGAGTATATATTGTTGTTGGTTTATTAAGCCGAAAGGCGTATACCTATTGATAATGGGCAGATTTAATAGGGGTTTAGTGTTTAATAAGTTTTCTATGGACAGGATTAAATATGGCTGGAATATTCTTAGTAGTCACACAAAATAAATGACTGCGATTTCAATCATTAACTTCCTAGCTATTATAAAGACATCGGTTTATGTGTTTACTTTTTTATATTTACCTAATTATATTTAAAAATTACTTTGATAGCTAACTGATTGCCACCTAAGTGATTAACAGAAATTAAAATATTAACACCACATAAATGAAACTCAACCATTTATTTGTTAATCAATAATAAAATTTAATATATTCTTTTAAGGATTCTTTTCATCTTATGAGCCTTTCGACGTTGATCAACCACTATTATGTAGCTGTGCTAGTATTAAGATCATTTAATGAGAAAAAATGAGTACAATGTTTCAGTAGTTTGTATAACTGAAACCATTTTCATATTACTTTTATGATGAAACCCAAAAATTCATTAAATATGAATTAAATTCATGGGGCCTTCACTAAAAGACCAGGGTTTGTGACTAAAGATGTTGATATGTTTTTAAACTTTAAAAATGTACATGGAAGGTTCTGAATTGAGTCTTGAACATGGCATATATTTAAATTGATTTTTAAAATAATTCTATTGAAAACTAGGTGATGTATTTTAGATTTCAAATTTTGAATAATTTTATTGAAAAAGAGAATGTGTTTATATTGATTTTTTAAGTAATTTTATCGAAAAACGATAATTGTATTTTACTTTTTAAATTTATATCAATTTAAATAATTTTATAAAAAGAAGAGAATGTGTATTTAAGAAAGTTTTCATAGTTAGTTATATTATTGATGAACATAAAGATGAGAATTAAACTCTCTTATGAGTTGGGATAATCCAGAAGTATGATTGACACAAGAATAAATGATTTTGGAAGGAATAGAAATGATAGTAAACCAAATTTAGTAGAATTTGAAGATTATTTAATATTGAAAAAAACATTTTTGTAGACAAGATAAGGATACAAAAGAGTTTCAAGGTGGGGGAAATGTTTCTTAAAGTTAAGCCTAAGAGAAGTTCATTACACTTCAGAAAATGGATGAAGTTAACACCTAGATATTGTGGACCCTTCAAGATCCTGGTGTAAATGGGTGTTGTAGTTCACAAACTAGCCTTACCACTACATGTGAATATTCATAATGTCTCAAACATGTATTATTGCCCTAGTCCTGTGGATTTTTATGCTATATAGATGAAAGAAAACAAACATTTTCTCAATGAGCCACTGGAAATTATGATAATAACTAACAATATTTAGCAATTGAGTAATAGATTGGGTTAAGATTCATTGAAAAAACTATTGAGAAGATTATGACACATGAGAGTTAGAGATAGAAATGAATAATATTTACCCTCATTTATTTCATGATGACATGGATCTAGGTCATAACCCTTGTTAGTAAGGGAGGACTCTACAACCTTAATGCTAAATTTTATTTTCATGATATTTTTTATTCATCACACTTTAATAATTAATGCTTGGACCTAAACATTTATATGGATTGTAGATGTTGTCCTTCACTATTAAGACCTAGTTTGAATATTCTTGTGATTTTGAGTCATTAGTGATATGGCTTACATAAATTTTATGATATGATTTATGACTTATAATATTAATTATGATTATTTTGTTTTGTATACATGGATATCTTGGATGGAATAAGTGGATGTAGGTGAAACATTGAAAGATAAATTCACTTAGAGGAAGGGTTCATATCTTAATGAGGATTACTATGCTATCCCATCTTTCATAGAGTTAGGAAAAACCTTGGGAAGGGAAAATTTTGATCCAAAATGGATATGAATTAATGAATGGTTGTAAGAATTAATACCTCCAAACCAATTTATTCATTTATGAATATTAGAAAAACTATGGAGAATAATTTAAATGTAAAAGAGAATGAGACAAAAGAAACCAAAAAAAATTAATATATGAAAAAAAATTAGAATAGGAAAAAGCATGATAAGGAATAGGAAATGAAAGGAGAATAGGAGAGAACATGATAAGGAATAGCAATGAAAGGTCATCATGTTGACCTAATCATTACCCTATCTCCCCCTTTTTCCTCTTCTAGTTTCACTCTCAAAATGCCTTTTGGAGAAGGAGGACGATAGATTGAACATAGGCTAAATTATACTAGAGATTGTTGAAATAAACTAGGCATCCATTTATAACTACTTTTCGTATGTGTCTTTCTAGGATAAATATGGTGTTTATTAAAACTGGAATTACTATGAGCTTTATATGTGATAATGCTATGTGTATTTTTTCTAATTTTAATGGTTACCAATGAATAATGGTATTGAAAATGAGAAGGATATGTTAACCATACAAGTGGATTTATTAAATTATTTATTTTTCTGATCTAACAAAAAGTATAAAAATTATATTACTACTACCAGAGGATGCATTTCAAAGCCTAGAGATTGAAGGTTATCATCTTAGATTCATTACACTATTGTGGTGTTTCTAATTTGGTTCAATTCTGGATATTGGCTGAATTTATCTTTCCTATAGGCTCATATCTTCCCTGTATTATGTAATTTCACTTTCCCTCTAATTTATTTCTCGTTACCTTGGTTAATTCACATTTACCTAGGTCTGTTACTTCCTTCTTAGGGCTATTTAGTCTGCGGTCTATTGGATTTCCTACTTGGTTGGGTTGACTTTCACTCAAATGGTTGATTTCACATTTGAAGGGTTGATTTCTTACCTATTTGGATTGTTCGCAATTACGCCAGGGACATACACATCTAATAGGAGTAAATGAACATACATGGCCGTATGAACTTTACACATCCATTCTAGCTACTTAGATACTAGACATTTGTATCCATAAATGAATTAAGGTGTTGAACTAATTACTTGCTCCATCATGCTCAATTGACCTATGATATTGTCTAATTCACAATTGAATTTAAATATATTTGGATTGTTAGTCATTACCCAAGGGACATACACATCTAATAGGAGTAAATGATCATAAATGACTGTATCAACCTTAAACATCCATTCTAGCTACTTGGACATTAGACATTAGTATCCATAAGTGAATTAAGGTGTTGAACTAATTACTTGTTCCATCATGTTCAATTGACCTATGATCTTGTCTAATTCACAATTGAATTTAAATATATCACTCTAATGTCTCAAAATTTGGAAAATTAATGCTTCAAAATGTTATTTCAAAGTTACCAAGAAGTTTATAAACATAATAACAACTCAAAGTCGCCCTCTTGAAGAAATTATGAAATCCAAAATTTTAGTAACTATAGAATTGGGTGCTTATTTTGACTCTAGCGTTGCATGAATCTACTTAGATATTGTGATGAACAAGTTTCATAGTATCCTAGCATGAAGAAAAAATAATTAAATTACCGCTAGAAGGGATGGCTATAGAAGCTTCCTCTAAATAGTAGTAAGAGTTGAATACTTGATTCATTTCCTCTTCGAATTGATGGTCATTGAAATTTGGAGAAAACATATTGATTATTGAAAATTGAAGACATAGACTCTTCCCAATAGAAATATGATGCCAAAAGGTTGATTTTCACTGTGAAATCCTATTGCAAATGGGTTAATATGAATAAGAAAAGATATCTATAAGAATTTTCTTTCATTTTGTAGAGAATGGTTCATTTAGGTAATGATAGTTGGATCTAGAATTTCAATTGCCATTACAATATATTTTCTAGTGGAAAAATTTGTTTTCCATGCAAACGGTCGCTTGAAAATGGAAAACTGTTTGCAACCCCTCACCAAATAAGATGTAATGCACCACTACCAAATGTAAGTGCGCTTATGGAACTTGAGGAGAGGCTTGTCTCTCTCTGAATTTCATTTTCTAAAATCAGGCCTTGGGGCTATAAATGACCCCAGATGGGATTAACAGGATCGATTATTAATGTGCCCGTTCAACTATCCTTGCCACAACTCATTAACAATACAATGGAAAATTTCATGGCTCTGAAAAGATGCTTGTGATACAAAAATTCCTATCA
The DNA here is from genome assembly GCA_009831015.1 of Picea engelmannii. NCBI lineage: Eukaryota > Viridiplantae > Streptophyta > Pinopsida > Pinales > Pinaceae > Picea > Picea engelmannii. The sequence goes on from ML786274.1 coordinate 479,567, forward strand.
CAGAGGCAAAGTCCATGTGCATGTTATTATGAAAGAATTAAAGGAATTATGTTTGAGGGCCCTATACAAAGAACATAAAATTTGTACAGATGACCACTGGAACAATGTTCTTGCAGAAGAGGATGGAAACTCTGCAGACACTTTCGAAAATCCCATTGAATTTGATACAAGTGATGAATCAGAGAATGAGACACCTGTTGAGACATTGGTCCATGGATTCACTGATTCACAATGCATTCATGATTTGCAAGACAAGATTGTTGAAATTGCACCTGCTGAGGGGTAGCATCCACTTAGAATATTCAAGGACAAATTCGTTGAGGAAATGAACTTTCGAACACTCTTCTATGGAGATTCACATGGCAATGATATCACAGAATGATTCAGTTATGATAAAATAGTCTGATGGGAGATGCTACATTCAAGAGGTTTCTTCTCCTGACACATAACAAATTTGTTTTTCAATACAATGCGCATAACAATAGAGAAATTTCTCTCCTGCATGTGTGTCCGAATAAGAAAAGACCAGTTACAAGGAAGAAAGTTGTTCACCAAGGACGTGAAGTACAAAGTAAACTTGCAAAAAATTCTAAAATCTGATATTGGGTACATAGATTTCAAAAACATTTACACCTCCCCTGACTATTTGCAACAAAACAAAAAAAAAAATTGCAATGATCCGACAATTGGGCCCGCCAACATTTTTCATCACATTTACAAGTGCAGAGCATTGCTAGGATCCATTGGTAGCTTCCATATATGACCTGCATAGAAAGAGGAAATGTGAAAAAGAAACCAGTGCTCTAGAAAATAATGACATTGACTACCTCATAAGAAAAGGCCCAGTAACATGTAATCGCTACTATAGACATAGAATAAATGCTTTGAGACAATTGATATGCCATGATGAAACATTTTTCAGAAAAATATTGGACTACTTTTTTGTAACTGAGTTTCAGAATAGGGGAAATGAGCATAACCACACACTGTTATGGATAGAGGGTGCACTAGTTTATGGAGCCGATAGCAATTCAGAAATTGAACAATTTATGGGTAAATACATAACATGCAACAAAGATCATTTGGATCTAGAACTCACCAAATTCCATAGACATTACCATACAAGAAGTTGTAGAAAGAAAAAAAACTTGCAATGCAGATACAAGTTTCCTGTGCTGCCAATGAGAGCTATAAGAATCATAGAGCCACTTAGTTTAGAGGACAATTATGTTCTTGAGAAATCTAAATCATTTTTCACATTTCTAGAATAAGGACAATTTGACGAGCTGATGAGCTTCGATGCCTTCTTGACAGAGGTAAATATATCAGAAGATGAGTACGTCCAAGCCATACAATGTATGCTTAGGCGACCAATAGTTTTCCTTAAACAAAAGCTTTCCCATATTTGGAACAACAGTTTCTCCAAGGACATGCTAGTTATGTGGAAAGAAAATACATATGCGCAGTACGTGATCAATGCATATGTTGTAGCATCTTACTGTACTTCATATATGAAAAAGGTTGACAAATCTGTGACAAGTGTGTTCAGAAGAATACGCAAAGAACATGAAATAAATCATATTGATGCGATACAAATGATATGCACACTTGAAAATACATTTCTTAATATTCAACAAATGTCTTCTCAACAAGCAGTTCACAGACCACTTTCCCTGCCCCTCACTTCTAGTTCAAGAAAATGTGTCTTCATAAACACACCTCCACATGAAAAACACACATTTGTCCTTAAACCATTGGTTTTGCTACCACAAGAGCTTGACAATTCATAAGACGTTCTATGTTGATCTATTGTTGATTATTACCTTCAGTGTCCATCTAATATTAGGCATATATGCTTAGCAGAATTCGTATCGCATTACAAAAAAAATGGTGCACCCATATCAAAAAGAAAAAAAACCCTCTATCATACGGTTTGTCAAATACAATAAACATTGTGAATATGAACACTACTGCAGAGAAAAAATGTTGTTGTATGTTCCGTTCCATGAAGATGAAGAGACATTAAAACATAACTCACCTACATGGGAGGCTGTGTATGTTGCGTCTGAGACTATAGTGCACATCAATGAAGCTATATTTACCTACAATGTTAATCCAACATGGGGTGATCTAGAAGTTCCAGTTAATGACCTAGAAAACCCTAACAACCATGATTAGACATTCACAAATCGAAAAACAACCAGGACTCCTTCTGAGTCCTATGATTTGCAAGTGAATTTGCCTCGTCCTCTAGCAGGTGGAAGTGAAAAACATATCAATATTGGTTTTCAAGCCACAAAACATCCTTTCCTAATTGAAAATAATGAATACCATAGAATAAGACATTTCTTGAATCATGAAAAACAAAAAATTCTAACGTAGGTTGCTCTTAAAAAATGCTTGAACATGGATAGTCCTGTGCACTTGTTCCTTACAGGCGAAGTGGGAATAGGGAAGACATTCACAGCGAAAGAACTGTTCCGAATGATTGTATGAATTAATGATTCAAAAAATTCCTCTAATCGCATGAAACCAAAGGGTATAATAGTTGCATACACAGGAAAATATGCATATAATGCAGGTGGAACAACGATCTACTCTGCATTTTTTATGTCTTTTAACAAGTCACAGTTTCTTCCACTTAGCAAGGAAATGTTGGATACATTGTCTAAGCTTTATGAGGAACTCCAGCTTATCTTTATAGATGAAGCATATTTGATTGGTATTCATTTCTAGTATTCCATTGAAAACCAACTAAGAAGCTTAAAACATGTGCACATGAAATACTTTCAAAACATTGACATGATCTTCTGTGGGGATCTTTGCTAGGCACAACCCATCCAAGATTCTTTGAAATTTGAGAAACCTACCATTAACATGGAAATAGTGACCCATGACTTTTGGAAAGACAATATTAAATGCTTTGAGTTGCATACTACAATGCTACAGACAAATGAAACATTCATTGCAATTCTGAATAAATTGCGCAAAAACAACCAAACATATGATGACTTAACAAATATCAATTCCACGTCCTTGCGGCTTGCGCCAACAGACCTTACATTCCCTTACATATTTTACATAAATAAGGATGTTTCAATGCATAACAACCACATGCTATCGACCATTCTTGGCGATGATATCATCATCAACTCAATTGACCTGGCAGAAGACAACCATGGAAATGTGCCACGTCATGAACATACAATCACTTTACCTTCTCATCTTGTCCTCAAATTAGAAATGTTGGTTGAAATATATGCTTGTAACTATGATTCATAGGATGGCTTGGTCAATGGTGCAGATGGAATACATAGCACTATCCCATGTCAGAAGCATAGACTCCTTGTATTTACTAAGTCATATCACAAAATATAACTTCAAAGTGAAACAAAAAGTTGATATTGAAATGGAACGACTGAGGACCATCGCAAAATGGAAACTACACTATCACTACCAATTCATACAAACAAATTCATCTGTATCAATTCCGTCACTTAGCACACGCAGCTTAAATGCACATATGGATGATATATTGAATGACTATGATACAATGCAATCTGATATTCTGTACTTGCAAGAAGCACACATGGCATTATGCATACAAAACAAACAATTCTCAAATCACATTTGCATATCAAGTTACATTAGACATGGGGTGATGATACTAGTGAAAAAACATGTACCAATTTTGCACCATATCCATATCGAAGAAAATAATGTTGAAGTTGTGCTTGTAAAATTTTTCTTCCATGGAACATAAGTTACAATTTTGAATCTATATGTTTCTCTCCATGCAACATTCTCCAACATAGTAGATATTACTTCTAATGCATTGGCCCATTTCCATCTGAACAGACCCATTGTACTTGTATGAGACTTCAATATTGACATGCTACAAAATAATGACAGAACAAAATAATTGGAAAGCTACATGTGCAAATACAGTCTCTGATTTCTTTTGAACAACACAAGCCATGTGAAAAATGCACTTATTGACCATGTCTTTTCGAATGTGCCCATTCCTCAATACAATATATTTATCTTAGACACATATTGGTATAATCATGATACAATTGGTATTGCACTTGAATTATGAGATATACATCAAACATATTGCAAAGTGATATTTCTATGTTTCAAAGCATATTTGTATAGTTTGTTGAAAAAAAAAACAAAAAATAAATAAAAACAAAAAAACAAAAAAATTATTGAGATTCTTGGTTTTTCGTGAATTCCACAGATACTGTTCAATATACATTATGAAAAAAAAAAGGGTACATCTTTCTAAAAACTGTTTGTTTCTCTATTCAGCTTATTCTACTTTTTTTAGTATTTGTACATAGTACTTGCCTTTTTCCTTTACATGTTAAGTTATGTTCATATTCCTTTTGATTTGTGTTTTTTTGTTCATAGAAACAAACAAGATAACTGCACACCGCAAAGAACTCCTAACCAGATATGTAGACAAATCCATGCAAAGGTGCACTTTTTTCCTTTCCATGTTCCATACTAAACAGTTTTCCATTTACTATCTCTGTATTTGTCGAACTTGTTTTGAGTTGTGCTTTTTTGTTTTCTTGTTTTGAGCCTAGAGCTCACCAACCCGCGGGTCCTCCATCCAACATAAATACTATGATGAACCAGCGAGCCTGTAAGTTCTGTTGTCAGTTTCTATATCGCCCAACTATGGATGTTGTTTGTAGGACACAGAACATTAGACGCCCAATTTATAGCCCGTCAGCCCACAAGTGCGCGCTCCAACTAACTGGCTAAGTATGTAATGAGGCATATATGGATATTTTGTATGTATTGGTCGACAAATCCGCTTCTAAATTTGTATATCATCGAGTTGTGGATGTTATTATTAGGGAACGAAAGAATAGAGACCCAATTTTTACCCTGACAGATGGAGAACTCGCGATGCAAAAAGGTGTACATACTCTATAAAATCTCAGCCACCCCTCAAGTCCGCTTGTCAATTTGTATTTTGTGGAAGTCTATGTGGTATTTGTAGGACACAAAACAATAGAGATCTATTTTTTGAGCTGGCCAGCCCGAGAAACCGTGATCTAGAAAATGGCCAAGTATGGAATGCGATATCCGTGCATGCTCTATAAAATCTTATGTCCCTACTTTATAAATATATATATTTAGTTTTTCCTGGTTTCTAGACATACTGATCTTGTCACCACATAGTTAGTGCTCGACATGAATTATGAAATATGCACTCTGAGTCACACCAACCCGTTTTGTTTCCTTATCCAATTTTATGGTCATGGGTTCCCCTCTACACGTTATCAAAATTTGTCCATGTTCCATACTAAATAGTTTTCCGTTTACTCCGTCTATATTTGTTGAACTTGTTTTCAGTTGTGTCTTTTTATTTTCTCATTTTGCGCTTAGATCGCATGAACCCACAGGTCCACCATTAAACATAAATATTATGTTGAGCCAACGAGCCTGGAGGTCCTCTTGTCAATTTCTATATTTCCCAACTATGGATGTTGTTTATAGCACACAGAACATTAGAGGCCCAGTTTACAGCTCGCCAGCCTGCAAGTCCATGATCGAACTAACTGGCTAAGTATGTAATAAGGGATCTATGCATATTTTGTATGTATTGGTCTGGAAATCTTCTTTTCAATTTGTATATAGCCGAGTTGTGGATGTTATTTTTAGGTAATTATGGAACAATAAAGGCTCATTTTTTACCCCGGAAGACCAAGAACCCACGATCCACAAAAGTGTACATACTCTATAAAATATCATCCACCCTACAAAGCCACTTGTCAATATGTATTTTGCAGAAGTCTGTGTGCTATTTGTAGGATACAAAACAATAGAGACATATTTTTTGAGTCCGCAAGCCTGAGAACCCACGATCCAGAAAGTGGGCAAGTATGGAATGCGATATCTGTACATACTCTGTAAAATCTCATGTCCATACTTTATAAGGGTACACATTTAGTTTTCCCTGGTTTTTACACATATTGATATGGTCACCACACAATTTGTGTTCCACATGAATTATGAAATATGCACTGGGAGTCCGAACGAGCCCTTTGGTTTCCTTAGCCAATTTTATGGCCGCGGGCTCCCATAAAGTATACTTTTAAAGCTTTAAAAGTAGAAATATTGGTTTCCTTAGCCAATATGCACACTTGTTTCCTGTAAAGTCTACTTTTGAAGCTATAAACATTGTTGAGATATTCATGAAAGAAATCTTTAGACTGCATAGTATTCCTAAAATGGTGATTTCAGATAGAGACGTAAAATTCACATCTGCCTTTTGGAAGGAATTTTTTGCAGGGCTCAATACCAACTTGAATTTCAATACAAGTTATCATCCACAAATAGATGGAAAGACTGAAAGGAAAAACCAGATCGTGGAGGATATGCTCCACATGTATGTGAGAACAAAACCAAACAACTGGGAATACTATCTGCACTTGGTAGAATTTGCATATAAAAATGGGTAACAAACTTCGGCTAAGTTAAGCCCTTTTGAAATACTATACATCATAAAATGTATGACGCCAATCAGCTAGGATAACCCGGCTGACAGACTCATGGTCAAAACTGAAATGCTCCAAGAAATGGACAACATGGTTAGAAAGGTACAACAGAACTTGAAGGAAGCACATGATAGATAGAAGAGTTATGCATACCAGAAAAGACGACACTTGGAATTTCAAGCAGGAGACCATGTTTATTTGAAAGTCAAAGCCCAAAAAAGCTCATTGAAATTAGGGAACTGTGCCAAATTGACACCCAGGTTTTGTGGGCCCCTTTCGATACTAGCTCGAATTGGACCCATAGCATACCAACTTGCACTCCCAGCTAATCTAATAATTCATAATGTATTTCATGTTTCATTGCTGAAAAGGTATATTCATGAGCCTACTCATATGATTGATTGGAACTTCCTGCAGGTGGAACCTGAGGCGAGTTCTCGGTGGAACCCCTATGCATTCTGGACCGGAGAGAAATAACACTTTGGAACAGAGTCGTCGCTCAGGTAAAGGTGCTATGGAAGCACTTTAGCCCTGAGGAGGCCACTTGGGAGTTGGAAGGAGATTTGCGGAAATCTCATCCAATCCTGTTCCAGGAAAGGAATGAACACTAAGGACAGTGTTTTATTTAAGGGGGAAAGGATGTGACATCCCCCCAAAAATAAAGAAAATAAAAACATTTTTTGAATTTAAATTGATGGAAATTTATTTCCGTTTTTAGTCAATTTGAAATTCAAATTTTTTTTGCCATTTATGGAAACTCTAAATTTCGGATTTTATAATTGTGATAAATGATTTTGACTATTGGGCATAGATATGATTTGTGCCAACTAGATATTGGACTATGACACTTGTATGAAAAACATAATATTTTATATTGATTGCAGGAGACAAAGGGGACAACCATGTTAAATTTTAGCTGACCACGACTCCATGAGAGGGGAACTTGTTGGAACTACCTCTAAGTTGATTTTTACAAGTGGCAAATCAGGGAATTGGCCATTGGTAGCCCCTAAAAATCAGGGATTTAGAAAGTTGTGAAAATTCCCTAAGGAGGGAAAAGACCTAGGCAAATGGATAAATAAGCATATGTGACGAAGAAAGATGCTACCAAGTATGCTGGAGAGGAAAAATATTGATTTTTCCTTTCTTTTATGAACACTTTATGAGTGTAAGGCAAGGGGAAACTACTGGTTCAAAGAATATTGCAAAAGAGAGGTTTCCAAGTTTTCCCTCATGGACTCATGGTCAGGCTAGGGGATGAACTGTGCAAGTGATCTTGGCTGCTCGGTTCTATGGTTGGGAGGAACGTGGTCGTTCCCTTTCTTTTTCCACGAGTTTAGTTCAGATATGCTACTCTAAACCCTACCTCTTCAAACATGTTTATATCTATGGTACTGAACATGTTAAATCTGTAGTGAAGTAGTTCCTAGTTGTCTGCTTTAAATAATCATATAATTATTGTGTGCTATTTCCGTACCGAATTTCAATATCTTTGTCTCTGTGGAGTGTTTTGTTACAGATATGGTGAAATCCTTCAAGTTATCATGCATCCAAAAACATTGACAAAGGTTGTTCGATGACTACATTCTACAACTACCTTCCTAATTTTAAATATGTCGAACAAAAGGAACTTTATTGCCCGTTTACTGTAATTGGTAGCCGAGCGTGCTATTTCCCTATGGTGAAATTATTTTTCTGTAGATAACTAGTATACAGTGAACCGTCACTAATAAGTATACAAGTTCAAACTATAGGAAAAAATATCCTACAATACTGAGATTATATTAGACATACTTGTAGACTTGTATAGGTATAATATGAACAAAGACATATTATATGATGGATAATCTTTATAAATGATACATTAACATTGAGGCAAAACCAACTATAAACAGAGTCGGGTAATATACTTTTATGTGTGTGTGAACATACTCGCAGGAAATTAATCCAGCAAATCCACAGACCCTAATACCGATCATTGAAACATGGATACTATGGTATGGTTAGTAGTCTCGGCGACGGATCAACCCGACTTAATTATGGTATAGGATCAACCAAATGCTAGATTAATGGCTGGAATAGGAGCAGAAACAAAAATATAAATTAGATAGCCCATATACAGTGTAATGTGTAATCCACGACAAGTTAGGGTTATGATATGTATGAGTCACGAGTGGGGAAAGCGAGGCTCAGGCTCATTTCCTACCTTTTCCCTATCGTTTGTATAATAGAACTAAGTACCCAAAATTCAACAAAACTCGAAGGATTTTTGAATACAAGTGCATAATACCAGTGGGAGTGAACCTCCCTTAATCACAATATTTCTGTGCTAGTTGTAGGTGCATTAATATACAAGGTTAAATCATTTTGAGACGACTATGTAATTAATTCTGGGAAATTTCAAAGATGAAATTCGAACATTAATTCTGGGAAATTAACTAGAACAGATCAAGAAATGAAATTCAACATTAATTCTGGGAAATCAACTAGAACAATCAAGAATGAAATTAAACATTAATTCAGGGAAATTAGCTAGAACAAATCAAGAAATGAATTTCAACTATGTTTGACCAAACCGAACTATCGGGAAAATTTAGAAGAGAATGTTAAACATAGAAACATCAGTTATGTATCCTGTTGCTACCATATATCCACAACAACTAAAAACCCAATACATTGTTCTTAATCATTTAAAGAAATGGCGTTATGGATACCACGAATCCAATCAAGTGCAAGCTTGGCACAAAACTGAGAAACGAAAGATCTTTAATACAAAATTCGGGTGTACCCTTAAGACAACTAACACAAAACTGAGAAACGAAAGATCTTCACAACATTAAGATCAAGTCGTAGCCTTGATCAATGGTTCCAGTAATAACTTAGACAGATGGCTATTCGTAGTTGGAACCCGAGTGCCTCTTGGAAGAGTGAAAAGGGTGTTCCCCTTCCATGGCATGAGCACACTTTGCATGAAACAAGGCAAAACAATAAGAAAGTGAATCTGATAAACAATAACACAACCTTTAAAGGAACAGAACGAAATAAGGAAAAACTTAACTGTAATAATGGTTTCTTTAACCTTTGCCATTTGCGCTCAACCCGTGTGCTCCCAGACTGAGGAGGGAAGAGGAGCTCGTGCCTCCCTGATGGGTACCCTCACACAGCAAAGGGGCCCATCATTAGTGACAAATACCAGCTTTTAACCCAAAGAAAATCATGTATAGGGATAACATGTGTATAATAAGGATAAAGCGATAGTAAACATAAATCCATTGTAATAGTTTAATTATAAATAGAAAAGATTAAACCGCCTCTAGACTATAGGACAACCCCTCTTATCGGCATAGTAATACCAGTGAATGTAGGGTTTAAACACATGACCTTTATTTAGTTCCACACTGTACCGAGAGGTCTTTTACACATAGGAAAGCCACATACATACACTCTCAACTAGGTATTAAACGACGAAGGAAAACACACCCAATATAGATTTTTCAGTTAAGAAACAAATAAATATAATACCTCGGATGCACAAACATTGGGATAAGACCTTCCACAGAGAAAGATGGATCTTCTCAACAAGAAAGCCAGTACAGGGAGGGGATTAACTACAAGAACTCTAAACCCTACTGGAGCACCCCGTTTCCCTTTTACTATCTTTTTAAACACCGATATAAAACAAGAAAATGCTCTGCTTGTATACTATAGTTATCGAGAATTACTCGATGAGACAAAAAGAACTCGAATGAAAATGACAAGCAAGTCAACTTAGCGTCTTACAAGGTGGTCCGTCGAGGAGTCGACTGCAAAGAAATCTCCCAGTTAGAGCAAGGTCTTATTTCATAGAGGCATAACTGCATTGCTAAGGCAGAAAACTAAAACATAGTTTAATTCAGAGCTTTCCTTCCCATTCACCAAGCCAAGACTAGAATGAAGTGAGAGCTATGGGATAGCCTTCACATGGAGTAATGGAGGATGAGTGGGATCGTACCTGGCCATGTGAAAAATGGTAAGTGGCAGCATTTCATTAGGCACGCCAGTCGAACACTGTATCGATTTGACTTAACATTAGAGCAACATAAATGTTGCAGACATGTCTTTAAGGTGAGGGGGATTCCAACCGGTTGTGTTGCTCAGAGAATTTATGGAAAGAAGCCCGAATGGCCTACGTAGGGCTAAACCTTTTATCACCCGGTTACACCAATTATGCACCGAATCTCAACTACTTTTATGTTAACCATATCCTACCTGAAGTTTAGCCACCCACGCTCTTTATTTTGTATAGTGTAGTGCTCGATTTTACCCCAAAGGGGTTTGTTTTAAAAGTATGCCGAATGGTGATAACCTTTTCGCATAGACCTTGTATTAACATGTATACAAGGTAATTTATCATAAGACCTCACACCTATGACCTTTTTTTTTAGGGATTAGTTGGTTCTAAGTAGTTATACCCCTTAATTCTTAAAGAGGGTTTGGAAACGATACGATGGGTGTTACCAGGGTGTAAATAACAAACAAGGTATCCCTAGCTATGTACCTACGATCGCTTATATAACTCACTACCAAAATAGGAAAGGTGACAATATGACAAATATCGGTTAGAGTCGTAAAGACAAAGGACTGGTGTACATCATGGTTGACGACTGACTGAACTTTAAGGACACGGTATCAACTCAAAGTACCCAATAAAAAGAGTAATTAAATAAAGGAATTTTTTTTTATATGTAAATTTTGAGGTACATTACAAAATTGATAATTTTAAGGCCTTGTCTCTAAAAAAAAATTACAGTATTCTTGAATATCATGAGAAAGACGTGGACAACTAGCTAGTCTATTATTCGGTGCAAAATGGAGACATTCATCAGTTTCTGTGTATTTTTTCTATTGATATAACTAAATTAGAAAATGAAATTTGTAGCATTAAAATATGGAATGACATCAACGTCACCCCCTTGAGAAGCTATATTGAAGAGAACTTGAAGTGGGTCCCCGACGAAATCCAACAACAAAATGCATCAGCAAGCAAATAGAAAAATTCCTTCTTGGAACATTCCTATACATCCTTTGTTTATCAGTCCAGTTATTCAAGAGGGTCGGCCACAAAAGTCGACAAGAATACGCATCAGCAAGAAAATACCAAAATTACTTATATGTATCATGCCTGTAAGTATATAGTCATAGTCCTTTCTTTATCAATCCACTTATTCCACCTTTTCTGAATATAAATCTATAACCAATGAGTGATATCTTACAATTTCTACTTTTTAGGTATTACACTCTACTATGCCCCCCTTCTTCTTTCCATTCCTATTTCTTGTATATATTTCTCTTATGGTCCACAAGAGCCCCAATCCCAGACTAAATGAGAAACACATTTAAATTTATAGGAATATGTAAGAAAGTATTATTTTTTTCATATATTCGAAATACAACTATTTTTTTTTCTCCTCATATATTAATGTGTTCCTACATTTTGTTTATTTTATTTAAATTCTCTTCCTTTCTGATGCATATTTTTCCCTGTCTGGTCATTTTCAAAATTACGTATGCAGTAAATCAAACTAAAATTTCACATATCATATTTCACACACAGATATATATATATATATATATATATATATATATATATATATATATATATATGTCATAAATTTGTCCTCACAACTTTATCTTTGCCACCTATCCTTCATATTGTTCTTCACATAGGCCATTACAATTCAAATAGTCTCAAGCCCGCTTGTCAATTTGTATATTGCAGAACTCTGGGTGTTCTTTGTAGGCCACGGAACAACAGAGGCCCATTTTTCTACCTGCCAGCCCCAGAACCCGTGATGCAACAACTGCCTAACTAAGGATTCAGGGCTCCATCGATGTTATATCAAATCTCATCCCCATAGTTTATAAAAGTACATATTTTGTTTGTATAAAAGAAAATATATGCTTTTTAAAATTACATCTTTGGTATGAATAATTTATGTTGTCCACGAACCTTTAATTACATAAATTTCAATTTCTTCTCTACAAGAGCCCTTGTTTTAAGGAAAGCTAATTCAAGAATGCTTGTTTTTAGTGCTTTTCTCCATGAAACTATGTAACAGGCATTACTACTATGTTTTTTGTGTTTTCTTGTCCGTGATTGTTTGTAAAAAAAACTACGGAATGATAAATTTTTTTGACACGAGGCCCTTAAAATTGAAATAGTGCCCAAGTCCGATTGTCAATTTCTATATCGCGGAACTATTGGTGATTTTTTTTAGGCCACAAAACAAGAAAAGTCCAATTTTTCAGCACCACATCCTGAGAACCCACCATCCAAAAACTGGCAAAGTATGGTATGAGGGCTCTGTGCATGCTCCTTAAAATCTCATCCCCATACTGTATAAAAGTACATATTTCGTATGTATAAAAATAAATATCTACTTTGTAAAGTAACATATTTTGTATGTATAAATTATGCATATTTTTCCCCGCCTCGTCATTTTCAAAATTACATATGTGGTAAATCACTCACTCAAATTTCACATATCATATTTCACACACACACACACACACACACACACATATGTGTGTGTGTGTGTGTGTGTGTGTTTCTTTAAATTTACAGGAATATGTAAGACTTTTTATTATTTTTTGTATATAAATGTCATAAAATTGTGTTTACTTTATCTTTACCACCTGTCCTTACTGCTTGCCACAGAGGCCCTTACAATTAAAATAGCTCGAACTCCACTTGTCAATTTGTATATCACAGAACTTTGGGTATTCATTATAGACCATGGAACAATAGAGGCCCATTTTTCAGCCCACCAGCCCGAGAACCTGCGATGTAAAAACTATATATGTTTCTTTAAATTTACAAGAATATGCAAGATGTTTTACTATTTTTTCTATATAAATGTCATAAAATTGTGTTCCCTAGTTTATCTTTACCACCTGTCCTTACGGCTTGCCACAGAGGCCCTTACAATTAAAATAGTCCAAACTATGCTTGTCAATTTGTATATCGCAGAACTTTGGGTATTCTTTATAGGCCATGGAACAACAGATGCCCATTTTTCATCCCGCCAGCCCGAGAAATCGTGATGCAAAAACTAGCTAAGTATGGATTCATGGCTCTGTGCATGCTCTATAAAATGCCATCCCCATACTCTATAAAAGTACATATTTCGTATGTATAAAAGTAAATGTCTATTTTATAAAATTGCATCTTTGGTATGTATAATTTATGATGTCCAAGAACCTTTAATTTCATAAATTTCAATTTCTTGTGTCCAAGAACCCTTGTTTTAAGAAAAACTATTTCAGGAATGCTAGTTTTTTATGTGCTCTTCTCCACGAACTTATGTAATAGACGTTACTGTTATTTTTTTTGTTTTTTGTCCATGAGCGTATGTAAAACATATGTAAAGAATACTATTTCGGGAATGCTAAATTTTTTTGGCACGATGCCCTTAAAATTCTAATGGTTCGGAAGTCCAATTTTCAGTTTGTATATAGTAGAAATGTCGGTGCTTTTTGTAGGGCACAAAAGAACATATGACCAATTTTTAGCCTGACATCTCAAGAACCTGCCATCCAAAACTTGGATAAGTATGGAATGAGGGCTCCTCTTTGTAAAATTACATATTTTGTATGTATAAATTATGTTATCCAACAACCTTTCATTTCATAAATTTAAATTTCTATTGTGTCGACGACCCTTCTTTTAAAGAAAAATAAGTCAAGAATGCTAATTGTTTTGTGTTTTCTGTCAGAAAACCTATGTAAGAGACATTACCACTATTTTTTCCACTTTTTTACCACGAACCCATGTACTTCAACTTCCTGCCCATGTGTTTGTACTCCGTTTCATTTATTCCCTTTCCCATAGATGGAGTGCTAGTAGAAAACATGTGTCGAGTGGAGTAGCCAGGAGCGATCCTCCGTGACACCAACCAAGTGAGGACCGTGTGTCAATACCTCCCACCTGCCTCATGAATTTAAGCTCAGCTTGCTTGAGGTAGGCTGCCATTACTCTCAGTGCACACTACTCTACCTTCACATCCTTGCAATAGACCAACGCACTTCCTCGACCTTTACTTTGTGCCTACAGCCATTTATGGAACCTCACCAGCTCCCTGGCCTATTTCAATTGCTCTAACAGCTCTAGATGGCTCATTCTTTCCTATTTTTTCTTCTCAGAGCTCAACCTCCTTCCCAGTCTCTCCCTTCTCTACTTTTGTCCTCTCGTTCTCTATTCCTGGAACATTTTCTCTCTCCCACTATCCCATTGATTCCCTAGCTACAAGGGAATTTGAAACATGGATCAACCTGGTAGCCAAACTGACCCCACTTGGTCCTCCATCCCCCACCTGCTCCCTCCCTATTATCCTACTCCTCTTCGGCCACCTCGTCCTCCTCCCTAGCACAGTCAACTGACATTGTCGCTTCTCTCCTGCCCCTTTCTGCATCCCTTGCCAATAGAATGGAGCAGTTGGACTGTTGAGGGGCCTCACTGGACTACAACCCAGGACCTTTAGGCAATTCGTCCTCTGTTTCACACCCAGGCCCTTTGGCTCCTTCCAAATCTCCAGCCACCCAGTCACTTCAGGACCATCCTCACGATGCCCAATTTTAGATGGATTGTCGAGAAGCTAGTCAAAATATGCGACGACAACCCCAATCTCGAGCCAGTTTCAACACTGACCTAGAATGCGAGATGCAAATAGGCGTTGTACTGGTGCAAAGGTTGGTAGTTGACCTACGTCCGAACATGGATGACCTCCAGTTCTACCTAGAGACCTTGGATGACAAAGCCTCTCAACTCCTGTAGTTTCTCTCTGCATTATAGGGTGCTCATCACCTCCCAGTGGAGGAAGCCCAAGCAGCAACATCCCAACCAGCGGCAACCTCGGCACCAGTGTTGGCACTGTAAACTTTGGTCCATGCAAAGGCACACTACGAGGAGAAGAGGCTTCTGTCACGTCCAGAGGATGTCCGGAAGGAAGAGCATGTGCCATCACAGACAGAGGATGCCATGCAACTAGACCAAACACCAGTAGAGGAGGAGAGACCTCCTCCTGGGGACATGACATTTGGTGCCTTCTGCATGGCCGCGTCGCCGCACTACAACCCATACTAGTGATCTATCTGTTGTTTTTGTCTCTTGTTTTTTCATGTGCATGGTGACCTTTCATGCATTTGTCCATGGTCGTTATAGATATGTTGTCTACACTTTCCAGAGTTATAGTGACCACCATTAGGGGCCATAATTTTTAACTCGTTTTGCATCAGTAACAGTCTACACTTCAATTATGAAGCAGTTCGACTGGCTGAGCTGGTTTCCCCTCAGGGTAGCTCAGTATTTAGAACTTGAAACATGGAAATTCTCTGTAGTCCTTCATTTTGACAGACTTTTATACAATCTTACTTATAAAAAAAAATATCGAATAAAATTTAAATAATTGTGTATACTATTCATTAAGTAAAAAATGTTATAGCATTATATAAATTACTATAAATCTTCATACAATGTTATAATATTCTATAAATTACTCAGTATCATGTATATGATGGAATTGTTGGGTGCAAAATGTATATCAAGAAAGTGTTTGGTGTAAAATGTATATCATGGAACACGCTGTACATGAAAAGTGTGAACCCGCAACTCCGCCAACCCATGACTCCGTAATTGTTCGGTGCATAATGTATCAACTGTTATAGCATTATATAAATTACTATAAATCTTCGTACAATGTTATAATATTCTATAAATTACTCAGTATCATATATATGACGAATTCTTGGGTGAAAAATGTATATGACGGAAGTGTTGGGTGCAAAATGTATTTCACGGAACATGTTGGCCATAAAAATTGAAAAATGTGAACCCATCACTCCACCAAACCGCCACTTTGTAATTGTTGTGTTACATTGGCTATGTATTAAATATTTTATTTACTATCAAACTTAGATCCTAGGAACTTTCATTCATGTACGAGACATTAATATTTTTTGATAAATTTCAAATAAAACTAATTCGGGAATTCTAAATTCTACATGAATACCACATGTACTAAAACTTGCAACCCACACATTTACTCCCATTCTAGCTTGGCAGGGAATACGCTGTCATGCAACACTTGTTTACTAAAATTAATTAAAACTCTTATAATAAATTCTTGTCTAATGAAAATCATAATTTTTATGTTTTTACGTTATTTTATTAAAAAATATGAATATAATATCTTTTTCACATCTATCAAAAACCAAACCAAATTGCTTAAGTCTTTTAAATTTTCCATAAAAATGATTTATGATGAATAACCATAAAAAACAAAGTCTTTAATAATATATTTAATGAAATATATGATAGTTTTATAAATAAATAAAAAATAAATAAGAAATACTAAAATTGCTTTGAGATTTTTAAATTTTCCATAAAAATGATTTATTATCAATAGAAATTAAAAATAAAAAATAATAATATCTTTAATAAAATCTATCATAATTTTATCCAATAAACAACTTAGAAAAAAACTTATGCGAATTTAAATTATATAAATTGCTTTAAGTCTTTTTAACTTTTCCATTAAAAATGATGTACAATCAATAATTATAATAACATCTACATCTTTTCATGATTTCTTACATAACATATGAATAAAATCTATGATAACCTTAATAAAATCTATGATAACCTTATGTAAGAAAGGAACAAAATATTTATGGTGCATAAAGTAAAAATTATAAACAATGCTTTGACATAGTTTAGTACCATCTATTGAATCCTCCGAAAAAAATTCTAACCTCCAAGTATTGTACTTTCTTAGAAAGTGTATTTTATTCTGAATTCAGCTCTTATAACATTTCTTAAATAAATTTGATGAAGTAGTTGATAAAAAAAAAAAAATGCATTTATTAAAGGTTATAAGACAATATTATCAATTCATATTTGTATTCTCTTCCATTTGATGATTAAATACATGTCACCAAAAACCTAAAATTGTTGGACTCCTTTCTCCAAAGAAAATTTCAAATAAATTTTCAATGCCATCATTTCTACATAATTTCTTTAACCAAGACCCAAACCTACTTTGAACTTTAAATAATGACTATTATAAATAAAATGAATACCCATAGCCAATAGTAATGAATACCCATAGCCAATAGTGAACCTAGTGGGGCCTTTTTTAATTAAAAAAACCCTAATAGAGAGTTATATTTTTCAAAATTTCCTCCACTTATCTTGGAGGTTTATATTTTACACACATTCTACACTCTTGGAACAAAGAACACATATTTTACAAAAAGACCTTAAAAGTAGGAACCTTCTTTTCATAAAATACTTGAGCATTAGAAGCCAACAAGATGCCCCATAAAATAAGGCAGACGATTTCTATTTTAATTCGTTTATGAGAAAACATGTTTTTATACTATCTTCCACATATTTCCCAACCCAAACATTTGAAATTTATGTCCATTATTCAACATTCTTCTAGAGTTGTTTAGCATAACTACAATGAATAATTAGATAAGTGATAGTCCTATATAATAAATAGATACTACATCCCTACATACACCTCCATTTCATAAGTTCCCAAGTGAAAACTCTATTTATTAGTGCTTGTGAAAGGACTATATTCATATTTTTGGGGTCCTCGATCTTCCATATTTTTTACCACCATAAGCACCCTTATTGAACCTCAAGCAAAGGTAAAACTTTGTAGCTTTCGATAATTGTAATGTACCTCAAAAATCACCATAAAAAAAAATATATTTTTACATTTATCCTTGAAAAGTTTCGAGATCTCAAGCAAGTAAGCTTTATGTAAGAAGACTTGAGTCTGAAGGTTTGTTAGAGTCCTTACTGTCACCGACTGTCCTTACCATTCAAATTAAGTTTTCTAATCGACGATATAATGAGTATTTACTCATCACTTCAATGTTTAATTATGATCCTGAAATTTATAATTACTCTCTTAACTGCTAGTACCTATAACAGTACCACAGTCTTAACAATACAAGCAACTTTGGGGTTTTTATGACCAAAACCCTACATAAAAAAAATATTACCCTATGTTTGCAATACAATCGACTAGTAATATTGTCTGTTACTCCCATACCTCTATCCGGAATGAAGATTCTCCAACGTTCTTTTACCATTGCATTCATTTCATTAATAGAGTTGTTTCCCATAACAATAAGTTTCTTCTAAGTTCCTACAGCTTTGTGAAGAAACATAGGTCAATCGATTTTTGGTGATCACAAGTGCCGAACAAAAGAAATGATCTTGTTGTTTGCCGAAATTTAAAACATGGAACGACTATGGGCCAACATTTTGGGGTTTCATGAGTACAAGATCCAGACATCAACAAATAACATTTCCCAAAATTGCGACAAGATGTCGAGTACTTTGGGGTTTTGGGGTTCAGTTTTTTGTAAACACAAAAGTCAATCATCTACACACAACAAGTCCCGAAAATACGAAAGGTGCTAGTACTTCGGGAATACAGAGTTCGGGATTTCACGAGTGCAAGTGCCCAAACAACCACATATACAATCCTCCAAAATGCAAAAAAGGGGAAGGTGGGTCTTGCACTTCGGGATTTTGGGATTCAGAACTTCGCGAGTTCTGGTGTCCAAACCTCGACATACAAAAATTTCTAAAATGCGACAAAGGAAAAGGTGAGACCTGCATTTCGGGATTTCAGGGTTCAGGGTTTCATGGTTTTCATCGCCAAACAACCAACATACCACAATTCTCGAATTGTGAAAAAGAAAGGCACTAACATTTCAAGATTTCGGGGTTCGGGATTTTGGGGTTTCCAATGTCAAACAATGGAACACAACAATTATTGAAATTGCAAAAAGAAAAGAACGTGGAACTAACATTTTGGGATTTCGGGTTCGTAATCTCGTGACCTCAAAATCCAACATCAACTGCAAACAATTTCTGAAATTGCGAATAGAAAAGAACGTGGAACTAACATTTTGGGATTTCAGGATTTGGGGTTTCAGGGTTTCAAATGTCGAACCACAACACACAACAATTCCCAAATTTCAAAAGGTGAAAGGGTTTGGAACCAACACTTCAGGATTTCAGGTTTTGGGGTTTCAAATGTCAAACCACAGCACACAACAATCCTCGAATTACGAAAGCATAAAGACTTAAGAATTTTACATGCACAGAAGGATACAAAAGGATAAAGGTTTTCTGTAAGAGAAAATTTTTAAATTCATCATAGACCTTGACTAAGGAAAGGGTAGACCATTCTGAAAAGAAACAAGGAAGAAAAAACATCCAAAAGGTGTTGATTCTCAAGATTGGTTTAGCACCTGAAAAAAAAAACAAAAAGGGGTTTCCAAAATTCTTTAACTCACGACTTTTGTCATTCTATACACATCTAATATATTGTTTGTATATTGTTAGATACGTAGCATCGGATAAAAACATTTGACCAAAAAGTGGGAAGAAATTGTTATATATCTGATTTAATACAATATAATACACCAGATGCAAAAAAGGTCATATACATAGAGAATGTAACTTCTTCCAGTTCCGATTCAATAGATACAAAACATCAAAATACATATCCATTCATAATAGAGAGGGGAAAATTAACATATTTGAATCCTATCTGTGGGAAGACAAAGGGAACAACCACGTTCCTCCCAACTATAAAACAAGACAACCAAAGTCACTTTCTCGATTCACCCCCTAGCCTGACCATGAATCCATGAGGGCGAACTTGGAAACTCCTCCTTAGCAATGTCCTTCAATTCCAACAGTTCTCCTCTAGCCTCACACTTACTCAACAGTGTTCATAACAACAAGACAATTCCGTTTCAGCTGTCTCCACTTGCCTCACACTCAATCTGTGGTGTTCATAACAACAAGAGAGCTCAGGAATCCTTTCCCAGCATACTTGGCAATGTCCTGCCTCTTCGCATATGCTATTTATCAATTTTTCCTAGGTCTTTTTCCCTACTTTGGGGATTTTTGCAGCTTCTTAGTCCCTGATTTTCAAGGGCTTCCAATGGCCAAATCTCTGATTTTCCACTTCTCATAATCAGCCTAGAGGCAGTTCCAACATGTTCCCCACTCATGAAGTTATGGTCAGCTGATTTTTAACATGGTTGTTTCATTTGTCCTCCTGTAGTTAATATAAATATTCTATTGTGATACAAGTGTCATAGTCAAATAGTTAGTTGATTCCAAATAGATCTCTGCCCAATAGTCACAGTAATTAAATACAATTATTAAATTCAAAATTCAAAATTGCCATAAATGGCAAAAAAAATTCAGATTCAAATTTGCCAAAAATGGAAATAAATTTTCATCACACAAAAATAAAAATATTTATTTTGGGGGGATGTCACATCCTTTCCCCCTTCAGTAAAACACTGTCCTCAGTGTTCATTCCTTTCCTGGAATAGGATTGGATGACATTTCCACAAATCTCCCTCCAATTCCCAAGTGGCCTCCTCAGGACTAAAGTGCTTCCATTGCACTTTTACTTGAGCGACGACTCTGTTCCGAAGTGTTATTTCTCTCTAGTCCAGAATGTGCATAGGTTCCACCTGAAACTCTCCCTCGAGTTCCACTTGCACCAAGTTCCAATCAATCGTATGAGTAGGGTCATGAATATACTTTTTCAAAAAAGAGACATGAAATACATTATGAACACTTAGATTAGCTGGAAGTGCAAGCTAATATGTTATGGGTCCAATTCGAGCTAGTATCTTGAAGGGCCTACAAAAATTGGCTGCCAGCTTGGCATAGTTCCCCAACTTCAGTGAACTTTTTCGGGCTTTGATCTTCAAATAAACATGGTCTCCCACTTGAAATTCCAAGTGTCTTATTTTCTGATCCGCATAACTCTTATGTCTGTCCTGTGATTCTTTCAAGTTTTGTTGTACTTTCTTTACCATGTTCTCCATTTTTTGGAGCATCTCTGGTCCAACCATGATTCTATCAGCCGGGTTATCCCAGCTAATTGGAGTTGTACACTTTCTTTTGTAAAGTATTTCGAAATGGCTCAACTTAGCTGAAGTTTGGTACCCATTGTTATATGCAAATTCTACCAAGTGTAGGTAGTCTTCCAACTTTTTCGGCTTTTTTCTTACAAACATCTAGAGAATATCCTCTACAATTTGATTTTTCCTTTCAGTATGTCCATCTATTTGTGAATGATAACTCGTACTGAAATTCAAATTAGTATTTAACCCTGCCAACAATTCCTTCCAAAAAGAGGATGTGAATTTTACGTCTGTATCTTAAATCACCATTTTAGGAATACCATGCAGTCTAAAAATTTCTTTCATGAATATTTCAGCAACGTTAATAGCTTTAAAAGTAGAATTTACAGGAATAAGGTGTGCAGACTTACTGAGTTTATCGATTACAACCATGATTGAATCATTTTGTTTCTGAGTTTTAGGCAAACCTGTTAAAAAGTCTAGGGATATGGTCTCCCATTTTAATTCTGGTACTGGTAATGACTGTAATAGGCTGGATGGATGATTTCGGCCTTAACCTGCTGACAATCTTGGCACCTAGCCAAATACTCTGTTGTTTCACCCTTCATATTAGGCCAGTAAAATAGTTTTCTAAGTGTTGTTATTGCTTTTTGGTAACCTTGATGGCCAGAATATGGTTTCTTATGCACTTCGTCTAAAATAGTTTATTTTAGCTCTGTTGAATATGGTATGTAAAGTCTATTTTTAAATCTTAATAGTCCCTATTTGTCGATACTTATATCTGGTTTATCTGAGTTTGTGATACTATTTTGAAGTTCTTCCATTATCTTAGTGTAATTTCCCTCGTTGATACCTGTCGTCCTTATTCTTTGTTCCATATCACTTTCTGCACTGGTGATGTTTATCTCAAATAACCCATGGATTATGCGTCTTAAAGCATCTTCTAATTTATTTTCCTTACCCTTGATATGTCTTACCTTGAAGTCGAATTCGCTCAAGAAGGCTAGCCACCTTGCTTGTCTTGCATTAAGGTCTGGCTGGTTAAAAAAATATTTCACTCCGCTATTATCCATGAATAGTAAGAATTTTCTGCCCATTATATAGTGTCACCACATTTTTAAGGCATGTATTACTGCTACCAATTCTAAGTCATGAGTGACACAATTTCGCTCGTGCTCCTTTAATTTATGGGACTCATAACAAATCATGTGCCCTTCCTGAGTCAGAACACCGCCTAGTCCCTCTTTACTTCCATCAACACATACTGTGAAGTCTTTATCTGAGTTTGCTACCTT
The DNA here is from genome assembly GCA_009831015.1 of Picea engelmannii. NCBI lineage: Eukaryota > Viridiplantae > Streptophyta > Pinopsida > Pinales > Pinaceae > Picea > Picea engelmannii. The sequence goes on from ML786274.1 coordinate 502,341, forward strand.
TAAAATGGGCGCTGATGTCAATAATTATTTTAGCTTGTTAAAATTGTCTTGATACTTTTGCGACCAGTTAAACTTGGTCCCTTTCTTTTGTAATGACATGATAAGGTAGGCTATCTTGGAGAACCCTTCTATAAATCTCTGATAATATCCAGTGATTCCCATGAATGACTGGATATGTGCCACATCCTTAGGTACTGGCCATTCCATAATGGATTTTATCTTTTCTGGGTCTACGACAATACCTCCCGAGGAAATGACATGTCCTAAATATTGTATTTCTTTTTTATAAAAATCACATTTGTCGAATTTTGCGTATAGTTTGTGTTTCCTTAGTGTTTGCAGAACTATTCATAAGTGTTCATCATGTTCCTCCTCCATTTTAGAATAGACCAGAATATCATCGATAAATACTACTACGAACTTGTCTAAGTATTGGCTGAAATTGCTATTCATCAAGCACATAAAGGTGGTTGTTGCATTAGTGAGTCCGAAAGGTATGACTACAAACTCGTAGTGTCTGTATCTTGTTTAAAAAGTTGTTTTGTTTATGTCTTGGTATTTTTTCCTAACTTGATGATATCCGGATCGTAAATCCAATTTTGAAAAAATCTTCGCCCCACCAACTTGATCGAATAGATCATTTATCCTAGGTAAGGGGTATTTGTTTTAATGGTCACTTTGTTCAATTGTCTATAATCGATACATAGTCTTAGAGTACCATCTTTCTTTTTCACAAAGAGGACTGGTGCTCTCCATGGTGAGACACTTGGTCTGATATACTCTTTATCCAACAATTCCTGTAATTGTATTTTTAATTCTGTCAGTTCTGGTAGACTCATTCAATAGGGTGCTTTTGAGATAGGGGTTGATCCGGGTAGTAAGTCTATAGAGAAATCTATTTCTCTCCTAGGAGGTAATTCTGGTATCTCATCAACAAACATGTCTCTGCATTCACGTACGACAACAAGGTCTTCTAACTTGGGCTGATCTTCTTTTTCTAATAGATTTGTCACTTGGATGGTGTAAACTTGACATCCCTTTATAATACACTTCTTGAGTTGCACTGAAACTTGTCTGACTGATACAGGTTTTGGTATGCCTTGGGTTGTTCTAATAGTGCCAAAATTATCTTTATAGCTAAGTATCTTTGTATAATAATCTAGTACTGCTTTGTGTTGTTCCAACCAATCCATCCCAATAATCATATCATAAGACCCTAATGGTAGGATGTTCAGATTGGTCCTTATCTTTTGACCATCTAAGATGAAATCAAGGTCAAAAATAAAGTTAACTACCTTTGTTTTAGCACATATTGCTAATTGTACAAGCCAAGATTTTTTGTTCTTTTCTTTCTTAAGTTTATTCAACTCTACTACATCAAGAGTAATATAACTTAATGTAGCTACATGGTAAATTAAAACATAAATTCGAGCATCATGGATTTTACCTTCTACTTCTACCATCAAGGACTGGTGGTCAACTTATCGACCATCTATGGATGCATTTATCCGATGCAAACTTCTACCCATGTCACCCATTATCGAGGCTTCGTGCAAATTATGAACAATAGTTCTATTTGTTGTAATTAAATGTGGATAGTTCCTCCTTAGATGAGCCTCTCCATACTCCCAACACTTTAATGGCTCACGGGAGCTATCCCCAAACTTCTTCATTCCCATATTTACCGGTTTACCGCTACCTTGCGTATTCAGATGATTGGAGTGAAAATCCTTCCTAGGGAAACTTTTTGCTGCATTCTGATAAGGAGCTAGCTAGTATCCCTTCTTCCATTATTTTATTCCATATTGATTCTTATCCTTCCAGGTCTTGGGAAACTCTACCCGTTGTTTATACTGGTCATAACACATTTTTGCTTTCCTGAATACCTCACTCAAGCATTTGGGGTTGTCAAACTCAATTTTGTCCCTGTAGGATTGTGGTAAACAACTTAAGAATCGCTGGATTTTTACCTTATCCTCTCGGAAATATGGTACAAACCTTAGTAGTTCCAAAAATTTATTTATAAGGTCCTCCATCATCATTTGTCTGAGTCGTAATTCATAAAATTATTTCGTCTTCCTTTCATAATAGCTTTCAGAAAGGTATTGTTTCTTAAAATACTTCTTGAAGTCGGACCATTCGAACTGTTTCTCCTTTAGGCCCTTGGCCAATTTCAAGTCTTGCCACCAAGTGCTCGCCTTTCCCTTCAGATTGTAGATGGCCATTCTGACCTTCATGTTGTTGGAATAGTTGTAGATTTGGAATTATTTTTTGATGTCCAACAACCATGCCTCAGATTCTTCTCCTGTCCTGGACTCTCCATCAAAAGTAGTTGGTTTACTCTTTTTAAATTCTCCTTCAAGGTGGTTTTTTTGTTTTCTTTTTTTGTCTGGTATGGTTTTTTCTTCAGCTGAAGGTGTCCCTTCAGATGAATTGTCTTCTTTTTTTGTTTTCACACCAGAATTCTTGGATGCCCTTTTGTTGACCTCTTCCTCATGGTTATCATCTTTTGGGCTTTTATTGGTTACTATACTACGCAGCAGGACTTCATTTATCTCTTGCTTTTCCCGTTGTGCCTTCTTCAATTTTTCATTATTGGCCCTGAAAACCTATAGTTCAACTATAAGGTTTCTCATTGTTTCTAACACCTCTGTGGGTGAGATTCCATCATTGTTCTGTCTTGGATCTCCAGGAGGTCCTTGTTGCAGATTCTCTTCCACCATGATTTATACACCTTCTTGAGCTTCCATTATTCCACACAAAACAGAACAGATTTATGTTTGTAATCCACAAGATTTATTAGTTTTTCATAAATCAGAATATATACTAGGCAGTTAATGTGGCCCTGTTCAAGCCCAGTGTTGTAACTTTTCCTCTGATACCATATGTAATGTACCTCAAAAATCACCATAAAAAAAAAAATATTTCTACATTTATCCTTGAAAAGTTTCAGGATCTCAAGCAAGTAAGCTTTCTATTAGAAGACTTGAGTCTGAAGGTTTGTTAGAGTCCTTAATATCATTGAATTTCCTTACCCATTCAACTTAAGTTTTCTAATCGACGATATAATGAGTGTTGACTCATCACTTCAATGTTTAATTAAGATCCTGAAATTTATAATTACTCTCTTATCTGCTAGTACCTATAACACTACCACAGTCTTAACAATACAAGCAACTTTGGGGTTTTTATGACCAAAACCCTACATAAAAAAAATATTACCCTATGTCTACAATACAATCGACTAGTAATAAAGTCTATTAATCCCATAACTCTATCCGGGATGAAGATTCTCCAATGTTCTTTTACCAGTTCATTCATTACATTAATAGAGGTGTTTCCCATAACAATAAGTTTCTTCTAAGTTCCTACAGCTTTGTGAAGAAACAGAGGTCAATTGGGTTTCAATGATCACAAGTGCCGAACAAAACAAAGGACCTTGTTGTTTGCCAAAATTTGAAATACAGAACAATTGTGGCCCAACATTTTGGGGTTTCAGGATTTGGGGTTTCGCGAGTACAAGAGCCGAACATCAACACACAACATTTCCCTAAATTGCAACAAGATGTCGAGTACTTTGGGGTTTCGGGGTTCGGGTTTTCATGAACACAAAAGTCAATCATTTACACACAACAACTCCCAAAAATACGAAAGGTGATAGTACTTCGGGAATTCGGAGTTTGGAATTTCATGAGTGCAAGTGCCCAAACAAGCAGGGATGATTTTAAGGATGGAAATTTATTTTAAAATGAAGAAACCTTGGCGAATCTTACTAATCCTTCATATGTCAACTATAAATGTTTGACGATATTTTTGTAAAAATATTCAAATTTCTAATTATTTTATATAGCTTTTTTAATTTTTTGGCTATTTTTAAGGTAAAATAATTTTATCTTATAGAATTTGGGCGAATCATTTTTAAAATAGCGAATCTCGTTTTTGGAAAAACCATGCAAAATTAGCCCATGAGCGAAATTTGTCCCCTAAAATCATCCATGCAAACAACCACATATACAATCCTCCGAAATGTGAAAAAAAGGAAGGTGGGTCCTGCACTTCGGGATTTTGGGATTCGGAACTTCGTGTGTTCCCGTGGCCAAACCTCGACATACAAAAATTTCTTAAATGTGAGAAAGGAAAAGGTGAGACCCGCATTTCAGGATTTTGGAGTTTGGGGTTTTGCGGTTTTCATATCCAAACATCTAACATACCACAATTCCCGAATTGTGAAAAAGAAAGGCACTAACATTTCAGGATTTCAGGGTTCGGGATGTTGGGGTTTCCAATGTCAAACAATAGAACACAACAATTCCTGAAATTGCAAAAAGAAAAGAAAGTGGAACTAACATTTTGGGATTTCGGGTTCAGAATCTCGCGACTTCAAAAGCCAACATCAACTGCAAACAATTTCCGAAATTGCGAATAGAAAAGAACGTGGAACTAATATTTTGGGATTTTGGGATTCGGGGTTTTGGGGTTTCAAATGTAGAACCACAACACACAACAATTCCCAAATTCCAAAAGGTGAAAGGGTCTGGAACCAACACTTCAGGATTTTGGGTTTCGGGGTTTTGGAGTTTTAAATGTCAAACCACAGCACACAACAATCCCCAAATTCTAAAAGCATAAAGACTTAAGAATTTTACACGCACAGAAGGATACAAAAGGATAAAGGTTTTCTGTAAGGGAAAATCTCTAAATTCATCATAGACCTTGACAAAGGAAACAGTAGCCCATTCTGAAAAGAAACAAGGAAAGCGAAAACCTTCGAAAGGCGTCGATTCTCAAGATTGTTTTAGCGCCAAAAAAAAAACAAAAAGGGGTTTCCAAAATTCTTTAACTCCCAACTTTTGTCATTCTATACACATCTAATATAGTGTTTGTATATTGCTAGAGCATATTGTTAGACACATACCATCGGATAAAAACATTCGAACATAAAGTGGGAAGAAATCATTACATATCTGATTTAATCCGATACAATACACCATTTGCAAAAAAGGTCAAAGAGACAGAGAATGTAACTTCTTCTAGTTCAAATTCAATAGATACATAACATCAAAAGACATAGCCATTCATAATAGAAAGGGGAAAATTAACTTATCTGAATCCTATCCGCGGGAAGACAAACGGAACATCCACGTTCCTCCCAACCGTAGAACAGGACAGCCAAAATCACTTTCCTGATTCACCCCCTAGTCTGACCATGAATCCATGAGGATGAACTTGGAAACTCCTCCTCAGCAATGTCCTTCAATTCCAACAGTTCTCCTCTTGCCTCACACTTACTCAACAGTGTTCATAACAACAAGACAATTCTATTTCAGCAGGCTCCTCTTGCCTCACACTCAATCCGTAGTGCTCATAACAACAAGAGAGCTGAGAAATCCTTTCCCAGTGTAATTGATAGTGTCATGCCTCCTCGCATATTCTTTTTATCAATTTTTCCTAGGTCTTTTTCCCTCCTTTGTGGATTTTTGCTGCTTCTTAAACCCTGATTTTCAGGGGCTACCAATGGCCAAATCTCTGATTTTCCACTTCTCATAATCAACCTAGAGGCAGTTCCAACATGGTCCCCACTCATGGAGTCATAGTCAGCTGATTTTTAACATGGTTGTTCCATTTGTTCTCCTGCAGTTAATATAAATATTCTGTTGTGATACAAGTGTCATAGTCAAATAGTTAGTTGAGTCCAAACAAATCTCTGCCCAACAGTCACAGTAATTAAATACAATTATTAAATTAGAAATTCAGAATTGTCATAAATGGAAAAAATTTCCAGATTCAAATTTGCTAGAAACAAAAATAAATTTCCAACACACAAAAATAAAAATATTTATTTTTGGGGGATGTCACAATAATATTATACACACCATAAGATTTATTTTTGGCCCAAACCAAGGTTTCCAAGTCTCCATTTAGCCTAATACAACGCATTTTTAATTCAACCATAGATAAATTCTAAATTCCTTCACAATACCCGTCTAAATCTAAATACTCGAAAGACTTCCATCCTTGTTTCCAAACATCAAAACATCAATAGTATTTCCACAATATAATTTAAAATGAGAAAACTTTTTTCATGAAAATAATTTATCAAATCAAGACTTTTATAAATTTCTTCCCCACACCCCATAATAGAGTCAACCCAAATCCTCACCTGTTACCCATTTCTAACCTTCAAAGATAAGTGATCCCTAATGATTAGAAAATCCAAAACTAGTTCTTAACATTGCTTAAACACATTTTTAATGCTCTTTCTAGAATATTGTTCAATCTAAAAGAGATCGTGTGGTTGTATATTTCTTCGCAATAATTATTTCCCATAATATCTTATTTCAAATAAGATTCGAGAGACCTTTTATTATCTAGTAATGATTTTCCAAAAGATTGAAACAAAATAATTATTTTCCATAATATTTTATTTCAAATAGAATTAATTATTTTCCATAATATCTTATTTCAAATAAGATTCTCAAGACCTTTTTTATCTAGTAATGGTTTTCCAAAAGAGTGAATTTGTTTTAAGCTCCATCCTTCCTTCCTTCTTAGGTTTAGCTGTGGACTTCCACCTCGACAAGCGAACACCTCCATTGTCACCCTTCTCTCCAATAAACACCTAAATCAACTATTTAAAATATTTTCCAATACTCCTTTGGAATAAAATCTAGTGTCAATATATTATAATGGCTTCTAGTATATATTTGACACAAATCAATGTAGCCCCTTAAGAGTCTTTTATTCCATAAAATAAATGGATATTTGTCTTAGTATTTCTGAAAAACCAATCGTGATATCCTTTCTCTTAACCATTGAGATGGATAATAACACCCAAATATGTAAACCCCTCCTACATATAAATAGATCTAAAGGGAAATAGATGTCTTAAAACTTGTTTAACGCCCTCATTTCTCCCATTGAATCTAAAGAAGACTTTTGAATATTGACCTCCATCATTATAGCTATATAATAAACATTTATAATTTCTGGTAACTTACATTCTTCTCTATGATCCATTGGAAAAAATAAATATATTACCTGTAAATAAAAGGTCTTTAAGTAGAATAAAAATAACAATCTTAATACCTTAAACATAACCCACTCTTCTAACTTCCATGATTGCTTTTCTCAAACCATCAATCATCAAAATAAATAGTAAGGGAGATATGGAATATCCCTTCCTTCTCCCTCTTACTAGATTAAATAAAGTTGAGTTAGTTAGATAAATAAGAAAAATAAAATAAATAGAAGTGACACATCCATTTATCCCACTTAATAACATGAAGAATAAATCCAACATTTATCAAGATTGTCTATAAGTACAATTAACTAGTTTTCTCATAAGCCTTTGGAAAGTCTAACTTGATAGACATCATAGGAAACTTCAAAGTCCTTATTTAGCGACAACCTTTCTATATAGTCTCAAAGTCTCAAAGTCTCAATTATTTCGTGAATTTTTCATTCTACTAAAAAATGATTTTTTTTTAAGAAAAAATGACCTAAGATATAACCCCTTTTTAATATAATTTCTAGAACATTTGAAATAATATTATAAACACAATTAGATGAAAATATTGGTTTGAACTTATCAAAGGAGTTAGGCTTGTCAATTTTTAGAATTAAGATTACAAACATAGAATTAAAGTAGCATAAAACCTTTCCTAATATCCTAAACTTTTCAATGACTCTTAATAGATCATCTTTAAATAAATCATAAAAACCTAGAAAAAAATATATAGTCCATTCATGTTCACAAGGAATTTGTTCCTTGTTAACAAAAAAGAAATAACTTTTCAATTACTCCTTTGAAAAATTCTCCAACAACATACAATTTTCTTTCCTTGGTCACAAGCCAAGGAAAGAAATAATCCAATTTAACAACATTTGAAATGTTTACCCTCTCAAGGTAATTATACATGGTTGAAAATGTTTGACCCAAAGTGAGATAAGTCCTTAAATCTTCTAACTCGTGATATGGCTAACGCGATATTTTATTTTAATGTTGTTTTAGATTCATCGTAATTTTAATAATAAATGGCTGGAACTAGACAACTATTTGTCTTTTGGCTGCTCTCATTTACTCTTAACATCTAGTCATATTGATCTCAAACATTATACAATTTTTTTCCTTGGTCACAAGCAAAGGAAAGAAAGAATCCAATTTAACAATATTTGAAATATTTACACTCTCAAGGTCATTATACATGGTTGAAAATGTTTAACCCAAAGTGGGATATGTCCTTAAATATTCTAACTCGGGCATGGCTAATGCTATATTTTATTTTAATGTTGTTTTAGATTCAATGAAATTTAATAGTAAATGGTTGGACCTAGACAACTATTTGTCTTGTGGATGCTCCCATTTACTCTTAAAACCTATTCATATTGATCTATATTGATAATATGGCTAGATGATATTTATTATGTTATGTGATTCATGATGCTTTGATAATATATTATTATTATAATACATTGTCCTTACACTTTAAGTGGCGGTATCTTTAAGGATTTCTTTGGATTCCAAGATATTTCTTAAATATTGCTGTGATTTTTTGACTTAATGTTCATGCGGTATCTTTAAGGATTTCTTTGGATTCCAAGATATTTCTTAAATATTGCTGTGATTTTTTGACTTAATGTTCATATGGATTACTTAGATGTTATGATATGTTTTATGACTTATAAGATTTATGATGATGATCATTGTTATTGTATATGTATATACATAGATATATTGGATGAACTAATTTTATGAAAGTGAAATTATGAAGGGGAACACACTTAGAAGAAGCAATCATGTCTTAATGAGGATGCATATGCTATCCTATCGGATTCCATAGTTATAAAAATCTATGCGAAGGGGAAAAGTTGTGAAACTAATTTTCAAAGTTAACTTGGGTAAATTTTTAGAATAGGAAAGGGTTATATTTCATTTTTACCTTGTTTTAGAAACTTATAAATTTACCCTAGTCGAAATTCTCTCATGCATGAGAAGGGGAAAACCAAGAGACAAATATTGGGAGGGTGTTACTTGATTTGTTATTATTAAATCAACTACCTACCTATTGTTTTGGCCTAGCTCATGGGTAATTATTCATGGGGAACATAATATTGGTTTTATACGTGTGCTATGATTTTAGTGAGTTGGGCATAATTATGTTTGTGCCAACCATGTTTTTTGTGGATCAAGAAGATGGGAGTGTGCCTACAACATGAGAGGGTAATAAAGCACAATATTCCTAGCTTGTTGTACTATTTCCGTTTGCACACAATGTGAAAGATGCTAATATTATTGTCGTTATGATCACCACATGAAGGTGGTAGTAAGATCCAAGGGGGGAACCATTTCTATAATATGGTAATGAGATCCATGTATATTATAATCTCATGATATTTGGATGTGTTGCAAGTCCAAGAGCCTCTTCACAACACCTAGGGTATATTTTTGTATGCCTATTTCATTAATTCTTGAGTACAATAGGTTGTATTATTGATATTTAGTATGAGTTTGTTATTTCCTTACCCTGTTGAGATTGATCCCTACTTGGTGGGAAACACTTGTGAAGGTGGTTGCACTGGTTGAGTGGAAAATTGATATTTAGGTGCAACTTACACCCCTTATTGGTTTGAGTTTGGTTTGAGGAATATGGAGCATTGGTAGCTCAACGCTTGGATTACAACTAGATAAAGGATTCATGTATTTATATCAATGTGTTTTTGGAATTATCTTGCTTATTTGACTTAGTTGTGTGTTTTACTCTATATGAATTATGGTTTGATTCCTATATAGTGTTCTTGTTAGACCCATAATTGTGAACTTGCTGTTGATTTGTAATTTCAAGTAGAATTTCTAGTAATAATGAAAAAAACTTGTGACACCCATTTGGGCTATTACATAGTGGCATAAGAACCCCAAGTTTCTATAACTCGGAAGCTGGTGGGGATGATGAACTAATTGTTTATAGTGTTTTCTCTGAGCCAATGAAGATCTCACTAGTTGGAAATAAAATTGAAAAAGATAATTTGTTTTTGGAATTATTCTAACAATTAATTAACCAACAATTTTTTTAATTTTTTTTGAATTATTCTAACAATTAATTAACTAACAATTTTTTTTAATTAATATTTTTTACTAAATATGACTAATCCATAATTGCCTCATTTCTCCTCTTCTTATCGTGTTAGTAATTGCTAGTTGGTTAATAGTAGTAGAGTTAATAATTGTAATTTTACTTTAGATCATTAAAAAAATTTGATATAAATCTAGTATATGTTCATGGTTATTTTCTTAGTATATATTCTAATACATAATTGAGAATTTTCAAGATAGTTTCTATTTTCTATAATGGCTTGTCTAGTAACAAATTTGATTGAATTCCTACCATTATTTTGAGGTAGATTAAGTATACATTTTCAATTCATTGATCTTAATGTAAGCAAGTTGTATTAGTAAAATATTTTATGAAAAGAAGGTACCATTTAAAAAAAAAAAAAAAAAAGGCCCTTCAACCGTGATCTTATGCATTGAAACACAAGAAAGAAAAGAAAAAAAGCTTGCAATTTGGTACACAACATTTCGATTTAGCATGCATTATTTATGATGTCCCTCTAAACAAAATGAAAACCTCATATTAAACAATTGTTTATAATCAAAGGAAGGAAGATTCCATCAAATTTAGTATTTCATATCAAATACATGTGTATAAAGCTTGCAATTTGGTACACAACATTTCGATTTAGCATGCATTATTTATGATGTCCCTCTAAACAAAATGAAAACCTCATATTAAACAATCCTTTATAATTAAAGGAAGGAAGATTCCATCAAGTTTAGTATTTCATATCAAATACATGTGCATATATATATATAGTGGACTTGCAAATGTCCAAGTCACTAATGATCCATAGGTCTAATTACAAACAAAGTTGCTTAAATTCTTGTCATCCACGCAATCAAGAGAAAGTCCCGATCTGATGCTCCAGTTTGAAATAGAACAATAATACTAAGACCTGGTCCATGGGAAATAAAACCTAGAAGAAGCTACAACAACCCATCTCTTATATGAATTCCTTTGATCCAAACCCTCTTAGACATGCATAGTAGAGATATGGACTTTTCTTTTTAAATAAAGATGCATTTCTAAGCCACTAACACTGACTCGCTAGACTCTAGACTCCACACATCATAACTGTTGGAAACTAGTGATATCGAATTTTTCCATGAATAGGATTTCAGATCCTATAATCTAGTGTTGACCAAGTTAGAATATGGATAAGATAACATTTAATAATCAGTTTTTAATGTACAATGCTATAAATTGATGTATTCCTGTAGAGGCTGAAGAGCGTGAGTGAGCTGCTGTAATCTCCTTTATCTGAATAATAAGACAATCGATACCTCTATTTGGTGGACGTAGCCCAACTTTTGGGTGAAACAGGTAAATTACTTTGTTTTTTATCTACATTCTTATTGATTGTCTTATATGATATTTGTGTTTATGCATTTGCAAATTCTAACAAGTGATATCAAAGCTCGAAGAAAGCATTTTGACTATGGAAGAAAAGCATTGTTGCATGAACATAAAGCATGGATAGGAGACTGGTGCGCACAGACCGAGCAGGGTGAAGGAGCTCTGATTTTACATCAACGTGCTGAGGCGCGCGTGTTGAGGGGGCACGATTTCGTTTCTTTGTGAGAGCGTTGATGTTTTGCATCAACGCCTGGGTTACTGCTGGAGGGGAGCGTCGTTTTAGTTCACGTTTTCAAAACCAGTGCTGCTCTAACTATTGGGTGGGAGCGTCGATCTCCTTAAATTATTTTTTTATGGAGTGAAATGACTGATGAATGGGAGCATCGATCTCCTTGAATTAGCTTACATGTTTGTTTATGGAGTGAAACTAATTTATGGTATGGTCTTCTTCTTTTTTTTTGAAAAGTTAAGGCATTAAATTTTTACGGGTGGACTTAAGAAAAGGTGGAATTATATTGTATGATATTATATCAAAGGCTGGGTGCTTCATATAATATATTCGAGGTGGTATTTTTTTTTTAATGTATTGATTAAAATTTTTACGGGTGGACTTAAGAAAAGGTGGAATTATATTGTATGATATTATATCAAAGGGTGGGTGCTTCATATAATATATTTGAGGTGGTATTTTTTTTTTTTTATGTATTAATTAAAAAGTTTTTTAATTAAACATTTTTACCATTATTCTTTCACATATTTTTTTGAAAGGGCCTTGGTTATTATAAGCCGTGGTGTTTGTTTTTATGTTTCCTTTAATGACAAATATGCAAAGTGTTAAGTTATAAATTAAGAAATTTAATGGCAAAAAAAATTTCAAAATCTGGAAGGTTAAGATGCATGATCTACTTGTGCAACAAGGCGTCGTCAAGGCGCTTTTGGGAAAAGAAAAGCAGTTGGCATCCATAACAGATGAAGAATGGGATGAGATGGATGTGAGAGCATTGAGTGCCATACACATGTGTTTGGTTGACGATGTTCTGTTCAATATTGTCTCGGAGAAGACAACAACAGGTTTGTGGACGAAGCTTGAAAGCCTGTACATGAAGAAATCCTTGACGAACAAGATCTTCCTGAAAAGAAAATTGTATAGTTTGTTCATGAAGTAAGGTAAACAGATAGCTAATCATTTGAATACATTTGATACTCTATTAGTTCATTTGACTAGCATGGGAGTAAAATTCGAATTTGAGGATAAGGCAATTACATTATTGTGTTCTTTGCTTGCATCATGGGATCACTTTGTTACCTCTATTAGTTTCAGTTCAACAGAAAGTATTGATTTTGATGATACTGTTGGAGATATATTGTATGAGGAAACAAGGAAGAAATCCAACATAGAAACCTCTACATATGAGGCGATGGTGATCAGAGGAAAACCTAAATAAAGAGGACATGGCCAGAGGGATTTCTCTCGATCAAAGTTGAAGTGCACAAAGACCAAGCTTAAGTGCTGGTTTTCTGGAAAATCTGGACACTTGAAGAAGGACTATTGGAAGCGACAAAAAGCCTCCAAAGAAGACCCTCCAAAAGAGACTAAGGAAGAAAACGCGTTCAACAACAGGTTCAGGTATGGTTGATGAAGTTTTATCAATTAGTAATGGTTCACCTCATGATCAAAAGTGGTTATTAGACTCTGGTGCTTCAAACCACATCTATCTTCATAGACATTGGCTTATTACTTACCAGTCTATATATGATGGATTAGTTTACATGGGAAATGATATTTCATCTAAAGTTGTGGGAATTGGTTGGATTCAAATTAAGATGTTTGATGGAACTGTTAAAATACTAACTGATGTAAGACATGCACCTGAGCTTAGGAAGAACCTAATCTCTTTGGGAGTCTTAGACACAGGAGGTTACAAGACTATTGTTCAAGGTGGAGTTATGAAGGTCTATAAAGGAATTCTACTGGTTATGAAAGAAAAGAAGGTTGGTAACCTATTTCTGTTGGAAGGGAGGAATGAATGAGATCATGTGACAATGGTATCTGAGAACAACAGTGATTTTTTTCGACTGTGGCATCAACGGTTGGGTCATATGAGCGAACAAGGATTAAAGGTATTAACTGATCACAAGTTACTTCCTAGTCTAAAGTCTTTACAGTTAGATTTTTGCAAGCACTATATTTATGGAAAACATAAGATATTTAAAACCATAAGACACAACAGTGAAGGAATCCTTGATTATATCCATCCTGATGTTTGAGGACCATTCCCTACTATTTCATATGGAATATCATCATATTTTGTAACTTGTATAGATGATTTCTCTAGGAAGGTCTGGATCTATATGTTAAAGATTAAGGTTGATGTATTTACAATTTTCAAGTAGTTTAGAGCTTTAGTGGAAAAGAGCATTGGTATATCCATTAAATGTTTAAGAACTGATAATGATGGTGAATTTACGTCAATGGAGTTTGAGAATTATTGCAAGGAATTTGGGATCGATAGGCATAAAACCACTGCCTATACTCCTAAGCAAAATGGATTTGTTGAATGCATGACTCTTCTAGAGAGAGCAAGGAGTATGCTTAGTAATGCCAATTTGCAGTAGGAACTATGGGCAAAAGAAGTAACTAAAACTTGCTATTTGGTGAATCGGTCGCCATCAACAACAATAGAATGCAAAATTCTTAAGGAGGTATGGACAGGTCACCCTTGTAATTATTCTAATCTTAAAGTTTTTGGTTGTGATGCCTATGCTCTAATTCTGAAACATCAATGTTCTAAATTAGATCCAAAATAAAAAAGGCTTATCTTTGTTGGATATGGTGATGGTATTAAGGGGTATAGGTTGTGGGATCCTACTGCCCACATCACCATTAACAAATATGTAATATTTGTTGAATCATCTATCATCAAATCAAATGTAGATGTTCAAATGAAACAGGAAGAAGCACCAAAGTATCAACAAATTCAGTTTGAAACTAATGAAGGTGAACATGAACAAGTTTCAGAAGATGTTCATGAAGAGTCTCCTACAGTAGAGGAAGACATGGTTAATGATGAAAGTCAACAGTTGTGGATGAGCCACAAACTTCCCTAAGGAGTTCTACACAGGTCAGAAATCCTCCAAGAAGGTGTGATGATTTTGTTTCATCGGTTTCTTTAAGTACTAATGATGATGAACCTTCATTCTATCATAAAGATGTGAAGGGTTCAAACAATGATAAATGGAAATAAGTAATGAAGGATGAAATGAAAGAATTATAGAGGAATGCTACATGGGACCTGGTAGAACTTCCAAGAAATAGAAAAATTGTAGGTTGCAAGTGGGTCTACAAGCTGAAGAAGGGTGTTAATGATAAGGTGGAAAGGTACAAGGCAAGGCTGGTTGCGAAAGGATATTCTCATAAAAAAGGTCTTGGCTTTCATGAGATTTTTTTACCAGTTGTAACGACTATTTCAATTCGAATTGTGTTAGCATTCGTTGCATTGCTTGATTTGGAGTTGGAGCAACTAGATGTTAAGAATGCTTTCTTACATGGATATTTGGATGAAGAAATTTACATGGAACAACTGGAAGGGTTCGTTCAGAATCGTAACAAGAATTTTTTTTGTAGGCTCAAGAAATCATTGTATGGTATGAGGCAGTCGCCAAGACAATGGTACAAGAAATTTGACTCTTTCATGGTGAGACAAAATTATACAAGGAGTGAATATGATCATTGTGTCTACTTTAAGAAATTGAATAATGGCATATTCATTATCTTAGTATTGTATGTTGATGACATGATTTTATCAAGAAGAAGCATAACTGAGATCAACAGGTTAAAGTCTCAGATGGCTAAGGCGTTCAATATGAAAGATCTAGGAGAAAAAAGGAAGATTTTGGGCATGGAGATATTTAGAGATAGGAGGAATGGTAATCTTTGGTTGTCACAACAAAAGTATGTTGATAAGATACTTTTGAGGTTTGGTATGAACGATGGGAAACCATTTTCAGTCCCTTTGGCTTGACATTTTAATATTTCCTCAAGTTTATGTCCTAGTACAAAAGAAGAAAATGAATATATGTCTCGAATACCATATGCTAATGTAGTAGGAAGTCTAATGTATGCGATGGTTAGTACAAGGCCAAAAATTTCACATGCAGTCGGGGTTGTCAAGATGTTTATGGAAAATCCAGGTAAAGAGAATTGGGCAGCAGTAGAATGGGTGCTTCAATATCTAAGGGGCACAAGTGATTACTATATCACCTATAACAGTAGTTGTGAATCATTCTATGGATATGTTAATTCTGATTTTGAAGGTGATTTGGACAAGAGAAGGTCAACTTAAGGGTATGTCTTTTCTCTTGGAGGTGGAGCTATTATTTGGATGGAAAAGCTACAAAACATTGTCTCTTTATCCACTATAGAAGAAGAATACATAGCTGCTTCACATGCTTGCAAAGAGGCAATTTGGTTGAAAGGTTTGTTTTGTGAGTTTGGAAGGATGTAGGACAACGTAAAGTTACTTTGTGATAGTCAAAGTGTTATTCACTTAGATAAGAATCCAGCCTATCACAGTAAAAAAAAACATATACCTATCAAGTACCATTTTGTAAGATAGGTCATTGAAGAAGGTGGAGTCTATCTTGAGAAAGTGCATACAAAAGAAAACTGCATAGACATGTTCACAAAACCAGTACTGTTAGAGAAGCTATGATGGTGCTTGGCTTCTCTTGGCTTGTAGAAAAGGTGATGAAAAAATAAAGAGAAAGGTATTAGGTTAATTGTTGTCAAGGTGGATATTGTTGGAAACTGGTGACAACGAATTCTTCCATGAATAAGATTTCAGATCCTATAATCCAGCGTTGGTTGTAACCAATATGAGCAAGTTAGAATATGGATGAGATTACATTTAATAATCAGTTTCTAATGTACATTTCTATAAATTTATGTATTCCCATAGAGGATGAGGAGCGTGAGTGAGTGGGTTGTTGTAATATCCTTGATATGAATAGTAAGACAATCGATACATCAACTTGGTGGAGGTAGCCCAACATTTGGGTGAACCACGTAAATTGTTGTGTTTCTTGTCTGCATTCTTATTGATTGTCTTATGTAATATTTGTGTTTCTGCATTTGCAAATTCTAACAATAACAAATAAGAGTATAAGTAAAAGGAGGAGCAATTATCTTTGAAACTTGGTCACCCAACACCCTTTTATAACCATTAAGCTCCTAGTTGAACCTTGGATCTCAACCTCTAAGCAATGAAACATATCGACTAAAAAACCCCACCTTTTTTTATTCTATATAAAGCCTTGGTGGTTGGTTTGGTTGGTGACAACAATTTCAATAGGTGTTTATGCATGGATTTTTTTGAATGCATAGTATTTAAGTCGATGTATATATGAAATGCAGAGAGCACCATGATAACATTCGTACTTAGCAGTTACCAATCATGGATTTGGAGTATTTCATTTGTTCCCTTTTTCATTTTGGTCTTATGCTTGATTTGGAAATGGTTATATATCATTTCAAGATCACATATGGATACTGCTTGGTGTGCAATGTTACTCAATCTTTCGCGTGTGTACACATTTTTTTTTTATGCACTTTATTATATGTTATATATAATATTAAATGTTATATATGTTAATAAATATTGTATTATAGGTTATATATAACATTATAGGTTTTTTTTTTTCGAGTGAAAAAAATGGTTATATTCATTAAAGGAGAATACACATGTTTTCTATCCAAAATTAAGACCTAAATTTCTATGAGTACCTTAGAACCATCTTTCAAAAAGAAGCTTTTTCTTCATGCCAAAGAGTTTTAAAAATTCATTTACATTAGCAAAAAAAAAATTATTTACTTTCTCTACATGAAAATTACAAAAATTCCCATGTAAGGCTACAACCAAATCCCATGTAAGGCTACAGCTCAACAGATACAAAAACAAATCTCATGTGAGAATACAACTAAAATTCAATCGATTCCATTTCCTCATTTTCGAGGAACTCATAGACACCAAAAGCACCATTCCGAAGAGTGAAAACTTAGTTTGATAGATGGTCAACCTTTGTATTGAGCTCCCTATAGATATGGCTAAAGGAAATCCATTCTAAGAAAAAAAAGAGCATCAAAGATGTCTCTAAGAAGAGGTTCTATTTTCACATTAGTCACTCTAATTCTCTTGTTTTCAGAGTCAATAAAAAAATTGCATTCCCCCATAATATGAAGCTTCAAAACATAAAAAAAAACTTGGATTACCCCATAATTTTAAGCTTCAGAAATCCCCTTGCAATTTCTAGGAGAGGGTGCAACACTATGAAATCAACTCTATTGTTGGTGCCCCGTCCTCTAGAATAATGAACGTTGAGGTAATGCTTCTACTAGAGGGATAATACTACGCCCACTCCAATTTCAAAGAAGCCCCATGGAATTCTGAAGTCAAGATAAGGCATAGAGGGGAGACTTAGATCCTCGACTTTCATATATGTCATAAATTCATTAAATAGATTCAAAATGATTCATGAGGTTTCCTTGGGTGGAATATATTTATCCTTAAATATGCTGAGTTACGTGCCCACCATAAAATGGTCACAAATGGACTTGACGCGCCTTCAAACCGCTTGACTACCTTATCTTCTAACCAAACCTTTAAGATATCTTCCAATCATACCTTAGACCATGAATAGGTTGGTTTTAGTACAATTCTCATATCAATAGTTAGAAAAAACATGTGAGAATGTTTCTTCATCAATTTTTCAAGATCACATCTACTAGGACCCACCCATCCTCATTCAACCCAACATCCCAAGTAAGGTGTTTGTTGGTTAGAACTATCCATAGGATTATGTTAGATTTGAGAGGGGCATGGAGTTTCCATAATGTTCCCCACAACAACTTCTTGTCACTAGAGAAAGAACGATCTATCTAGTATTTATAGCCTAATTTAGCAATGAAATCACCTATCTTTGGGTTTTTTTTACCAGCAGAGGCCTCTAATGGTATGAATGTTAGTGTAAGATAACGAACTATGATTATATAGTTTTCAACATCCCCCCTTAATAACGAGTTCATTCTTGCCTAAAAAATCGTCACTTCTTGACAACTAGTAATGTGTCAATAAAATATTCAGAGGGAAAAGAATAACAGAAGAAGATGATGCCATCTACTAAATTGGTGGTTTAAGGGTGACCACAAACTTATTTGGTGGTTTCAGGATGACCACAAACCAATCTAGTGGTTTCAGGATGACCACAAACCAATCTAGTGGTTTCAGGATGACCACAAACTCAATGTCTAGAAGAAGATGATGTCTTCTCCTAAATGGCATGGTCTTAAGTTGACCATAAACTAACAAGAGATCAATGCTCAAAAATCTATCTTAAAATGTAACAGGTAGAAATTCATGTCTTCTGCTCAATTGGTGGTTTTAATATGACCACAAAATATCAAGAGCAATATGTTGAAGAACAAGACTGCATACTAGGAACTAGGTTTCATACTTGATTATCTGTTCACAGACTCTAAATCAAACTTGGAACCTGACTGAAAAATTTAGATTTCTCCCTGTCAGGGACAACTGGTTCAAATTACCTTCACCTTCATTCACAAGTATGGCCAAGAAGAGATACAACATCTATATAAGGTACTAGAATGATGTCTACGCTTTCACAATGTATACACGGATGAACATCAAAACTTTGATCTATCATCTGATCATTATCAAATTCATTGACTTCACTGATTTTGTTGTGAGAAGACTGCATGCTTGTTTCCTATTTGATCATGTGTTCACATACTTTTGTCCCTCAATCTAAGATTACTATCTCATATCCCCCCCCCCCTTAATTGAATATTCAATGTATCTAATACACCATAAAGCTACACAATGGTTCATGCCACAACTTGACACAACATCCTCTCTATGGACAAGAGAAATGTAGTTGCCTGACTTAAGACTTAATAAATAGATGGGAATACAACAACCTATGGAAATAATTACAACTTGGACCAAAAACTCAGGGGTTTCGAGTACAATCGATGATGCACCCAATTACAATCATATTCTGAACATAAACACAATCATATTCTGAACAGACACAAATCCATAATGCATGACAAAGACAAGTCCTGAATGAACTACAAATCACGAAACTTGAAGTGTGACATTGTCAACTAAAAAGTGAGAAGTCCTTCTTAATGAGATATACCCACTTTGAAAGTGGAAAAGGGTAATCACACTATCTTCTCACAGAGTCTGAAGAATACATCTTCAACTCAGAAGACTACATCAACTGGGCCCCGATCATACCATATATTATCAAATCCTAAAAAACATTCATGTCCATCAACTATAGAAATATCTCCATTCAAGTATGGTTTTACTTGTGTATAAATCCATCGATAAGAATGCTCCAATAAATTGGCTTCCAAATGCCAATGCCAATTCCCTAACCATTCAAAATGAATATGTTTTCTCTTGGTCTTTTGACACCTTATTGAGAGGTGATTTGTCTTCCCACAAAATCTTCAAGTGTGAAGATCAAAACAATTTGACTTATCATGGCCAAACATGTGACAGTGTTTGTATTGTATGGGTTCTTTATCCAACTAATGATCATACAAATATGGAATAGTTGTAGAAACATTATCATAAAAAATATCTTGTACTTGTTCCTTGCCAATATCCTTAATCTTTGTTTTCTTATCATCATTAGAAAAACCTCCACTCACAAAGAAGATAAGTTTTCTATAATTAGGGATATGAAAAAGGTTGTTAGCATCATTTTCATATCCTAGTATATATTGATTTCCTTTCAATCCTAATTATTCCCATGGTTTATCAATTCTAATTTCTTTTTTCTGGAGTTGACGGACATTATTGTTTTTCAGGATTCGATAATATATGGTATGATCGAGGCCAAGTTGATGTAGTCTTCTGAGTTGAAAATCGATTCTTTAGACTCTGCCATAACACAATTTGATTACCCTTTTCCACTTCCAAGAGGGTATATCTCATTAAGAAGAACTTCTCACTTTTAAGCTGACAATGTCAGATTTCAAGTTTCATGATTTGCAATTCATTCAGGACTTGTCTTTATCCTACATTATGTATTTGTCTATGTTCATAATATGATTGTGTGCCTATTAAGAATATGATTGTCATTGGGTGCATGATCAATTGTACCTAACATCCATGAGTTTTTGGTCCAAGTTGTAAGTATTTCGATACGCTGTTGTATTCCCCATCTATCTAGTAAGTCTGGCTAAGTTAGGCAGTTGTAATTCTCTTGTCCATAGAGAGGATGTTGTGTCAAGTTGTGGCATGAACCATTGTGCATCTTGATAGTGTATAAGAGACATTGAATATTAGATTAAAGGGGGGAAATATGAGATAGTAATCTCATATTGAGGGACCAATGTTTTTGAACAGATGATCAAATAGGAAACACGCATGTATTCTGCCCACAACAAAATTAGTGAAGTCAATGAAGTTGATAATGATCAGATGATAGATCAATGTTTCAATATGCATCTATGTATGCATTGTGCAAGCATACACATCGTTCCAAGGTGTTGGATACATTCTTGGCCATTCTTGTGAATGATGGTTAATGGAATTTGAACCACTTGTCCTTGACAGGGGGGAATAACATAAAAAAATTCCAGTCAGGTTCCAAATTATTTTTAGAGCCTATGAATAGTTTATCATGTATGCAAGATATTTCCTTGTATGAAACCTTGTTCCTGATATGGTTTGTGGTAATCCTAAAAGAATTCATATTTTTTTGAGCCTTGATCTCTTGATAGTTTGTAGTTATCTTAAAACCACCAATTAAGAAGAAGACATGAAGTTATGCTTGTTACATTTTTCGATTTGTTAGCCTTAAGCTCTTGTTAGTTTATGGTCAACTTAAAACCATGAAATTTAGTAGAAGAAATCATCTTCTACTACTGTTATATTCATAATGAAGAAAACATTAGAAACATAATAGAAATAACTGAAGCAATCAAGAAACCATGATAAATAAAGATAAATAGAATATTGGCAGAAAAGGCATACTCTATAATCATTAATGAATTAGAAAATAATCATGTACATAGACTTACATATATAATACAAATATACCATAATTGTACCATAACTATAACATCCCCGACCATCGACCCCTGTAGGGCAATGCTACGCAAACAACCTTAACCTTGCTTGTACAACTCTGATACCATTTCTGTGACATTCTCGACCTTAAAAAACATACCAGGCCATGCCACCGAGTAACTTTGTGGAAATAATCAAATATAAAACTTAACCGGAAGATAGAGATAACATTTGGTATTCACACTTATAAATATATATCTATCTAATGCAATTAAGAAGACGTCAATACTCTACTCATACACATGTTCACGCANATATATATATATATATATATATATATATATATATATATATATATATATATATATATATATGCATTACTCATTAATTGTAATGAAAATTCAAATACAGAACATACACCGACCATAAAATTGGTACTTAGATTTTAATATATGACCACTAAATGAGTGTAGAACTTCCACAAACCTCTGAGACTTGACCACACTGCTCATCAAGGTCAATAATGGGTCACCCCTGAGCTGGGACTAAACTCCACCATGCAAGCCTCAAGGGAATTCTAGGCTTGGCAAGGACAACAAGGAAGTTGCACAGAACAAAAGGAAGGATCTTTTATCCCAGTATTATCTTATGCCCACAACTGACAAACCCTCATTCCCCACATGCCTACTCCACCTCATGAGGGAACACCTTCATTCATAAAAGTCCATTGGCTACCACACCTCCCTTAGCCTGGGCTTCAACAACATTTTGGAATAGAAGTCTTGGAGTATTGTAGATGATATGGGACTCCTTTCCAAGAGAACTCACTTCCCAACAAACTCTCTCACCTAGGAGAGTTTCTCATAGTTCTACCAACCTGCTTCTTCAATTCAACTCATAAGCAACAAGCAACAACATTCATCTACACGTGGGTGACGACAGCAATAGAAAAAAGGTATCAACACCGAAAATGGAAAAAATCAAATGCTAAGATGCAACATGCCTTAGGAGAATACAATTGCGTTGAGCTCCACAAGAGACACACGACATAACTCAAGTACAAATGCAAGATTCCAAAGGTGCATACTAGATACAAAGGCGATGATGATGGAGAACTGGTTCAATGCATGAATCCCTGGTCAATCAATAAGGTGACATACTTCCAGAGAATCGTAAGGGTCATGAGGAAACTCGAAGCTGGTCCAGATGCAAGGATGGAAACAATGCCAGAGTGGGAAGCGAACCCCCATTGAGATGGATTTTCCCCACTATAAACTTCATGCCCTCAAGTTGACACATGCCTTCCTAAAGCCGCATGAGTTTCACTTAGCACTCGTTCCCTTTTTTCTAGGAACTTAGGACAACATGGCTTATGTCAACCATAACCTTTGGGAAATAATAATAAAATATTATTCCCTTAGAGGTAAGCCTTCTAGCTTAGCCCCTAGGCATAGACAGTTAGACCCCTCTCATACCCTACCTAGTGGAGCTGAGTCCCCCATAACTCTTCTTCATGGTCGGTCTACACAAAACAATGTAATTTTATTAATGATGTGAGTATTTACATATACAAAATCAGGCTCATTGGCCTTAGCATCTGTCTCACCAACCTAATAAACACATGAGTCTCTCATCTTATAACCACTTGACCCACGAGCATATAAACATAATTTAAACTCAGTAGGGGCTTGGCCTTGGGCTATTACAATAATTGTCATGTAACTGCATAACAATTAGGTAAATTAACAAACTATGATTAGAGTTTTAACATCCCCCCTTAATCATAAGTTCATACTTCAATGAAAAAATACCACTACTTGACAATTGTTGGCCCTTAACCAAGTTTTGGGAGTTTCTTGGTCACGTTGACCTATTTTGGGACTTTGACAACCTATCAAAGGAGGAGCACAAGTCGAAGTGGATATCACAGGATCTCGGCCCCCTTTTGGGCCCCTTTTTTGGTTTTTGGAAATATGTAATGGGAATGGGATGTCAACCCATGGGTTTACCCATGTTTAGACCTATTTTGTAATGTATATATAGAAGGATAGGAAATATAGAAAGAGGTTGGTGTGCTAGATCTATGTGATCAAAGGATTGTAAGTGCTTTGTGCATACTGTGTAAGACTTGTAGGGCTGAGTAAAAGTCCCTATGAGAGACTGTAGAAGGATTTGGACTATAACGTAAGGAAGAAGGATCTACTGAGTTCTGCAAATATTTTGTCCTATGCGAAGTAAGGGTTTTGAGGCTCTGTGATTGTAACTGATTGATCGAAGAATATAAAGAAGAAAATTTGGTGGATGTAGCCCGAGGGTGGGGGTGAAACACTGATGCAGGAGCATCATTGGCAAGTGAACAAAGGTGGGACCACTCAACACGTGAGATTTCTTCCAGAACTTCAACATGGGCAGTTAAAATCGAATTTGAAATCTGCCTTCACTCAGTGCTGGAATTTACCTTTGGAGGCACGCTTGAACCAGTGTCGAATTTTACCCTTTGAGGCATGTTTTGAAAATCGTAAACAGAAGTAGGAGTTTCCACTATGGCTCTAGAATGCGACTGAACAAAGATAGCATAGGATGAATTTTAGAGTAGGAAAATAGCCAAGGGAAACCCTAAAAATCTTTTTGAGTTAAGTAGAAGTTTGTACGCCTAGTTGGGGTTAGCTGAAATACAGAGAGAAATTAGTTGTAAGAGAGAATTGTGGTTTAAGAAGGAGATCTCAATTTGTGAGTTACTGTAATTTTGAATGTATTATATAGCCATTGGGAACTTGTGAATATAACATAAGGAAAATTGATCCAAATGTATGGTGTGTGGACTGTGTGCATTTTTCTGTCATTTCTGTTTACATGAACAAGTGGATGGAACTATGAGTTTTTCCAGTTTCAATTGTTTCTCTTCATTGGGAGCTCTGCAAGGTGTGTATAAAGTGAGAGAGGAACGTAAGGAAATCAGGAGGAATTTCTCTGCGAGAAATACCATGGATTTGAGTTATCAAAATCCCTCAGATGAAAGGAGTGCACAGGAAATCAAAGTATGAACCAGACAAAGATTAGGAGGAACAACACTTCGGAAAGTGTTATCGAGATCCAGGAACTCGTTCTCTGGAAGAAGTGAAGATCGAGTCTTCGAAGACATAGAAAATCTTCTAAGTCTGGAGCGAGTAAAAGCGCAGGAGGAAGAACGTCATCGAGCGTTGGATCATGGTGGAGAATCCCTCGGATCGTCCGATTTTAGGTAGGAGCACAAACCTTAACACTGTGTAGATCCAGGAGAGGAGATCTCTAAGATCTGAACGGATGGTGGAGAACTCTCGAGGAGAGTCAAAAAATACCACAAGTCGTTGGATCAAGTGGAGTTGCAAGGAGGTCAGTGATGGCGAAGAGATTTGATTGTAGATCTGGAGGGCATTGTGAGTCGTTGATCAAGCGCCTCGAGCTTTCAGCATTTTAGTAACTTCAGATTCCAAGGAGAAGGGATACAACAGAGGTCCTTGTCTCCCAAAACCCCGAATCACGAAATAGTGAAATAGCAAGGTCAGAAGTGGACCGTAGATCTCAGGGATTATTGTGAGTCGCTAACTAAACGTGAAGATATTTCGGCATTTCGGGGACTAGGAAGAGAAGTGGACAACTCCGCAAGACGCAAAGTTGCGAAACACGAAACACCAAAATAAGTATAGCCATCGATCCGAGAGAGATCTGAGATATAGATCTCTGGTCATCGGGCTCTTAGAATTTCAGCAACTGGGGATTCCAAGGAGCAGAGATATCCCTTATACCCTGAATTCACGAAATGCAAAAACCTAAAAGAATAGGTGCCAAGACATTTCGTCATTTCGGTAACTAGGGACTCCAAGGAGCAGAGATATCCCTTGTACCCTGATTTCATGAAACACAAAAACCCGAAAGAATAGGCATTGGGAAATTTCAGCATTTTGGCAACCAAGGATTCCAAGGAGTAGAGATATCCCTTGTACCCTAATTTTGTGAAAATGAAAAACCCAAAATTGTGATTCACGAAAGGCAGGAAGGATAAGTGTGTGGTCATAGCACCTAGTCATATGTTGTGGGAGCTCACGCTTGACGCTTGGAAAAGTCAACTGAGCATTTGTGGGGGACCTATGCATTCATTCAAAGGGTTCTAGTTTGGAACCAGAAGAGCCATTTTAGCTCCCAAACCAGAGGATCCTGACCGGGAGGTCATGCATCCCTTAAGAGGGATAGGGGGTCTACATCAAGTGGTATCAGAGCCTTAGTTTTTCATCTATAGACTTCAGGAAAAGGAGGAAAAGAAGGAGATAGAGAACTCGGAGCTGTACTCTGTGTGAGACAGATAGTCAACACAATGATTCCAAGAAGAAGAGAGTCTCCTTTAACCAACCGTGTTGTAGAGAGGGAGATGCGAGAGCTTCGCGCCCGATTGGAAACAATGGAAGCAGCACAGAGAAGAGCACTTGATGTTGGCGATGTTAGTGATGAAGAAAGTGATGAGGTTAAGGTTGAAGAAGCTGCAGAAGAGGATGTTGCAGAAGAACGTTTCTTGAGAGCAGTTGCCAGATTGGGAGCCAGAGCTAAGATAGAGGTCCCCGTGTACGAGGGGAATCTAGATGTTGAAGAATTATTGGACTGGATAAGGTCTATGGACAAACAATTCGACTATGAAGATGTCAATGAGGAGAAGAAGGTGAAGCAGGCAGTCACTAGGATAAAAAGGCACGCAACACTGTGGTGGGATGAACTAGAGGCTGAGAGGAGAAGTAAAGGAAAATAGAGGATAAAAAGTTGGAACAGAATGGTATCCAAACTGAAGGCTAAGTTCATACCCAAAGACTACTAGATAAATCTATTCAGGAAGCTATAGAACCTAAGACAAAAAGGGATGATAGTCAAGGAGTATACCGAGGAGTTCTATAGGATGAACATCAAAACTGGACAAAGGGAGAGACACTAAGAAAGAGTCGCCAGATATATAAATGGCTTGAGATATGAAATCCATGACAAACTTAGCATGATGTTAGTGAGGACCGTGAAAGATGCTTATCAGTTTGCACTGAAGGCAAAGGAGAAGTTGTCCAGAAAGCAGAACCAACAAGGAAGAGGTAAAGGCTCGGTCCCAAGGAAAAGTAAGGGATTTAACCATGACAGATCACATTAGTCTAAGGATGAGGTTGATAAACCACACAATCACTCAGAACTAGGAGGAAGTTCATGAGGGAGACATAGTGGTGGAAGAAACTCTTCTAGAGGAAGAGGCAGAGGAGGAGTAAGGTGTTATAACTGTGGAAATATAGGGAACATGTCTTGGGAATGTCCTGAGAAGAAGAAGGAAGGAAGAGAAGCTCACATTTCAGAATCACAATGAAGAGATGTTGAGGTAGAAGGATCAGAGGATGGAGCATCCCTGATGTTGAGAAAATTTCTTTTAAAACCAAAGGCAGAAATTGAAAAACCAGTGCAAAGAAACAGTCTCTTCAAGACATCTTGCAAGACTAAGGATAAATTATGCAAGGTGATCATTGACAGTGGGAGTACTGACAACCTAGTATCCATAGTGGTGGAGAAATTGGAGTTGAAGACAACTGCACATCCAAGGCCATAAAAAGTCTCATGGCTGAAAAAAGGACACCAGGTAACGATCGCTATCCAATGACTGGTTGAAATTAAAATAGGAGGATATAAAGATGAAATCCTATGTGATGTAATTTTCATGGATGTATGCCACATTCTGTTGGGAAGACCATGTCAGTTTGATAGAAATGTCATTTACGATGGAAGGAAGAATACATATACATTGGAGAAGAATGGTAGGACGCATATGTTGCTACCAATGGAGGAGAAGAGAGAGAAAGATGAAGCCATCACAAGCATACTTCTCATGAGTGGGAAGGAACTCCTAAAATAAGTGAAGGAAGAATAGGATATGTAGTTCGCTATGGTGAGGAAACCCAAAGTCATCCTTATGAGTAAATCAATGGATGATTTACCTGAAGAGGTTTAGGAGCTGCTGGATAATTTTGCTGATATAATGGTGGATGAGCTGCCAAACTCATTTCCCCCCATCAGGAGTACCAGTCATCATATCGACTTGATACCAGGGGAAAGTCTGCCAAACAAAGCAGCATATAGATTGACACCTCGAGAAAATGAAGAAGTGAAGGACCAAGTCGAAGAGTTGCTAGACAAAGGTTTGGTCAGAGAGAGCTTGAGTCCATGTGTAGTACCGACTGTGTTGAGCCCAAAGAAAGATGGAGGATGGAGAATGTGCATAGACTCGAGAGCCATCAACAAGATCACCATTAGGTACAGACTTCCCTTACCAAGAATGGATGATTTAATGGATTTCTTAAGTGGAGCAAATTTCTTTTCTAAGATAGATCTGAAAAGTGGATGTCACCAGATTAGAATGAGAGAAGGTGATGAATGGAAAACAACCTTTAAGACAAATGAAGGTCTATACGAGTGGTTGGTTATGCCATTTGTCTTAACAAATGCCCCAAGTACTTTTATGAGGTCGATGAATGAAATTATGAAAGATTTCATTGGCAAGTTCATGGTTGTATATTTGGATGATATACTGATCTTTAGTAGGAATACAGAGGAGCATTTGAGGCACCTAATGCTAGTAATGAGGAGGCTACAACAGGAGAAACCGTTGATCAACTTGAAGAATTCCTCTTTTATGAAGACAAAACTCATTTATTTGGGTTTCATGATCTCTTCGAATGAACTAAAGATGGATCCAGAGAAGGTGAAAGTGATCAGGGAGTGGCCATCACCAAGGAGCATGTTCAAGGTAAGGAGCTTTCATGGTTTAGCAAGTTTTTATAGAAATTTCATTAGAGACTTCAGTGGGATTTGTGCACCCATGATGGATACAGTGAAAAAGAGGCATAGATATTTTAAATGGACAGAGGAGGTTGAAAGGAGCTTCAATATACTGAAGGAGAAGATAACAGAATGACCAATTCTAGTCTTGCCGAATTTTGGGAAGACATTTTAGGTAAGATGTGATGCAAGTGGAGTTGCAATAGGAGCAGTTCTGAGTCAGGACAATCGACCTATTTCCTATTTTAGCGAGAAGTTGAATGAGACTAAGAATAAATACTCTACATATGACAAGGAGTTTTATGCCATAATTCAAGCTTTGAAGAAATGGAGGCATTATCTTGTCCCCCAAGAATTTGTCTTGTATAGCAATAACCAAGCTTTACAATTCATAACCAAACAGGAAAAATTGAACCAGAGGCATGCAAAATGGGTTGAATTTATGTAAAATTTTACTTTTTTCATAAAACATATTGTTGGGAATGCTAACAAGGTTCTTGATGCATTAAGCGAGAGATGTTTGATTATGCAGGAATTCTAGGTGAAGACCTTGGGATTTGAACACCTTAAGGACATGTATCATGATGATATAGACTTCAAGGAGGCAAATGAGGCCTGTGCTAATCCTGTGTTGAGAGATAGAAGTCAGTGGACATAATACATGATTCAAGAAGGATTGTTGTTCAGAGGACATCAATTGGGGATACCAAAATGCTCAATAAGGGATAATCTTCTAAAGGAAAAACACAACAAAGGATTGGTTGGACATTTCGACCATGATAAAACGTTTTCACAATTAAGAAACTCATACTATTGGCATGGTATGAGAACATAAGTGATAAAGTTTGTCAACAGATATAGAATCTGCCAGCATGCTAAGGGGAAAAGACAGAACACCAGGTTGTATCAACCATTGCCAATACCAGAGAGGCCTTGGGATGCAATACACATGGATTTTGTGTTGGGATTGCCAAGAACACAAAGAGGATTCGATTCCATATTTGTGGTGGTGGATAGATTTTCAAAGATGGCACATTTCATCCCATGCCAGAAGACCAGTGATGCAACACATGTTGCAAATTTGTTTTTCAAAGAAGTTGTGAGACTTCATGGCCTACCCAAGAGAATTGTCTCAAACCGAGACACAAAATTTGTTAGTCACTTTTGGTGGACGTTGTGGAAGAAGATGCTGACGAATTTTTCCTTTAGCTCATCCTTTCGACCTCAAACAGATGGGCAAACTGAAGTGGTAAATAGAAGTTTGGGGAATTTATTAAGGAGTCTAGTTACTGAACATCATAACCAGTGGGATCAAATTTTTCCACAAGTAGAATTTTCATACAATGACTCACCAAACAAGAGCATTGGAAGGATCCCATTCCAAATACTATATGGAATGCAACCCAGGGGAGTGTCTAAGTTGAGAGACTTGGAATAGGGTGAGATCAGGACCGCTGGAGAAAAGGATTTTGCTGTCGAGATGGAGCGACTCCATAGCCAAATCAAAGGATAGTTGGAGATTTCTAATCAGAAATACAAGCACAGAGCTGATGAACATCGTAGAGAACTTTAATTCGAAGTAGGAGATCAGTTTTTAGCACATCTTATGAAGGAAAGATTCCCTAGGGGAACAAACAACAAATTGAAGATGAAAAAGATAGGACCCTGTAAGATCTTGAGGAAGTTTGATGCAAATGCCTATGAGATTGAGATTCCATATGGTGTGGGAATTTTTCCCATATTCAATGTTTCAAACCTGTATCAATACAGGAAAGATGAAACAGAAGGGTCAGAAGCTCAAGGAAAAGTTCAATGAGAGAAACAGATTCCTGTGGTAGAAAAGTCGCATATGGAGAAAATTGTTGATCAGAGGATTGGCAAGAAGAATAGGAGGAAGGCTTATTTTGAATATCTGGTCAAATAGAAGGGAAACCCAATAGAAGATACCAATTGGGAAAACAAAGCTACTATCCAAAAGCAGGGAAAGTCAGTAGAGGATCTCATGGACAAGGGTCCATGAATTTTTGTCAAGGGGAGTATGATGTAGGCACATCATTGGCAAGCATGCAGAGGTGGTACCACTCAACATGTGAGATTTCTTCTAGAACTTCAATGTGGAAAGTTACAACTGATTTTGAAATCCGCCTTCACTTAGTGCCGGAATTTCCCTTTTGAGGCACGACACGCTTGAACCAATGATGAATTTTACCCTTTGAGACATGTTTTGAAAATCATAAATAGAGCAGAAGTTTACACTACAACTCTGGAATGGGACTGAACTAAGATAACATAGGATGAATTTTAGAGTAGGCAAGTAGCCAGGGGAAATCATCGAATTATTTTTGAGTTAAGTAGAAGTTTGTATGCCCAGTTGGGGTTAGCTGCAATACAGAGAAAAATTAGTTGTAAGAGAGAACTGCAATTTAAGAGAGAGATCTCATTTTTTGAGTTACTGTAATTTTTAATGTATTATGTAGCCATTGGGCACTTGTGAATATAACAGAAGGAAAATTGATCCAAATGTATGGTGTGTGTACTGTGTGCATTTTTCTGTCATTTCTATTTACATGAGCAAGTGGATGGAACTGTGATTTTTTCCAGTTTCAATTATTTCTCTTCATTAGGAGCTCTGCAAGGTGAGCATCAAGCCAGAGAGGAGCGTAAGGAAATCAGGAGGAATTTATCTATGAGAGATACCATGGATTTGAGTTATTGAAATCCCTAAGATGTAAGGAGTGCACAGGAAATCGAAGTCTGAACCAGACAAAGCTCAGGAGGAACAACACTTCGGAAAGTGTTATCAAGATCTAGGAACTCATTCCCTGGATGAAGCGAAGACCGAGTCTTCGAAGACTTAGAAAATATTCTATGTCTGGAGCGAGTAAAATCTCAAGAGGAAGAAAATCGTCAAGCATTGGATCAGGGTGGAGAATCCTTCGAATCATCTGATTTGAGGTAGGAGCATAGACTTTAACACTGTGTAGATCTAGGAGAGGAGATCTCGAAGATCTGAATGGAAGGTGGAGAACTCTCGAGGAGAGTCGCGAAATACTGCAATCCATTGGATCAAGTGGAGTTGCAAGGAAGTCAGTGATGGGGAAGAGATCTGACCATAGATCTGGAGGGTGTTGTCATCTGTTGATCAAGCACCTCAAGTTTTTGGATTTCGACATTTTGGCATTTCGGCAACCGGGGATTCCAAGGAGCAGGGATACAACAGATGTCCTTGTCTCCCAAAACCCTGAATCGCGAAATAGTGAAATAGCGAGGTTGGACGTGGACCATAGATCTCAGGGATTATTGTGATTCATTGACTGAACGCCAAGATATTTCGGCATTTCAGATACTGGGAAGAGGAGTGGAAAACTCCGCAAGACACAAAGTCGCATTATCAAGGAACCCTAGGAAAGACTTTCAACAACACGAAGTAACTAAGACCACAAAAGATAAACATATGAATGGTAAAATCATTACTGAGATGAATCTCACTGGGAAGAAGGATAGGAAGTTAAGAAAGAAAATGGCTAACACTATAAGATTACAAGAGGTTCTAGTGGGCACTTCGGAGCAAGAAGAATTGTAGAATTGGAGCTTCGCTAAGATATCATAGCAATGACATAGAGTACGTTGCCATGATGAAGCAATATAGCCATTGGAATCGATATACCCATTCGACCGCCACTCCGAATGGATCGAAAAGCAGTTATGGGTTACCACTAGATCATTGGATAGCACCGGAATGGATAGAATGGAGTTAATGAAGGTCCCATGTCCGTTGCAAGCAGACCATTGTTGAGATTGCCTACTTAACCCATCACACCATGCACCGAGAATACTTTTTTCTAACTGAAAATTTGAGCACGAACCCTAAGATTTACTTACCCTAAGATCATTTCCTTATTATTCACCATAGTGTGTGAATTCCTTTTGCACCCAAGCCTGCTGACCCAAGTTTGTATGTCGGATGAGCTCAATGCTATTGAGAAAAATGTTGAAGAATTCCTAGTTCATTTAATGACTCAGAGAGTCATGTCAGAATGCGGAATGTATATAGGTATAAAGGCATCATCCTTGGGTGCACTGCTAGCTTCCCCCTCCATTGCTCGAGCAGGACCATCCCGACCACCTTTGGAAAGACTATCTAAGATCAAAAACGACTTCGGCACTGTGAATATGATCCCAAGCATCTTGCCTAAATATATCCCACCACTAAGTGGAACAGTGAATCGAGACACTGTACCCAGAGACGTCGACTATGTTGTAGTCACTGCGTACCTCCCGAAAGCAGTGCGTGTAGTTCATGCTGACCAACAGAAGCTCACCACGCTGAAAATTAGTGATTTTAACCTTGGAGATCGCAAGGTTTATAGTATTATAGCCCTGCACAAGTACTTGACTATTACAAAAGGAAAGAACCCCAAGATTGTACTGCAACAATGGACCCATAACCTTACGCAATCAACCCTCCTGAATGTAATGAAGATTCCACATTTTGGGAGGCATCAGGAAGTAAATTCATGCGTTAGACTATTTTTGTCTTGTTACCACGAAGGATACCTATGGCTAGACCACTGCATCACTGTGGATCCAATTCTGATCAATTCGATCAATACACTAATCATGCATGGCCCTAACCCACATGAATTTTACCCTGGAAAGACCACAGATCACACTCTCACTCAATGAATAAATGACACATATGGTGAACTAGAGAAAGGAACGTGAGGTTATAAGGTAGCCTCCATTGAGAACACATCAATGTGCTTTGATTGCTAGCTGATCGTAGGTAAGTTAGTCTGAAAAATAGACCTACACAGGTGACCAGATTTGTAGTTGACCTCACAGGGAAGTACACAGAGGAACTATAAATGAACTGGGAAAAATACCTTATAAATAAGATAGAGCTTGACTGTACACAAGCACAGGACCAAGGGTATGAGTTCCACTTTAGCTGGCTTCTCATACTCATCGCTTTCATCAGTTGGGATCTGCCTAAGGGAGCCACTTTTCCAGAGATCTAACCCTTTGAACCACTAGTTGTGAAGTTTTGTACGCTGTGGTACTCTAACAACATGAAAAAATAATGGCAGTCCAATGTCATCTTCCATGTTTACTACACTCGGTTGAAGAATTCCATTCAATCTACACCACACATCACATCCAACATGCTTCATAGGTTTAGACCATTGATGAAATTCAATGCAGATCATCACTTCGCCTACATCACAGCGCATGCATATGAGCATAAACAACAACTCTAGTCATATTACAAGCTGACAGAATATGACTTGGAGGATATTACCAAGGAATGGTCTGCATACCTCCTTGTTGCAACAGGCCCCATAGAGATGTCTGACGTAGATAGCCCTAAAGCTATGTCGGATACACTAAGATCGTGCAAGACTAAGAAGGATGTGGAAGTTCAATATATCCACAACACATCCATGAAGAGTGCTTCGCTCTCACCTACAAAGGGAGGTAATAACAAAGAACTAGGGGGCACAAAAGTTGAGCAGAACAAAGGCGAGGTTACTCTGCCTAGAGACGAGGAATATCCCTCCAAGAAATGGAAAATTACCCCACCCAATCCCTCATCCTGAAGAAAAGCTAAGGCCACCCAGACCACACTTAAAACTACCCTTACCCTGGATGATTTTGACTTCTTAATTGCCACACTGAATGATGTTTCACTAGAGCTCGCAGAAAAGAAAGAAGAAAAGAAGGAGGAGCTATTCTGTCGAATCACGAGTGAACTCAAAGAAGTACAACAGGCATTCCGGTCCAACAAAGTAGTTTGTACAGTTCCATGAATGAGGGAAATACCAGGAATAGATGATGATCCCACTCAATTATGCCAGATCACCAAGAAAGTCAAAGCTCACCTTCGACGAACTCAACAAGACATAACGAAAGCCACCCAGGCTTTGGCGCAAGAACAGAGCACACATGGTGAATAAAGGGGGAAGGAAGAACAGGAGAAAATTTCCTTACAAGCAAAGTGGGATGAGGGAAAAGCATAGTTACAACAGAGCAAGGACCAGTTGGTAGTAGAGAAACTTGAAGTATCGGAAAGAGTTCACGAAGCACTGCTCTCTATGATGATCATAGAAGTGAAGATGGAAGATCATCTCCCACAGCAGGTGACCCAACTGGAAGAAGTAATCCAACAAATTCAATAGCCAATCACAGATCTGGAGATCCGCACCATGCCTGAGACACCCCAAGAGATAATAGATCTAAGAGAGGCCACTGCTCAAAGCACAGTCAATTGATTAAAAACCTTGGCTTCAGAATGTAAGCAAATAAGCACTAGAAGTGCCCAGACTTACAAAACCCTCGTAGAGAATACAGAATTGCAGACATTGGAGACACAAATCCGTGAAGCAAATCAGTGTGTAGATGTGCTACAAGCACAGCTAAAGTCCATAACCCCGATCAAAATAATGAAGAGGTTGGCACAACAATGCACAACCCAACAACAAGTACACACGCTGCAAAGTAAAGTAATGGAAGTCTCTCAATGACTACAACCACTCCAAGAGAAGGCATGCCAGCTGTTCGTCGAACTTGAAAGCCAGGGAGATGAACTCGAATAGGGTGTCATCAATACAAAATAGTGCCTGTAAGGACTACTCAATGAAATAGTAATCCAAGAATTCACTGAACAAGAGGTTTTATCACTGCAGCAGGTCAAAGTAGCACGAGCCAAGCTCAAGGCATTCGAAGTGGAATTGGTTAGACCTGAGTGACTCGGGATGAGTCACGGATGAGTGTTGGGGGAATGTTCTCCCTTGACCAAGTTTTGAAGAATACTTGGTCATATTTGACCACTTTTCGGACTACGACAGCTTGCCAAGGAAGGAGAACAATGCTAAGTAGAAAGTAAGGAGTAAGACCTATTTTTGGGTCCATTTTAGGGTTTTGGGTTGATGTAATGGGAAAGGGATGTTGGCCCATGGGTTTACCCATGATTAGGCCCATTTTTGAATATATAAATAGGAAATGTAAATAGAGGAGAATAATAGTAATGTAGACATCTATGTGATGTATAACTGAAAGCTTAGTGCTAGTAACTAGATCTGTGTGATCGGATGTATATTAGAGTGCTCTATGCATGAGATTGAAAAGCTAGGTGCAAGTTGTTGTAGTCTTGTGCCGAAGAGCAAGGAGGAAGGATCTAGTGAGTTCTGTAGATATTTTGTCCTATGCAAAGTAAGGGTCATTGAAGCTTTTTTTTGTAACTTCTTGACCAAGATAATATAAAGAAGACTTTGTGGATGTAGCCCAACAGTGGGGGTGAACCAATGTAACTGTGTGTATAGTTGTTTGTGATTCGATCTAATGTGTTTATATCTTTCTTGGCTATGTGCTTGATGTGATTAAGTATATCCAGTTATGCTCTGTGATGATGATATATGATTGAACGTTAGATCTAACATATAGAATGCTTAGTGCTTGATCTGTTGAATCTAACCTATATTTCTATGGCTAAGTACTAAATGAACATTAGTATAAACCTATATTTCTGTGAAATGTATTAATGAATATATGTTAAGGAATAACTAATGCTAAGTGTACTGTAAGAAATCTCATCACATATCTGTGTCCCAGCTAAGGTTGTAGACATTTGAGTCCTGCAACCACCCTTGCCTCTACCTCGCGTGAGACTTCATCTGCTTCGTAGGTGTTTCCGTAAGGGCCACTAGTTAGGGTTTTGCTGGTGCACTCTTGAGAGTTGAACCCTGGGTCTTCCCCTGTGCCAACAAGAAGTTTTTGAATTACTTATTTATCTTCTCGCGCCATGCACTGAGAACACTTTTTCCAATCACGAATTTGAGCCCACCTCCTAAGATGATTTTATACAGTGATCATTGTGCTCTCATACTCTATCTCATTACCATGTCTGATTTGTTCCCCAATCCTGTGAATTATTTACCCTGAGTGCATATGTCAGAAGCATTAAGCGTTGCAGAGAAATTCGTTGAGGAATTTTTTATCGACTTGATAACAGAGAGAGTCATGTGGGAGAGATGAGTGTTTGCAGGTGTACAACCATCTTTGACGAGAGGACTGTAGGCTTGTCTGTCCACTGCTTGAGCCGAACCATCCCGACCATCTAATGAGAAACGAATGAAGCACAGAGACAATATCGTGAATGCTAAGTTGATTCCAACCATTCTACCTACGTATCTACCACCTCTGAGTGGTGCAATAAATCAAGACATTGTGCCCCAAGATTTTGAATATGAATTGTTCACTGTGTACCTTTCGAAGGGGCTATGCATAGTGTGCACAGACCAGGTTAATATCATATCATTGAAGTTCAGTGACTTCAACCTCGATGATAGGAAAGTGTACAATATGGTATCCCCATACAAGTATCTTACTAGAACCAAGGGAAAGAATTCAAAGATCGTTACCCAACAATGGACGATGAACCTCGTGCAGTCGACACTACTTAATGTAATGAATATTCCTCACTTTGGGAGGCATCATGAAGTGAATGCGTGCATCAATTTGTTTTTGTCATGCTATCATGGAGGAAACTTGTGGTTGAACCACCACATCACAGTGGATCTGACTTTGATTAATCGGATTATAGGGATGAGCATGCAAGGCCCTGACCCATAAGATTTATACCTCAGAAATATTGTTGATCACGCTCTCACCCAAAGAATCAAGGATACATACAATGATGTGGAGAAGGGAATGTTAGGCTACAAGATGGCCTCTATGCAAAGCGACGTAGTGTGCCTTACCTGTCAACTGATCATAGGCAATCTAGTTCGTAGGAATCAATCGACCCAAGTAACTGGATTCATAGTCAACCTCTCAAGGAAGTGCGCAAAGGGACTACAGATGAATTGGGCGAAGTACCTCATGAACCAACTAGAACTACATTGCAAGGAAGCATAGGATTAGGGATACAAATTCCACTTCAGCTGGCTTCTTATTTTGATCTCTTTCATCGCATGGGAGATGTCAGAAGGTGCAACCTTCCCGGACACCGAGCCATTTGAACCTCTGGACGCGAAGTTCAATACGTTGTGGTACTCCAGCGACATGAACAAGCACTCGCAATAAAATTATGTCTTCCACATGTATTATAAACAATTGAAGGTATCCATATAGGCCACGCTTCATATAACCCTGAACACACTTCACAGGTTTAGACCCTTAATGAAATTCAGTGCTGACCGCCATTTCATCTATATCACTGCGTGCGCTGATGAGCATAAAAAAATTCTACACTCATTCTACAAGTTAACGAAGGATGACTTGGAGGAGATTACCAAGGAATGGTTGGCGGACCTCGGTGTTCCAGTGGACCCTGTAGAGATTTTCGATGTTGACATCCCCAAAAATGTGTCACATACAACCAGAACTAGCAAGATAAAGAAGACCGAAGACAGTGCATCCGTAAATACCGCGTCCATCTCAGCAGAGAATGGAGGTGATGTCACATAATTCAAATAGAGGAAAGGCGAGGTTACACCACCAAGAGATGAGGAGGATCCCTCAAAGAAAAGGAATATTTCCCCTCGAAAACCTTCTTCAAGGAAGAAAATGAAAGAAACTAGAACCAAGTTTGAGACCACCATCACCTCAGACGAATTGGACTTCATCGTCGCAACACTGAATGGTGCTTCGCTAGAGATAGTAGAGAAGAAAGAAGATAAGCGGGAGGAGGTATTCAGTCAGATTAAGGATGAGCTCCAAGGAGTGCAATAGGCACTACAGTCTAGCCGCGCAGTATCCACTATGCCCCTAACAGTTGGAACACCAGAACTAGGTGATGAGTGTGCTCAATTACACCAGATCACTGATACAGTTGAAGCTCGCCTTCGATGAGCTCAGGGAAAAACAACACAAGCCACCCAGGCTTTAGCGCAAGTACAGAAAGACCTTGAGGACCAAAGAAGTGCCGCATAAAAGGAAAATCTTGATCTACAAGCGAAATGGGATGAAGAAAAAGTAGAGCTACAACAAAGCAAGGAACAATTGCTCGCTAAGTGACTTGAAGTTAAGGAAAGGGTCAACAAACAAATTTTCTCTATGACAATCACCAAAGTATAGACTCAGGAATAAGTTCCACGACGGGTGGCACAACTAGAAGAGGTAATCTAGAAGCTATAGAAATGCATCGCCGACTTAGAGATCAACACAGTACTGGAAACCCCACAGGAGATAAGGAGCCAAAGAGAAGCAGTTTCCCACAGTGCAGTTGACAGATTAAGTTATCTTGCCTTGGAGTGCAAGAAAATCAGTAACCGCAGCGTCGAGACCTATGAAAATCTCACTGAAAATCCATAATTGTAGACACTAGAGTCGTAGCTCCAAGAAGTGAAGAAGAACGCAGATACACTATAGGCATAGCTGAAGGCCTTATCAGCTATAGAAAGGATGAAGAGATCTCAAGAACAACGCACAACTCAACATCATATCCATATGATTCAAAGAAAAGTGATGGAAGTCACTCAATGACTTCAACCTATGGAAGACAAGGCATGTATGATGTTTACAGAGGTCAGGAACCAAGGAGTAGAGGTAGAATAGGTCGTCCTCACAGCAGAACAACACCTACAAGGGCTAATGAACGACGTAGTGATCCAGGAGTTCACCAAACAAGAGGCCACAACAAAGTAATGAGTCAAAGCAGCTCGAGCCAAGCTCAAGGCATTCGAGGCAGAACTACTTAGACCTGAGTGACTTGGGATGAGTCATAGGTGAGTGTTGGGGGCTTGTTGGCTGTTGGCCAAGTTCTAGGAGTTTCTTGGTCATGTTGACCTATTTTGGGACTTTGACAACATGTCAAAGGAGGAACGCAAGTCAAAGCAGAGATCACGGGATCTCAGCCACATTTTGGGTGCCTTTTTGAATTTTTGGGAATATGTAATGGGAATGGGATGTTGGCCCATGGGTTTACCCATGTTTAGCCTAATTTTTTAATGTATATATAGAAGGGTAGGCAATATAGAAAGACACCGATGTGCTAAGTGCTAAACAAATGGCTAAGTGCTAGATCTATGTGATCAAAGGATTGTAAGTGCTCTGTGCATACTATGTAAGACTTGTAGGACTGATTGAAAGTCCTTGTGAGAGACTATAGAAGGATTTGGACTATAAAGCAAGGAATAAGGATCTAGTTAGTTTCACATATCTTCTATCCTGTGTGGAGTAAGGGTTTTGAGGCTCTGTGCTTGTAGCCGATTGATCGAAGAATATAAAGAAGAAGAGTTGGTAGACGTAGCCCCAGGGTGGGGGTGAACCATGTAAGCAATGTGTTATGTGTTTTTTTCTTCTTTCTTGATATGTTCATATGTTATATGCTAAGTGCTCTGATATGCTTAGATAGATATATTCATGCTTGGTGCTTATTATATGTGAGAATGTTAGATCTGATGTAGATATTCATGCTTAGTGCTTGATATGATCATTTTGATCCATCTGTATATGCTAAGTACTTGAATACTATAGATTAGTGTGAATGTTGCGAAGCTCTGTCTTATAAGAGAAGTGATTATTGATTGTATATTGAGGAACTAACATTGCTAAGTGATTTATTAAGTAGTATAATCACAAATTTGTGTCCTAGCTAAGGTCGGAGACACTTGAGTCCTGCAACCACCCTTGCCTCTACCTCGGGTGAGACTTCATCTGCTCTGCAAGTTTTGTCGAAAGGGCCAGTAGTTAGAGATTTTTTGGTGCATTGTTGTAGCATTGAACACTAGGTCTTCCCCTGTGCCAACAACAACCAACAATTTGTCAAGAAAATATTCAAAGGGCTTAAGATCCTCTCTGAAATCTGAAAAAATAGCAGAGGCTGGTGTCTTCTAGTAAATTG
Organism: Picea engelmannii; assembly: GCA_009831015.1. Lineage (NCBI taxonomy): Eukaryota > Viridiplantae > Streptophyta > Pinopsida > Pinales > Pinaceae > Picea > Picea engelmannii. The sequence goes on from ML786274.1 coordinate 542,594, forward strand.
GTGGTTTAAGGGTGAACACAAACTCATTTGGTGGTTTTGAGATGACCACAAACGAATCTAGTGGTTTTAGGATGACCAAAAACCGAATGTCTAGCAGAAGATGATGTCTTCTACTAAATGGAATGGTTTTCAATTAACCATAAAATAACAAGGCAAAATTTCATGTCTTATACTCAATTGGTGGTTTTAATCTGACCACAAACTATCAAGAGATCAAGGCTCAAAAAAATATGAATGGAATGGTTTTAGGATTACCACAAACCATATCAACAACAAGATGTTCATGAACAAGACTGCAAACAAGGAACTAGGTTGCATACTTGATCATCTGTTCATAGGCTCTAAATAAAACTTGTAACTTGACTGAAAACTTTAGATTTCCTCTCTGTAAGGGACAAGTGGTTAAAATTCCCTTGATCATTATTCACAAGTATGGTCAAGAAGATATCTGTGGAACAATGTGTACGTTTTCATAATGTATACACGGATCAAGATCGAAACACTGATATATCATATGATCATTATCAACTTCATTGACTTCACTGATCTTGTTGTGAGAAGATTGCATGCTTGTTTCCTATTTGATCATTTGTTCACATAATTTGGTATCATCTCTTCACATACTTTGGTCCCTCAATCTGAGATTACTATGTCATATCTCATATTCCCGCCCCTTAATCGAAGATTCAATGTCTTTGATACACCATCAAGCTACATAGTGGTTCATGCCACACACCATCCTCTCTATGTACAAGAGGAATATATATACCAAACTCAAAATGACTTACTAAATACATGGGGAATACAATAGCCTATGGAAAGGCTTACAACTTTGACCAAAAACTCTGAACGGACACAAATCCAGAATGCAGGACAGAGACAAGTCTTGAATGTAATACAAATCATGAAACTTGAAGTCTAACATTTCTCACTAATTTCCCCTTTGTCAATAGAAAAGTAAGAAGTATAGATAATGAAATATACCCCCTTTGAAAGTGGAAAAGGGTAATCAAACCTTCTTCCGATGGAGTCTAAAGACTCGATCATCAACTTGGAAGACTACATCAACTTGGTCCCAATCATACCCTATATTATACAATCCTGAAAAACATTCACGTCCGTCAACTGTAGAAATATCTCTAATCAAGTATGGTTGAACTTGTGTATAAATCCGTGGATAAGAATGATCGACTAAATTGTCTTCCAAACACCAACACCAATTCCCTAACCATTCAAAATGAATATGTTTTTGCTTTCTCTTTTGACACCTTACTGAGAGGTGATTTGTCTTCCCACAAAATCTGCATGGGTGAAGACCAAAATAGTTTGACTTATCATGGCCAAACTTGTGACACTGTTTTCATTGTATAGGTTCTTTATCCAACCGATTATCATGATCTGGAATATTTGTAGCAACCTCATCATCAAAAATATCTTGTACCTATTCCTCAAGCTTTGTCTTTTTATCATCATTCATAAAACCTCCACTTACAAAGAAAATAGGTTTTCTATAATTAGGAATATGAAAAAGGTTGTCAGCATCCTTTTCATATCCTAGTCCTTATTGATTTCATTTAAAGTGTAATTCTTCCCATGGCCGAACAATTCTAATTTCTTTTCCATATTTATCAGCAAGTTTTTCTGACATAGGGACTTCATGCAACTCATCTTCATGTTTATGACTGTCATCACTAGTCAACTGAATGTCTTCATTGAAGTAACTTTCATCCTTGATGTCGTTTTGTTTTTTCAAATCACATTGTTGGTGACAAAGGAGATTTAACTCATCAGATAATATTTTTTTTTTAAGTTTGAACATATCGAATTTCTTGTGCATTACTTGTAAACAAGCAATCACTGTACTGAGAGTGCACTTGTTTATTGCAATTGCAGATTCTGTAGTTGAGTTAATTAATGTGTACAATATTGTAAATCTTTCTTAAATTCTTTCCATTATGAATAATATGGAAGAGAGATATGCAAGAGATATGACCAATGAATTAGATGCACACAATGATCCTAAGACCCCCTTATTCAATTTCGGGTAGGTATACAACTTAAACAATAAATACAATTTTTCAAATGCAATTTGTTGGACCCCTTATAACACCTTTACATGTTCAAGGAAAAATAAAAACCCTTATAACTCCAATTACAATCAATGGAGAAAACTCCTCCATACAAAACATTATAATTCCTTAAATACACATCAAAGTCTTCCTTAAAAATGGCTTGATCTCTAGTTTGCGGCTTTCCTACTTTCTTTCATTAATTAGTTTGAAATTTCTTGAATGAAATAGATTCACTTCATAAACCAATAAAATATCAACTCATTCTTGTCATTTTTTCAATGACAATCCCTTGCCATCAGTTACAAATAAATTGAAAAGTTAATCCCTTTAACATGCAAAAACTTTTTGAATGGGTGATTAACTTAGTTTTAACACCAAACCCTTGAGCATTGTAACGCCAAACCCATACAATCAAAGGATTAAACTTAAAGACTATAGGTTCAACCTTTAAATACTTTACAAATATCTTTAAAAAATAATTCAAAAATCCCGAATAAAAATAAAACATAGAGACATTAAGTTATTTCTTTACCAAGTCAAGGGTGCTTCCTTTTGCAAGTTTCAAAACCAGGTCCACGAATCCATTTTGTACCCAATGATTTCAAGTAGCTCCATTACTAGGTTGAGGTTGATCAAGAACATATCATTTTGATTAGATTCTCATCATATTCACCACTCTTCTATGTAGGTCGAGAGGGTTTCACAACAATTCTAAACTGCAACCATCATTTGATGCAATCCTACATTGCGAGCTTTACCTTTCAATGAGACTTTCTTATCAATCGTCTTTGCTATCCTATTTTCACTATAAAATGATGCAGTAAACAATCGTAGATAAAGAGACTGATGTCTTTTATTTACAGTAAAATCATGCCTATGCTCAGATTGTTGGCTATCCTTAAAACTCTATGAAGAGGAGTCTGCGCTCAGATGGTTGGATCTCCTTAAAACTCTATGAAGAGGAACAAAAGAGGTAGATGGACAATTCATAATGGCTCTCTTACCCACAAATATCCATCCATGAACAAAATCTTTAATTATTTGTTTGGATGTTCAAATAGTTCTTCAAAGTTGTATATATTATCTTGTCGCAACCAATGTCTTTCTCGCTATCAACTGGAAATTCTTATTCTTCTGCTAAAGTGTAATTCTTTTTCTCCATTTTTAAACTTCTTCTATAGTGAAGGCTCATGCATGGAGTGGTCGAGTTCTCTTAAACAATCAACAATAAAATCAATGCACAATTCTTTCACCAAGACTGCAAGCTATTTGAATGGAAATGATTCTCTTTCTTTATCATGTCACGAGACTTCAGATCATGCCCCAAGGTCGGATCGCTTCTTTCAAATGTATTCACTTCAGACAGAAAATGAATGAGTGCGAGAAATCTTCTTCTTCATGTTGAGTGTTGGCATCCTCCTCACATTGAAGAAAATGTTCTCCTCATGCAGGTAGTTTCTTCTTTGTTCACTATTGCAATTTCAATAATCATTCAACCTCCCCCAATGTGGACAACAGAAGGAACATCCACAGGAAAAAATTTGATAATGTCCCTTAAGACTAAAGAGACTCTGATAAATTATGAATTATCAAGGCCATTATATCATAAACCTTCTATGATACCACTATTAGATTCATACTAAAGAAAAAAATAGAAACATAATAGAAATAAATGAAGCAATCAAGAAACCATGATAAACAAAGATAAATAGAATATTGCCAAAAAAGACATACTCTGTAATCATTAATAAATGAACAAATAATGATGTACATAGACGTACATATATAATACGAATATACCATAATTGTACCATAAATGTCATGGAACTGTATAACAGTTAGGTAAACTAATGAACTATGATTAGATTTTTAACATATCTGACTCATCATCATGAAAAAATAAGTAATTTTGAACAATATTTTCAATAAAATCCTCCCATTTTCTAGCCTCAACATTTTCGAACCCCAAGGAGGTTGGATATCTCCATCCCACCCTACCACTAGCCCAAGGAACAAAATATCAAGATCCTACTAAGGTAAATATATTAACGAATGAAGGGAATGGAGTAGTGGCTTGGATAAAAAAAAACTCATCGCTTTCAACCAACCAAGGATCCTTATCGATTCGAACATAACATCCATCCCCAATTTTCCATGTAGTCTAGAGTCTAACTAGGGGAAAGGAATTGACCAATTCCTTCCAGATAATCAATCCTTTCGAGGATCAAAGGGAAGGTGGAACCAATATTCCATCAAGGGTCCATTTAGATATTTGGACTTTAATATGTTATCCCAAATGGATTTACTCTATGTTTAAAGTGCCAAACCTTCTTCTCTTTGAGGGCTTGTGAAAAGGAATGAATGTTTTTTAGGTCCCATCCCCCACAGTCTTTGGGGAGCGCCAACTTGTCCCATTTTACCAGTGGAATACATCCTCAACACCGAGCCCTTGACCAAAGAAATTGAAAATTCACCCTTCTTATATTATTGATAATTTATTTAGGGATCAAAGTGATTGAATCCAAAAAGAATGGAATTATATCAATCATTGATTTCAAAAGCAAGAGCCTTCCTCCCATTGAGAGAAACTGGTTAACCGAAACATAATAATTTCGTTCAAATCTTTTCATGATCCATACCTAGTCCACATATCTATAGAAATTCGACTTTAAATGGAAACCTAATTACTTGAATGGTGAAACACCCCTGCCTCAGCAGGTTATGCTTGACCTCTTGATCTAAGGATCGTTATTAATCTATGCTTGAGCTGAAATGGCTCTTCAATTCCCATTTGAAATCTTCACACTTGTAACCATAGGTCCTTCTTAGGAGCTACACCTATGTGAAGAAGAACTAGGTATGAACTCTTAACCATGTGACCAACCAATGCGACCACAACCTTTACCCGAAAATTATTTCGTGAATCATGATTTTGAGGTTGTTGGCGTGATACAAATCCAACACTCCTCCTCCATGAAATCTCAAAACCCAATGTGGGACCTCTCCCCAGGACCAAATATGACGGTCCTGTGTCTCCTCCTCGATTGAAGACCATGATTGTGTCATGAATTCACATTTCACGATGTCAGGACTCTTTTTGTAATGCAAGCCCAATTCTCCACCATCCAATTCCCAAAATGTCAATATCTGAATTCAAGAGATCAATGACCCCTCGTTGATCCAGATCCAATGGATACTATTTATACTGGGCTTGTGAGCGCTAAAAGGTTATGACCCTTATCCTTCCCACTGATCTACTAGATCTAACGACTCAGTAAATTTTGATATTCCTCCCTCTGAGAATTTTTTCCCATCCGTTCAACTATTAAATGGATCCAAGCCAAAGGACTTGGCATCAATTCCTCTGGGGTCAACCTCTACGAGGTGACTTCAACCTTCTACTTTTCTTTGAATCCATCGAAGTCTCTATAACTTATGAGCTTAGATTCTACTGCAAAATCCAGAATTCCAAGGGTTCTTTGCGTGCACTCATTTTGGGACTCAGGATAACCTCTGGTTATATGACGTCTTCCTCTTCTGTGCACTCCTTGCAATAGAAATCCTTCAACCCCTCACTTGGGTTGGAAAAATATAAGACTTCAACCTTCCTGCACACTCCTTCCATGGCTCTGTGTTATGCTCGCACTTTTGCTGGTAGAAGAACAACGCTATCTCTCCTATAATTTACTGAGGTAAAACTACAAACCTCTGAACACACTCTTTGCGGACTTTCACTACACTCCTTGTAGGAATTATCAAGATGAGAAACAATTGAAACTCATTCTCTCCCTCTCAAAGACTTCATACATTCAACATGAAATCATACATGCACATAGAATTTAAACAAATTCATAACAAAGACTGAATATTAACTGTAAACATACCAATTAATAGATGTAAACATAATTCATAAGAACACCATGAAATTTGGATGAAAGCTTCTTTAAATTAATCCAAGTGTATCTGGACATGGGCTCAATAGCAAAGTCTATTTTCTCATATCAATTCTACAATCTTTTTTCTTCTCCTTGGCTCTACAACTCTCTAATTCTTACAATGAGAATAATGATACAATACAATACATGCAAGGGATCTTTCTAGAGTTTTCCCTCCTACACTCTAAGCTATCTAATCAAATTAAAGTCTACAAATACTTTACATTTAATACAATAAATGCCTCCAACAAACAGGTGAGAGCAACCACTCAAGATCTACATTACAACTCAAAACATTTAAGGAAAATTATGTCCCTCCATCTATTACATTAATGTTTCATCTTTTCAAATTCAAAATGCCCTCAAAATGTGCACTAGTGAAAATCCATTTGTCCTCTACTCTTGCACCTGCTTTGATGGATTTCTTACGATGCTCCTGCATCATAATCCTCTGGATGAAAAATTCATGAAATCCTATTCATGAGATTCTGCACCGTCTGTCCATGTTTCTAGATCTTCGCTCCACTTTCCCAATGAGCATTTTCAATCGGGTGTCCCTTCCATTTGACAAAATACTCAAAGTATATCTTCCTACGAGTATTTTTGCTAACTCTCTCATCAATTATCCTTTCCATATATGGATTTTCAGCTACAGGTAGTTGTTTAACCCATTGAATTTATTTTTGATTCCCTTCTCCATCTGGTCCATCTTCTCTATAACGATACATATTTTCTATGTTGAATATGGGTGATATTCCAACTCCATCTGGCAATTCTAGCTCATAATCATTTGCTTTGAATTTCCTTATGCTTTTACATGGTCCTATCCTTTTCATCTTCAGCTTATTATACATTCCCCTTGGGAATATTTCTTTCCTCAGGTGAGCTAAGACTAAATGTCCAACTTCAAATTGAAGTTCTCTTCTATGATGATACACTCTATGCCTATATTCCTGGTTGGAATTTTGCAACCTCTCTTTGATCTCACTGTGGAGCTCTTGCATCTCTGCTACAAATTCTTCCACTCTAGCACTTTTGAATTTACTCTGCTCTAAGTTGCCTAACTCAGATACTCTGGTGGGCTGCATTCCATACATTATCTGGAATGGGCTCTATCCAGTGCTCCTATTTCGTGAATCGTTATATGCAAATTCTGCTTGTGGTAGAATCTGATCCCACTAACTGAGATGTTCAACTACTAATGTCCTCAACAAATCCCATAATCTTTGAGTCATTACCTCAGTCTATCCATTTTCCTGAGGGTGATATGTTGAGATAAAAGATAAATTAGTCGCCGACTTCTTCCATAGTGTCCTCCAAAAATGACCAACAAATTTTGCATCTCGATATGAAACAATACTCTTGGGTAAGCCATGAAGTTGAACTTCTTTGGAAAACATGTTTGCAACATGATTTGCATCATTGGTTTTCTAACATGGAATGAAATGTGCCATTTTTGAAAATCAATCAACTACCATGAATATGGAATCACAACCCCTCTGTGTCCTTGGTATTACTAACACAAAGTCCATTCTTATCGCATCCCATGACCTCTCTGGTACCGACAATGGCTGATATAATCATGTATTCCATCTTTCCCCTTTGTGTGATGGAAAATTCTACATTTGTTGACAAACTTCTGCACATCTGTCCTCATCCCTCGCCAATAATATAAACTGTTCATCTACGCGAATGTTTCTTCATGGCCGAAATGTCCAACCAATCCCCCACTTTGTTTTTCCTTTAGAAAATCATCTCTCATAGAGATCTTCGGAATACACAACTCATTTCCTTTGAATAATAATCCATCCTAGATTAAATATTCAATCCATTGACTTATGTATCTTAGAACAGGATTTTCACATGCTTCATAAGAGTCCCTGAAATCTAAATCATCCCTGTACATATCCTTAAGGTTATCAAAACCTAAGGTCTTCACACGAAACTCTTGCAGAATCAAACATTTCCTGCTCAACGCATCAACAACCTTGTTAGCAGTTCTATAAATGTGTTTTATAACAGAAGTAAAGTTCTGCATAAACTCAACCCATTTTGCATTTTTCTGGTTCAATTTCTCCTGTCGAGTTATGAATTGTAAAACATGATTGTCTCTATACAAAAAAAATACCTTCAGAGCCAAATAATGTCTCCATTTCTTCAGCGCATGTATGAATTCATAACACTCTTTATCATACATGGTATATTTCATCTGGGCATCATTCAACTTCTCACTGAAGTATGCAATTGGTCTATTATCTTGACTTAAGACTGCTCCAACCACAAACCCACTTGCGTCACATCTCACTTGAAATGTATTACTAAATTCTGACAGAACCAGAACTGCCTGTTTGGTTATATTCTCTTTCAACAAATTAAAACTTTTCTTTTCTTCCTCTATCCAATGATAATATTTATGTCTTTTCTTGACTATGTCCATCATTGGTGCACACATCCCACTAAACTTTCTGATGAACTTCCTATAAAAATTGGCTAGTCCATGGAAGCTTCTGACTTCAAAAATATTCCTTGGTGATGGTCATTCTTTGATTGCTTTTACCTTTTCAAGATCCATCTTCAAGTCATTCGAAGAGATCACAAACCCCAAATAAATGATTTCTTTCTTCATGAAAGATGACTTCTTCAGATTTATCAGCAACTTCTCTTGTTGCATCCTTCTCATCACTAGAGTTAGGTGTCTCAAGTGCTCTTCCCGAGTCTTACTGAAGATCAGTATATCATCAAGATACATAATTACAAACTTTCCAATGAAATATTTGAAGACTTCGTTCATCAATATCATGGATGTACTTGGCACATTCATCAAAACAAATGACATGACAAGCCATTCATATAATCCTTCATTCATTTTCCATTCATCACCTTCCCTCGTCCTAATTTGATGATATCCACTTTTCAAATCAATCTTTGAAAAAAAAAATTCTCCACTCAAGCAATCCATCAACTCATCCATCCTTGGTAAAGGAAATCTATACCAGATGGTGATTTTATTTATATCTCTCGAGTTAGTACACATCCTCCATCCACCACATTTTTTTGGACTTAACACTGTTGGTACAACGAATGGAATCAAGATTTCTCTAATCATCCCTTTGTCCATCAAATCCTAGACTTGCTTCTTAACTTCTTCATTCTCTTGTGATGTCAATATGTACATTTCTTTGTTTGGTAAAATCACCCCTGGTATAAGGTCGATGTGATGGCTTATGCTCCTAATGGGTGGCAACAAACAAGGTAATTCGTCCACAACTATATCAATGAAATTCTCCAGCAGTTCCTAAATTTCTTTGGGTAGACCATCTATTGAGTTACTGGTCAGAATGATTCTCGGTTTTATTACCCTAGTGAACTGCATGTCTTCTTCTCTCTTGACTTCATCAATAAGCTCCTTCCCACTCATAAGAAGTATAGTGTTGATTGCTTCTGCTTTCACCTTCTTGTCTTCGATTGGCAACAACATATGTGTCCTACCATTATTCTCCAAGGTGTATGTGTTCTTTCTCCCATCATGAAAAACATTTATGTCATATTTCCATGGTCTCCACAACAAAATATGATAGACATCCATGGGAATAACATCACACAAAATCTCATCCCTGTATCCCCCTATCTTAAATTCAACTAAACATTGTTTAGTGACAGTTACCTAATGTCCTTTTTGCAACCACAAGACTTTGTATGGGCTTGGATGTGCAACTGTCTCCAATTCCAGCTTCTCCACCATCTCTACAGATACTAGATTAATTGTACTCCCACTGTCTGTAATCAGCTTGCATACCCTATCCTTGTCTTGCAAGAATTTCTAAACAAACTGTTTCTTTGGACTGGATTCTCCACCTCTTTCACTAGCTTTAAGAGAATTTTCCTCATCATTAAGGATCTTCCTCCTTCTGCATCTTCTGACTCAAAATTTATCCTTTGCGCTTCTGAAATGTGAGATTCTCCTCCTCCATCTCTTTTTCTATCAGGACATTCATAAGACTTATGTCTGATCTTTCCATAGAAAAAACATTTTATTTCACCTCCTCTACCTCCGCCTACAACTTCTTCTTCGTCTCTAGCCTCATTTTCACTTTTGTCTTCACTAAAATATCCTGTATCAGTAGCTCGTCTCTTTGTTTTCTCCATAGAATTTAAATGAACACAGAGTTCTCTCATTTCCCTTTCCACAACTAAATCGATAATTGGTCAGTCTTGATGTCTTCTGGGTGACATTGTTCAAATCTTCTCTTTACTATAGAGATTCAAAATCTGTTCTTTGATACCACCTAACACAACACCCCTACCTCAGTAGGTTCTTCTTGACCTCCTGGTATAAGGATCATTCTTAATATCCCCTTGAGCTGAAATGGCTCTTTGATTCCCAGCTGAAATCTTCACACTTGTAACCACAATTCCTTATTAGGAGCTACACCTATGCAAACAAGCACTAGGCGTGAAATCTTAACCACGTGACCAACCAATGTAGCCACAACCTTTACTTGAAAATTATTTCACGAATTATGATTTCGGGGGTGTTGGTGTGATACAAATCCAACACTCCTCCTCCATGAAATTCCAAAACCTGATGTGAGACCTCTCCCCAGGACCAGATCTGACGGTTCTATGTCTGCTCCTTGATCGAATACCATGATCGTTCCTTGATTTTGCATTTTGCAATGTCGGGACTGTTTGTGTAACAAAAGACCAATGCTCCACCTTCTAACTCTCAAAATGCTAAGATCCCAATTCAAGAGATCAATGACCCCCCCGTTGATCTAGATCTAATGGATACTATTTCTCCTGGGATTATGAGCGCTGAAAGGTTATGAGCCTTATCCTTCTCGTTGATCTACTAGATCCAACGGCTCACTGAATTTTGGTATTCATTCCTCTGAGAAATTTCTACTGTCCATTCAACTTTTCAATGGATCCAAGCCAAAGTACTTGGCGAAGTACAACTACATTCTTCTGGGGTCAACCTCTGCGAGGTGACTTAAACCTTCTTCTTTTCTTTGAATCCCTATAAGTCTATATCCCTTCTAAGCTTGGCTTCTATTGCAAACTCAACAATTCCAAGGGTTCTTTGCGTGCACTCCTTGTGGCACTCACGATAACCTCTGGTTATCTGATGTATTCCTCTTCTACGCACTCCTTGCAATAGAAATCTTTAAACCCCTAAATTGGGTTGGAAAATTATAGTACTTCAACCTTCCTATGCACTCCTTGCACAACTCTGTGTTATACTCACACTTTTGTTGGTATGAGAACAACAGTATCTCCCCTAAGATTTCCTGAGGTAAAAATTAGAACCTCTCAATGCACTCTTTGCGGACTTTCACTACTCTCCTTGTAGGAATTCTCAAGACGAGAAACAATTGAAACTCATTCTCTCCCTCTCAAGGAATTCATACATTCAACATGAAATCATACATACACACAACATTGAAACAAATGCACAACAAAGACTGAATATTAACTATAAACATACCATTTAATAGATGTAAACAGAGTTCATAAGAAGACCATGAAATTTGGATCAAAGCTTCTTTAAATTAATCAAAGTGTATATAGACATAAGTTCAATAGAAAAATCTATCTCCTCATACCAATTCTACAATCTCTGTTCTTCTACTTGGCTCTACATCTCTCTAATTCTTACAATGAGAATAATGATACAATACAATACATGCGAGGGAGATTTCTAGAGTTTTCCCTCCTACACTCTAAGCTATCTAATAGAATTACAGTCTACAACTACTTTACATTTAATACCATAAATACCTCCAACAAACAGATGAGAGAAACTGCTCTTGATCTACATTACAACTCAAAACATTTAAGGGAAATTACGTCCCTCCAGCTATTACATTAATGTTTCATCTTTTCAAATTCAAAATGCCTTCAAAATGTGTGCTGGTGCATATCTAGTTGTCCTGGTCTTTTGCGCTTTCTTTTCTAGCTTGCTTATGATGCTCTTGCATCATTGAAGCTAGAGTCCAAGATTTTTCTAGGAAGGGAGGTAAATATCTTATGGCCCTTGAGACTGAATCAGGAAGAGAGTTGAAATAAAGACAAGATTTTTCAGGGCTAATACACATACATGTCGATTTATGGAAAAAGATCAAGAACCTTCGTTAATGCCAATAGGTCTGATTGCATGCCTTTAACTAGGCACATGATGCCGTCAATGAACAAAAGGTGGAAGATTAGTTCACGAGGGGAAAAAATTATACGTTTAATGGAATAGGTCCTCTTGGATTCTTCGATAATATTATTTAGAGCCTCCACCATAATTCAGAAAAGTAATGGGGAGAGGGAGCACCCATGTCTCAATCCCTAGGAAGCCTTGAAGAATCAAGAGGGATCTCCATTTATTAGGATGATAAAAGAGACATACTGGGAACAACCATAGAATCCAATTAACCAGGGGAAGCTTCAATCCCATTTGGATTAAGAACAAATGAAGGAAGGTCTAGATCACTCGGTCATAGGATTTAGATAAGTTGATTTTGAGGATAGCTACTCGAATATTTCATTTTTTAATAGAAATCATAACTTCTTGCACTACTACAAAAATGTCATGAATTTGTCTATTCTCTAGGAGCCAAAATTGTTCACTCTAAATAAACTCAACATCGATTTTGGATTTTAGTCTCTAGGAGATACAATATTATAGGTTATATATATTAATAAATATTATATGTTATATGATAACAAGTATTATATTAGTTGTTAATATATATACTAAGTAAAATACTATATTAGTTTTTAGAGTCTCTACAATTTAGAAATAATCAAGTTCTTGGACGTAAAAGTCCATGACAGTATTCAAGATTCATTGGGAAAAAAATACTTGTCCAGAGGGGAAACCAAGTATACAATGTTTGTCACGGTTATTCTTAGAAACTAAAAGATAAAACCAAAATGTTTAGTATGGCTATGGCCATATATGTAAACTAATAAAAACAAAGGTAAAAACTTAATTAACCATAAGAAAATATTCTAGAACCTCTTTGGAATGTGAGGTTCCATAACAAAGGACTTGCTAGCACCAGTTCCATGTTTAGAAATACCACCATGAGGACCAGTAGTCGCATCTCCAAAACCAACATTTGTATCCCAAGCATGAGCATTGGGTGGTTGTAAGACGTTTTTTTGTTTGTGATCCAACCAAGTGATGACTTTGGACATGTATTCCATCTGCCTCTCTAGAATCGCCATTCGACTTTTGAGATGATGAAAATCTTTGTATTTTTTCTTCATGACAAGAGCTATCATCGTAGGAAATCTCAAGGGTGTGAAATAATTTGGAGTTTCAAGACCTAGTGCGCCCCAAATCTAGGATCACCCTTTCCACTTATAAGTCAACCTCTAACACTTAGTTAAATTCACAAACAAGGAAAACCTCATCATCCATGACTGACATTGCCATTTTTTCATCCTTAAGCACATGGGTTTCATAGTAATAGACAACATCTATTGTTTCTCTTGATACACGATATGGTCCTACCGTGGAAGCTCCAAAATTCAAATTGTGAGGCTTACAACCGCAAGGAACCATTAAAATGAAGGATAGAGAAGAGGGAGTTATAGGCCCACATGAAAAGGGAATATGAACAAGGGGAAATATAAGCAAAGGGGCCATAATAACATGAGAGATACAATTTAATATCAAAGGCTCCTGTATGTTCCTAATAAACTTACCAAGAGTTGTGTCACCCTCAAGGAGGATTTTGATGGGTGCTCCCATGGATATGAATTCATCAAGGCATAGACAATCAATCATGATGATACTTGAAATCATATCTTGTAGTGGAGCATTCATCGATATTATTCTCACATTAATGAGAACACTAAACTGATAAATAGAGCAATTTCCTTCTCCCTTTTGTGAATAGTCTGGAGTTTCATGGCCAACACAAACACATTCAATTCGATAATGGTGTTAGGTTTTGTCAACTTTGAAACTTGTGAAGACCAATCAAAGAGAAATCTCAGGGATGATGATTGAAATAATCTTTCCATGACTAGGATGTGATGAGTCAACTTCCCCTATACTCGAACCACTCACCACATGAACCCCACAATAATAATAATAATAATAATAATAATAATAATAAAAATAATATTGATAACATATTATTATCTATACAAAACATATTTTACAGTAAACATGTTATGAAGTTATTTATTATGTTACATCTATATTTATTATATTATATTTATGTGTAATTAGCAAGAGACCTAGCTTAAGCCCTATACAATTCTTTTTCATGATCATTATAGATCAAATACGTTGCACAATAACAAGTTATGTAGGCTTGTAAATGCAAATGAAATGTAATATGCTATTATTAAAATCTCACGAGTTCAAAGTTGTATCGATGTGACACTTTAATTCAAAATAATTATGGATTTGAATAGTGGTAAATACTATACTATTTAATTTATTTATTTTATAGCTTATGTTAAAATGAATAGCATCATTATTTTTTCTTGAATTTTATATGTGTATGATTCCTTTGATTTAGAGGTGCATTGGATTTTGTTTGTTGATTTCATTTATGGTTTCAAATTCCATTTAAAGAAATAATAAAGAAATAATTAGAGGTCAAATTTTCATTTTGAATTTTAATTAAAACTTGATTCATAAAAGTAGTAATTAAATTTTCTCCATATTTAATTTATTTCCCCAAAAATTATAATGAGTGTATAGTAATAAAATTGGTAGACTTTGAGATAGATAAAAATAAATACACAAAGTATCCATGGTAGGGAGAAGAACACGACATTCTCAAGAATATATTTTTGTAATCATTTGAGTGCAAGTGTAGAGAAACTCTAGTGAGTGGAATGTCATCGTAGGGAATCAATACATCGAAGGATGGGATGATAATTATGTGGTGAGCACACCATGCCCTAGTGGATAAGTCACTTGGGAGGAATAATTTTCTAAGAAAATCTTTTCAATATTTAAATACTTTTTCATGTGGTTGTACTCTTGTGATATATTGGAGGATTTTAGTTTTATTCCATTGTACTTTGGATGCAATATAAATAAGATAGTACATAAATTAAATCAACATAATTAGAAAGTACAAAACTTTAGGTGGAGTGCATTTATAAGTCAGAGTGGTAGGATGGTTTAAATGCATGAACTTATGTCATGGGACTTTTATCTTTCTCTTATGACTTATATGACATTTGTCATATTATTGTAAAAGTTCGGATGGCCACTTCAAGTTAAAAAATGGAGCATATGAGTAGAGGAACCAACAAGGTCATTCTCACCATAATGATCTTCATAATTAGGAGGAGTTATCCTAAAAAGTAAATACAATGAAAATTTTGGTGAATGATTAGTCTTCCTAACTTTGAGAAATCAAATTCATGGTATAATTCTTGGGATCCATGAAAAAGAACCGAGCTAAGAGGCCATAAGAACAAGAATTTGATCTTGACTAGCAAGATCCTTTCAAGTGTCACAAATTGGGTTATTAACCATGGAAGCATAATGGTCATACTTTCAATGGAATTACCTAGAAGAAGGAGGATGAATGTTTTTCACTCAAGTAGGGTAATATGATAGAAGAAGAGTGTGACTGCAGGTTTGTTGAATTGGATTTAAGTATGTTGTTGGAACTCAATGAAAATAACCATATGGGTACATTCCTTGGAGTGCTTGGGAACCATGCCAAAGAAAAAGTAAAAACTTTTATAATATATATGATTTCAGTAATAACGAAGAGGAATAGACCATATAGAGATAATTACTAATGGAAGCAGGAACTAAGTGGAAAATTGAATCAAAGAATAAATACTAAGATAACTTGGTGAATAAGGTATGATCGATAAAGCATCATTCCTGTCAACCAAATTTATAAAGGAGGATAAGACTTTATATGGTGTA
Source organism: Picea engelmannii (assembly GCA_009831015.1). Lineage (NCBI taxonomy): Eukaryota > Viridiplantae > Streptophyta > Pinopsida > Pinales > Pinaceae > Picea > Picea engelmannii. Next base: position 558,511 of record ML786274.1, read on the forward strand.
AAGCATGAAAAACTGAAGATTAAATGTTATTGGTGTGGAGGATTGGGACACAAATCCTATGAGTTCCTAGAAAGGAAGAATCAGACCAGGGGATCAATGAACTATTTGGGGCCCAAGAAAACAATGGGAGATGAAATGATATACATAGTCTTTTCAACTATGGATAATTAGTAATAAGAATACTAAGCACCCCTCACTCAAGAAAGAGGTACCATTTCCAACCTACCTTTCAGTTTCTTGATTGATTGATGAACTACCCACAATTTCATATCCCTTGCTATGGCAACCAAGTGTAAGCTAATCTCAAAAAATCTTTAGGAACTTTGGAAGGTACATCTGGAAAACAATAGAAAGAAATGGATCAATCAAGCAATTCATGAATGTGTAGTAGGCCTAGGGGTTTGGAGCAATGGAGTATGATTTAATGAATTATCATTGGGATGTTATTCTTGAATAATAGGAAAATATTGGTTGGAGCTTCACAAAGATAAAGTCAAATGTGTGGATGCTAAGAGGTTGAGAAAAATCATTTAGGGAGAGAAGACTTGTCGTGATAGTGCGAAAAATCATAGCCATGCAATATAAGAACAATGTGTGTAAGAGATGTATAGGTTATCTCATTCACATTATTGAAGGAACAAAATAAGAAAGGATGAAAGCATGATAGATGCCCATAGTTGAGGCATTTTTGGATATATTTTAGGAGAGATACCAAGACTATCACCAACAAGAGAAGTAAATTATAAGATAGACCTAATGCCTAGAGCCACCCCTATATCAAAAGAATCATACCAATTGGGAACAAATCAATTGAGAGAACTGAAATGTAGTTGTAGGAATTGTTAAGATCAAGTGCCTCACCTTGGGGACGACCCATGTTGGTCATTAAGAGAAAGGATGAAACATTCAAGATGTGCATCGCCTACAAAATGTTGAATAAAGTGACTATCAAGAATAAGTATCCTCTATCATGGATGGATGATCTGTTTGATAAGATTAAAGATGCCAAGATCTTTTCTAAGTTGGATTTAAGATCATGCTACAACTAGATTAGTGTTTATGAAGCTAATATTCCAAACACTACCTTTAGAACTCAGTACAAACATTATGAGTTTCTTGTTCTACCCTTGGAACTGGAAAATTCCCTATTAGTATTTATGAAGTTGATGAAACAATGTTACCAATTTAATGAGAACTCTCTAAATTTCTTTAGAGTTTTCCTTTTTTAGACATCACACTTAGTGGCTATTTATACCCATGTTTTAAAAATGGTGCTACGAGTAGCACTTTTTTTTTTCAGTGTTAAAATTACAAAATTTTGCAATCATCATCTCTAAAGTTGCAATAAAAAACATTAAAATCGACCTCTGAAACAAAAATTGGTGCTCACAACATCACCCTTTTTTGGGGGGTTAAAATTACAACTTGGTTGAAATCGTGGTCTTGAAAGCTAGTACTAATCTTAATAAAAACCTTAAAATCAACCCTAAAGCTAAAAGTGGTGCTAGCAGTAACATTCCCTTTTCTTCGAGATTAGCTTTACAGCTTGTTTGAAATATGGCCTCGACAACCAGTATCATTGTGAGACGAAACCACAAAATCCATAACTTAATTGAAACATGGTACTATAAGTAGCACATTTGTTTGTCTAAATCCTAAAAAAAATAAAAAAATAAATCTATATATAAATAAACATAAAAAATGATATGTACAAACCTACAAAATAAAAATTAAAGAAAAGAATTAAAACTAAAAATATAAAAAAGGTATATATTTTAAAAATAAACAAAAAAAAATTAGCTATTAAATAGTATAATTAAAAAAATTCTATTATGATTAGAAAAATTATATAACAAAATTTAAGAAAAAACTAAGTATTATAAATATTAGCAAATATAAGTAATATATATTTAAAAAAATTAATTTAAAAATATGAAAAACTAAATATTAAAATATATATATATATATATATATATATATATATATATATATATATCTCTTTGGATTTTACCTTTTTTTTTTACAGAGAATAGTCTTTGTTTCTACAGAACTTCTATGCAGTTTTCGCAATTTATTTTTGACTTTGTGAAATGAAGTGAGTAACTTTTTACCTTGATTCAATTTTAATTTAAAATATATTTATTATGTATTAAGGTAAAGAGATTTAAATATTTTATATTTTAAGTTTCATAAGTAAAAGTTGATTTGAGAGATAAAGTCAATCCAAAATAATAATTGTTACATTTTTTTTTCCCTTCTTTTCAATATGAGCACTCCACCACCTATTCCAAAAACTCACCATAGAGGTCCTTTAGGATTACATGAAATCAATAGAAAAACAAAGAGGAGAGAGACGCCAAAATCCAAATGGAGTTAGAAACATTAGAAAAAAGGAGTGAAAAAAGAGACTTAAAACTCCAAATAGATCTAGAGACAATGATTGATAAAAAAATTAAAGATACAACGAAGGATATGATTTTAGAAATGGAAAAATATAAACAATCAAACAAGGAGGAGGGGTTAAATAATATCACAACTTGAGAGACATGATTAAAGAGCTAGAAGAAAAACTAACCAACAATTTGACCCTCAGTAATATGGAAAACAAATTGGATATCAAGCCCATAAAAGAGAAAATGAATAAGCTAATTGAACTGGACCATGAGCATAAAAAACAAGAGCAGGATACGCTAGAAATGGTAAAAAAAGAATTAAATAATAAATCACAAATTGATACAACTTACCTCATAGAAGCAAAGAGGCTAGGAAAAATAATTGATCACAAAGATAGGTTGATCTGTGTCAAAATAAGTTGTAATGAACATAAATATAGCATACTTAGTAAATCTTTGAGCTTAAAAGGGTGACAGATATTTATAAATGAAGACCTTAGTCCTAAAGACCAAACTGAATTAAGGAAGGAAATTCTAAAGGTAAAAGAAGCTAGGAAAGAAGGAAAATGGGTAGTAATTAGAAATCAAAAAGCTATTGTTAGAGATAGAGACAAGAAAGATAATAATAAATAGGAATTTGCGACACTCCAAATACTTTTTTGGAACTATCGTGGCTTTCCATGGTGCAAAGGTCCTATGATAAGTTGGATCTCGAGTGATATTGATATTATATGTCTAGTTTAAACTTCAGAGCATGAGGAGTCTAAGGTCCCTAACATAGAAGGATTTGTCTTATGGTTAGCATGGAACAAAAAATCCCACTGTAGAAGGATATGAGGCATAGCTTGTTATATTAGAAAGAACATTTCTCCTCACATTCAACTTCATAAGATTGACCCTCTCAATCAGTACATTTGGATAGAAATTTCAGACACCAATGGTAAGAATATGTATATAGAGATTTGATATTTTTCACCTATTAATTCTAATTTTTATAAGAAAAACAATGTAAATAACAATTGTCCCTATAATAATTTAGAACATCATATTTATAGTTTGAAAAATGAAGGTAATATCCTAATGCTAGGAGACTTAAATGCTAGGACTACAACTAAAAAATTTACTCTTTGAAGTAATGACTCCAACCATAATCCTTTATGGCTAGATGAGGACATTATTTTATATAATTGCTGCAAAAGAATATCTGAAGACCTAATTAAGAATTTGTTTGGTACTAAGTTGTTCAAGCTCTACAACTCTCAAGACCTAATAATTTGCAATGGAGTAATGAAGTCACAAAACTCCAACCACATGTCTTGTATTCATGGGCTAGGTAGTAGTGTTGTAGATTATGTGATATCTAATATCCCCGTTTCCAACCAAATAACAAATTTTGACTTTTTAAATGACCATGAGCATGACTCTCATCATAAATATTTAACCCTAACTCTAAAATTTTCCATGCATAGGAGCTTCATTGAAGAGAATTATGATAATCAAAGGAATTTTCACTGTGACAAAAGTAAAGTTGACATTTTCTTAAAGGATTTAAATAGTAAATTAAATCTCCTAACTTATAAGGACAACATTGAAGAACTCTATCGTAATTTTACAACTACCCTTTCCACTTCTATTAACAAGTTCCCTTTCGAGGTGTCCTATAAAAGGAATAATAGAATGACCAACCCTTGGTATGATAAATAATGTAAAATTGCTAGGAAATCCATTAGGGATGCTTCTAAGGATTCCTTAAAACTCGATAAGATCAATACGTACAAAGCCCTAATTAAAAGGAAAAAAAGGTACTATATCAATAAAAGGCAAGAAAAACTTTAACAACTATATAAGTTCGATCCTAAGAAGTTCTAGAGCAAAATTCTAAAATGCAATACTAAAGAAAATAATAGGATTTCCTTAAGGGACTTGAATTCCTACCTTAAAAGTATTTACGAGTTCACTAATGCTATGGAAAACATTCATATTGTCTCTACAAAGGAATAAGTTTTTTCTTTAGGTGACATAGAGTTCGAGGTTAAGCAACTTACAAATGGGAAAGATAAGGACATTGAAGGTTAACAAGCTCAAGTTTTTAAAATTGAAGGGTTAATCCTTATCCATCACATACACAAGCTATTCAATTTAGCAGTCAAGAAGGGATTCCCTAAACCCTCGATGCAAAGCCTCATTGTTTCTATTTTTTAAAATGGGGATATAAACATTCTCTTTAATTATAGGACCATTATGGTTAGCTCGATTTTAGTCAAGCTTTAGAGAATTATTTTGGAAAAGAATATTATCCTTTGGTTAGAAAGTTACAGTAAAAGAGATAAAGGCTAGGTCAGTGTTAGAAGATATCATTCAACAATGGATCATCTTGTTACCTTTAGGATCATTGTATAGGAGTTATGCAATACTAAAACCAATATTTTTTGTTGTTTTGTTGACTTTAGAAAATATTTTGACATGGTTCCTAGGAAAAACCTTTGGAATAGGTTGGAAGAGATAAAATTGTCTCTCGAGTTGAGGGATGTTGCAATAAGGATGGACGAGAATGTTATTGCTAAGTTTAATAAAACTAAGGGCTGGTCAAAAGAGATTAACTGCAATATCAGAGTCAACCAAGGTTGTCCCTTGTCCCCTACCATTTTTGGAAGATACATTAACAAGTTAGAAGATTGCTTGGAAAAATCAGGTTGTGTTGGCCCTACTCTCACTAGTATAGTCATCAATCTTCTTCTTTATGCTGATGATATCGTTCTTATGGAAAGCATTCCGCATGATCTTGAAAACCAACTAAGAATCCTCAAGGATTTTTGCTCCAATATGGGTATGACTGTTAATACTGATAGGAGTAAGGTCGTGGTTATTAAATCCAATAATATCCCTTATGATACCTTCGTATATGCCAACAACAACTTGGAGGAAGTGACTTCATACAAATATCTTGGAATTTATATTCACCACAAGCTCAATTGGAATTATAGAACTGAGAAAATGATTATTGGGGGATGGAAAGCTTATTATGGGCTTGAAAACAATTATAAAACAACTGATCTTTGGAGTTTGGATAAGAAGAAACTCCTATTTGAGACTCTTGTTACACCTGTTATTCTTTATGGATGTGAAGTCTAGGGTTGTAGTATCTTTCGTGAATCCTAAAGAAAGATATAGCAAATACAAAAGAATTTTATAACTTATAATCTCAAAATTAAAGGAAATGCGCCCTATCCCATCCTCCTCTTAGAAACAAGCCTCTCCCCCATTGAGAGCATGGCTATGACTAGATACCTAATGTATAATAATAAGTTAAACAACATGAAAGACAAGAGGCTTCCTAAAATTGCTTCAAAATCGAGCCATAACCACCATCCACTCAAACTAGGATGGCATAAAGATGCCCGGTCTTGGCTAGACCAATTCTAGTGGACATTAATCATCATCTCTTATAGTTAGATAGACCAATTCTTCCTCTTAAGGTCGGATAGACCAATTCTAGTGGACAGTAATCATCATCAACATCATAATAAATTTAAAAATAAAAATATATTTCTATAGAGAATTAGAAAAACAATTTAACAATTTAGGGAGAAGAATGCAAGCTTGTCTAGTTGTCTAATTGTTCTACTTTTGGTTTTTTAGGGACAAGATAAATCTGTACAAAATTACACTTTTTTGTTATTTAAAATGCATTTCTGAATACAGAAATAGATTGAGTGTGCTGAAAAATCTAGAAACACTAAAATTATACAAAATTAACCAATCAAATCTGTAGATCCAACAGTTTATTATCAAATTTAAATAAAATTAAATAGAAAATATCCCAAAAAAAAAAATATAAAACAGTTTAAAAAAACCAAAAATATAGCCGTTAGACTAATGCTTCCAAAAATCTCCCTTCTCCTCCTGGTGGAGGGTGGGAGGGCAATGAATGAATTGGAATAAGAACGAGAGAAAGTTCACGAGATTGGTTGAAACCTCTATAACTGTTCTGTCTCCAATCCAATTCCCAAGATAAACAAAGAAAGCGAAAGCGGCTCCATAACGGTTTTGTCTACAATCCAACTGCCAAGATAAACCAAGAAAGCGAAAGCGACTCCGAAAGGGACTCGTCAAACCAAATCTCTGTATTATTGAGTGAGAAGGCGGGGCCTAATATCTGATTTTTCAGAAAACAGGACCAACAGCAGGAGAACGGCTCATAAAGAGGGAGGGCACGGTTATGGAGTCATTCTAATAATGATATAGAGCCGAGGTCACGGTTATGGAGTCATTCTAATAATGATATTTATTCTGTTCTGTAGAGTACTATTGTTGTATGTTTGTGTTTTTATTTTCAAATTTTGAATGCTAAGAATGTACATTTATTCTGTTCTGTAGACTACTGTTGTATGCTAGTGTTTTTATTTTCAAGTTTTGAATTCTAAGAGTGGAAGGTGCAATGGATAGAAAGAAAGGACGCATTAAGGGCTGATACGGATTGATATTGTTCAATATGCCTTCAGCATTGAATTGAATGATTAGAGGAATTTGTCGGTTGCAGTTTAATTTGTCCACTCAGAAAGGCTTGCAAGGTTTGCAGAATGTTTTTTTTTTTTTTTAATTCAATGACGCTGTAAATCACTACAGGTTATCATTTTATTTATACGTTGAGTATATATCGTCGCTAGTTTATACTAACGCCATTTAGTGAGAGAAAATGGGTACAATGGTTCAGTAGTTCCCATTTTCGTGTTACTTTTATGTTGAAACCCTAAAATTCATTAATATGAAATAAATTAATGGGGCCTTCACTAAAACACTAAAAGAACAGACTTTGTGACTAAAGATGTTTTTAAAATTTAAAAATGTTTTTAAAATTTAAAAATGTTCATGGAAGGTTCTGAATTGAATCTTGAACATGACATCTATTTAGATTGATTTTTAAAGTAATTCTATTGAAAACGAGGTGGTGTATTTTAGACTTCAAATTCTGAGTAATTTTTTAAATTGATTTTGTAAGTAATTTTTTTGAAAAAGATAATTGTATTTTTAAATTGATTTTTAAATTAATTCTATTGAAAACTAGGTGGTGTATTTTACACTTGAATTTTTGAATAATTTTATTGAAATGAAATCTGTTTAAATTGAACTTTTAAATAATTTTATTTAAAAAGGTAATTGTATTTTATATTTTAATTTATATCAATTTAAGTAATTTTACACAATAACAAGTGACTCTTAAACCAAATTTAGTAGAATTTGAAGACTATGTAATATTAACAAAAACAATTTTGTAGACAAGATAAGGATATAGAAAATTTTCAAGGTGGGGAAAATGTTCCTTAAAGTTAAGCTTAAGAAAAGTTCATTAAACTTTAGAAAATCTAAGAAGTTGACACTTAGATATTGTGGAATTTTCAAGATCCTAGTGTAAATAGGTGTTGTATGATCTCTCCTTATGTGATATGATTGATGATGCTTTGATATTGTATGATTAATTTGAACACCTTGTCCCAACACTTTGGTGTTGGCATCTTTAAGGAGCCCTTGGGATTTTAGGACATTGTTTGAATATTATTTTGATTTTGCATCTTTAAGGAGTCCTTAGCCGTTGGGATTCTAGGACATTGTTTGAATATTATTTTGATTTTGACTCATTAGTGATACTGCTTGGATTTTATGATATGATTTATGACTTAAAAGATTTATTATGATTATTTTGTTTTGCATACATGGATATCTTAGATGATTTTGACTCATTAGTGATACCGCTTGGATTTTATGATATGATTTATGACTTATAAGATTTATTATGATTATTTTGTTTTGCATACATGGATATCTTGGATGAAATAACTAATGCACGTGAAACAATAATAACAATTTAATTTCAAATCCAAAATTTCAGTAACTAGAGAATTGGGTGCTTATTTTGACTCGAGCATTGCATGAATCTACATAGATATTGTCATAAACAAGTTCCATAGTATTCTAAGATGAAAAAATAATAATTAAATTACCACTAGAAGGGATGCCTCTAGTAGTAAGATGATTCTTCAAGGTTATTTCCTCTTCCAATTGATGGTGATTGACATTTGCAGAAAACATCTTGATTATTGAGAATTGGACACACACTCTTCCCAATAAAAATATGATGTCAAGGTTATTTCCTCTTCCAATTGATGGTGATTGACATTTGCAGAAAGCATCTTGATTATTGAGAATTGGACACACACTCTCCCCATAGAAATATGATGTCAAAATGTTTATTTTCATGATGAAATCTTATTGCAAATGGGTTGATATGAATAAGAAAATATATTTATAATCATTTTCTTTCATTTCATTTAGGTAATGATAGTTGGATCTAGAATTTCAATTTCCATTACAATATATTTTCCAAAAATATGATTCCTTGTTAGTCCCTGCCTGGACGAGGGACTCTAGCTTTTGCGACTCTAGCTTTTGCTAGCAGTAAACTATCGTTGAACCTCTATTAATGGGTGCAATTTGTTTATCTATTGTTGCAATTTGTGATATTAGTTGGTGCTTTTTGCAGTTTATAAAAGATTTTTAGATATTGTGTTTTATCTTTATTTATTTTCAAAAACAAATTCATTTTATTATTTAAAAGATTTCTTTTTAACAAATTTTTGATTGGTTCAAAAGCACATGACTTGACTTTATTTCCCTAGTGTATGGGATTTCTTTTTCTCTAAATAAGAAATGATTTTAAAATAATAATTTTTACAGTGGTTAATTTGTAGGTTCGCACTGTCTGACTATAGTTGCAAGTCAGTCAGGATTAGTAGGTTATGACTCTGACACTGCACTCTCTGATTATGGTGACACGCCCTGCCTAGCGAGGGACTCTAGCTTTCCCTAGACCCTCTCTATTAATGGGTGCAACAATTTGTTTATTAAAGGGTGCAATTTGTGATATTAGTTGGTGTTTTTTTTGAGTTTACAAAAAATTTCTGTATATTATGTTTTATCTCTATTTATTTTCAAAAAGAAATTCATTTTGTTATTTAAAAGATTTATTAATTCAAATTTTTTATTGGTTCAAAAGCACATGACTTGACTTTATTTCCTGGTGTATGAGATTTCTTTTTCTCCAACTAAGAAATGATTTAAAAATATATATTTTTTTATAGTGGTTAAATTGTAAGTTCTCACTGTGACACTGACTCTTTGACTATGGTTGAAGTCTGTCTGGATGGCACACTGCACATCAATGTTCTACATTTGATGCCGGCCCCAAACTCCATAGTGCCACATAGCCACGTCCTCACCTCGCCTTGCGGCCTCCTCACCGCCTCCGCCATGGCTACCACTGCACATTGCATATCACTGTGTTCAACGCCCTGGAAGCCTCAGTTTCTACGCGCATGAACTTGTTGAGTCTCAAACTCCACGATTCTCATTTATCATACTTTTGCTACTTACTTCCAGCCGGTCTGCTTCCCTTGTAAATAGAGATGCACCCAGAAGCCTTCGTCACATCTAATTTCTACAAAGAGACGTAACATGCCCTGGCAATCCTTCTGGTTCGATCCAACAGATGGAGCGACTCCCACTCCTCCTCCCATGCACACCTAATGGACGGTGACATCATGCGGAAGCCCTGCGCTTCCATCTTCTCAGTGACATGTGAATCCTTCAAGCGGACGAGTATTTTCTAAATCCTTAGCACTCAAACATTCCATGACTCCTCCAGTGCCAGTAAAGATGTGGAGTACCAACACAAACCCCGTGCACCCACCTTTACTTTTTTCTTCTCTCCTTTGATGTTTTTCCCACCTGACCTCTCATGGTGGAACTCCATTTCCGGATCCAGAGCGAGGGGATGAAAAGGCAGAAGCGAGAGCAGGGACAAACATGTATTCCAAGGTACGCAGGGGCGTTGTAAGCAATTATATTGATTAGAGGTCCTCACCTCAAGCCGCTGATCCTGCTCTTTGCAACGCAGTCTAAAAATGCTACAATCGAAGCCTCCTTTGGTTGCAACGAGACAACCTGCATGCATCTGACCAAATTCTTGTGTCATCAATGCATACATTAGTGCATACATTTGCCTCAATGCTCACGGCTTCTTCAACAGTCGACTTCTTCAATCGACTTCTTCAATAGCCAATGCTCTCGGCTTCTTCAACAGTACTGGTACATTGTTGTTTTTTATTCTATTAATGTTTGTTAATATCTAGTAGAAACATAAGTTAGTGGTTGAAAAAACGAGAACTAGGTGACGTTTTTCTTACCTGTATTGAGAGAAGGGGCACATTGGCAGTTTTCATGTGGAGCCTGAATATTTCCCGGAATCTGGAGGACCTGCGCACTAAGAAAAACCTCCGTTCGAGATCTGCGTTCAACTGAAGCTAAGGATATACTTTCAAATCGTCGGCTGAGTTTTTCCCAATAGAAACCCACCCACTATGGAACACAATCACGACGGAAATGAGCGGAACTGCCGCTATCCGAAACGGGAATCAAATCGATAATCATGGATAGGTGGCCTTTCTTCCTCATGACTGTAAGAAACCACTTTTCTCTCTGTTGTTTTGCTTCAACCGCATCAAGATTATGCCCAACTTATCTTCTCTTGGTTGTTCTTCTGAGAAGATTTGCTTACACAACTCCCCCAGGAAGACCATCTGCTTCCCAGCTCTAGGATGTTGATCTTTGTTGTAACACTGGTGAGGCCGCAACTGTCATCAGGCTGGCTTGTAATGATGTTCAGTTGTTAGAAAGACCATTCATAAATGCCTTTTTGAGTGACATGTATCTTTTTTTAGGGACACTTGGTTTATTTTTAATGACACCTATTATTTCGATTAAAAAAATTACCAAAATGAATTTTCCTGATATAATGGATCAATTCTGCAATTTCAATTCCAGATCTGGATCATGATGTCTTCTAGGTTTTTTTATTAGATAAATAAAACAGGTGCATACTATAATAACAGGCCCCTAGTGTATAATGGGTTGCTTTACATTAAAATATAGATATATTGTTGTTTCCTTCATTATGTGGTCAAAATAATGTACCTTTTTAAACTTTAGCACAATGGTTTTTTGTTGTCTTGACTTTTAACGTTTTATTTTGGCAGCAATGTGTTTGTTGCTGCGCTCTTTTACTTCTTTGTTGGTTTTTCTTTACTTTCATGTCACCTTTAAAAGTATGGTAATTTATTATGTAGGCATACATTCATTTTTAAAAGTATGGTAATTTATTATGTAATGCTTGTTTTTGTGACAAGGTACTTCACTATGCAATATCGATTTTAACTTTTAAAATCATTTTTTTTTTTTTTAATTAAGGATTTGGAAAAAGGCAAGAGGATTGGATGGATTGATTTCAATGATTTCAAGTTTTGTAGGATTTGGAAAAAGGCAAGAGGATTGGATGGGTTGATTTTAATGATTTCAATGTTGAGGAATCACATACACTGCCTTTGCAAGCACTTCTCCACGGGCACAAGACCACCATGAAGGTAACAACATCATCACCTGTTATAGAGTTGGCAAGCTTCACACACTTTGGTTAATTATTGGTAATTAATGGATATCTTCGTCTTAGTATGTGTGTCATTGTGAGGGAATGTTTCTTTTGTGTGTTTTTATTTAAATGTTGCTTATAATAACTTGCAGTTGTGCTTGGCTAAATGGATGGATATTATGAAGCATTTTTATATCACTTTTTAGGAGACTTTAATCAGAGTTGATGCTGAGATTAATACAATCCTTAGCACCTAGCTTCTTGCTGCCAAAAGTAGTACAAGCCAGAGTATCCATCATCTTAGGATTAATACAATCATAAGCGCCTATCTGCTTGTTGAAATACCATACCATAATACAAGCCAGAGCACCTGAGCTATTTAGGATTAATACAATTCCAAGAACCTACTTGCTTACACCCAGATGACCCACCCGTGGGCTAATCTTATGCATGTTTACAATCCATGTATTTTTGGTTTTGTTGATTTGTGTCTGGGAAGAACACCTATCCATATTGATATGTAATATGTTTCATCAGTTTTAATTGCATCCAACTAACGAGTATGATATTTAGCATGTACCAGACTGGTTGTCGTGAAAACCAACTTACTAGCTATGGAGCAGTTAGCCTCCCACACTCGGTACCAATACCAATCAGAGAGTTCTGTTGAAAAAAATAATGTAAGTATGTTGTATCAGTACCAATACCAATCAAACAATTTTGTTGAAAACAATACTGTAAGTATGTTGTAATATTTTTCTTTTATGACCCAACAAGTGCTATGCGTAATTATGCTAGTTGAGGGAAGAATCCATCTACAATAAGCCAAGTCCAGCTGCAGTAAGACTTAAACCAACAGGATGAAGTCTCAAGTGCCACTGAAATATAAGGATCATTAATTACCTTGTAGTTTTGATCCTAGATTTCTATGCCTATAGGGTTATTGCATTTAAGTTTTCCATTTTTTATCCTAGATTTCTATGCCTATAGGATTATTGCATTTAAGTTTTCCATTTTCCTTTAATGTTGATATATTCCGAGCCATTAGAATTCACCATAAATTCTGAATAAATTTGATATGAGGAGATACTTGTTCATGGAATTTAATAAATTTGATATGAGATGATATTGAATAAATCTGATATGGCAGGGAATGAAGTTTGCAAGCTATCGCTCACTACCAAGAATCCTGAGTGGAATGGAATGGACATTAGCAGACGGTAAATTAACAAACAAGAAGTGAAGAACGTAGAAGAAACTCGTAGAAAGGAGGTGTTTAAGGGAATGTACATCGCAAGCATGGGGCTGTAAAAGGCGCTTCACTCTCTAGTTTGGCCTCAAGTGGCCACTGCTATACGATTATCAAAGTCAGTGCCAGTTCAATGCATACACATGAAGAAACGTCTCTTGGTAATTGATGTAGTCTTGTCAATCAGTTGACATGATGCAATCCATCAATCCATTTGCAGTTTTTCTTTTTCTGTCTGTTAGTATTCAGCTATAGATTGTGTGACTAAATAATGCATGCAAAATGCATGAGTAGTTTTCTAAAATCAATTGTTGTAAGCATTCAATTAAGAGCAACTAACTGTTTGTTCTATGAAGCTATGTATTGTTATAAAGATCAAGGTTAATCACAGTGAACACAACATTTTTGTGCAATTATAATTCTTTCTTTTTTCTATGATATTGTGATTTAATCATTTAGTATTTAGTATATTGTTATGTCATTTCATTGAATGATTATCTAGTCCATAGATAGGTCTGCATAGATCATTCATTTGGCATCAGAGCTAGTTGTTGTTTTAGGGTAATCATGTCAAACTCTAATTCATTGCCCATTCCAAAATTTAATGGAAGTGATTAGAAAGAATCTAGAAGGAAGAATGCTCAAGCTTTATTTCATATTCAAATTCCTCTTGATAAAATCTTGTTTCCAAGAATTGCAAGTGCAAACACAACAATGGATGCCTCGAAGACTCTACAAAAAGATTACCAAGGCAGTGATCAAGTCAAAGTTGTCAAGCTACAGAGATTGAAAAGAGAATTTGAGAATTTGAAGATGCAAGAAGCTGAAAATGTAAGTGATTATTGTGTGAGAGTAAAAGATGTAGTCAATAAGATGGCCACTCTTGGAGAAATTGTGGACAATTTTTTTTTGATTAAAAAGGTGTTGAGGTCTCTAACACCAACGTTGAACCATGTTGCAATAATCATTGAAGAAATCAAGGATTTATCTACTCTTCAGTATGATCACTGAGTTGGTTCTCTTATGTCTCATGAAGAAAGATTGATAGATTCATTTGGAGAAACTGGCCAGATTTTTTTTTTTCAAAATTGCAAATTACAAAGAATGAAGATGCCAACACTAGCAGCAAAAGAAACCAAAGCCAAGGTACAGGTCAAAATCATAATTATCCAAGAGGAAGAGGCAGAGGCGGATTTGATAAAAGAAATATCCAGTGCTATTATTGTAAAATGTATGGTCACTTTGAAAGGGATTGTAGATTAAAAGAAGACAATAATAACAAAGGTGTTAATTATGCTCAAGGAGGTGATGAAGCCTCTTCAAACAATTTATTTTTATCTTATGACAAAGTTGAAAATGACACTAAAGATATTTGGTATTTAGATTTAGGGTGTTCTAACCACATGTCAGGAAATAAGAAGCTATTCTCTACAATGGATGAGAGTTTCAAATCCAAGATCAAGATGGGTGATGATAAAGCATTGGAGGTTGTTGAAAAAGGAGCTATGGAAGTCCATACTAAAGAA